>JAEQBH010002454.1:0-352201 GCA_016808115.1 Tetrastigma voinierianum | reverse complement strand
TATAACAAGGTTCCTTAAAAATATCAACATGAAAAGATATTGAAACAATCTAATATTTTTTTATTCAAAAGGTCATTAAGAAATCCATATGCTGTCTTTATTAAGTAGGGATTTAGGTTTAAAGTTAGCGTCTGTTTCTTGGGATTGGTAGAGTTTCTGTTCGATATGAGCATGTCACCCTAGCTCTCTAGCATTTATTACAGTAGATTTCCATTTGGGGCCAACATGAGCAGTGACAAGGGGTGCCTGTGGTAATCAGTTACTTTTGGTAAAGACACTTTTGAGCTGCCCAATCATGATTAAATATTTACTAGCTACGTAGTTTTCTTGCATTTGGAAGCCAAAAATGGCAGTTCTCATTCTCTTTGGATGTCTCTTATGCAAGCCTAAAGTTATATGCAAGAACCTAGCTGCTATCTAATGAAACTAAAAGTTTATTCATTTTGGGTTTCTAAATTTGGTTTAATTTTGACACAGGTAGAGGGGAAAACGGTTAAGGCACAGATATGGGACACAGCAGGTCAAGAAAGGTACAGAGCTATCACCAGTGCTTACTATAGAGGTGCTGTTGGTGCACTCTTGGTTTATGACATAACGAAGAGGCAAACATTTGAGAATGTTCAGAGGTGGCTCCGCGAACTGAGGGACCATGCTGACTCCAATATCATCATCATGATGGCTGGGAACAAGTCTGACCTTGAATCATCTAAGAGCAGTCTCAGGAGATGATGCTCAGATCTTAGCCGAGAAGGAGGGTCTCTCATTCCTTGAGACTTCTACTGAAGCACTCAATGGTGAGAAGGCATTCCAGACTATTTTATTGGATATCTACCACATAATAAGCAAGAAAGCATTTTGGCAGCTCAGGAGGCAGCCTCACTAACCTTCCTCATGGCACTACAATTAATGTGGGGAGTTTCAGGTAATACGAACAAGAGAACTTGTTGTTCTTACCTAACAATGTGTCTTCTTTCTCTAAGAGAGTGAAAGGAGCACATGCACAAACAACTTTGTTCCTTGTGACTGACATGTAGTATACTTACTACCTTGTCACATGTTTTCCTCTAGACCCATGTGAAAAGCAGGTTTCAAATTCATAATACCATAGCTTGAATTGGGGTTGACAATGTTAGTGCAATTATTTTTGACCTGGAACTCACAGGAACTATGAGGGACGGTTTTCAAATCAGTGTCTCTGTATAGAGGAGATTAATGAAAGACACATTTTGAATGTAGTTGCTTTTTCTTAATGCCTATCCAACAATAGTTAGTGTTGTTGACACGTTTAGCCTACAGTTGTGATACTAAAAATGCAGGGCCTTTTTCTTATCTGTGCATTTTGGTGTTGTGGAGATTGAATTTCAGGAATTACAGCTCTTGTTTGTTAGCTGCAGGATTCCAACTTTTCTTTAAAAAAAATCTAGGAGAACAAGTCATTTGAGCCTCTCATATGTCTGATAAATATTCCATGCTGATCTTTTTTAGCCATGAAAATTAACGATAACCTTTTTACCTTAAGCCTGGCCAATAGATTAATTCTCGCGCCCCAGCCCTACATAAGGTATCTTTTAGGCATGGATCGGGTGCTCTGTTATAATAAGTAGGCAGGGAGACACTGGAGGAATTACCATGACAGTGGACTCCATTAATCTTTCAAAGATTTGATCATTGTGAATCCAATTGGTGAAGTGAGGCTACATTTGCTGAAATGGAGAGGTAGAATATTTATCCAGCATCATCATCATCCCTGCAGCTCAGTGCTGCTTGGTGAAGTTTAGGGTCCATCTGCAGGATGATAATCTTTCTGCCTCGTGGCTAAGCACAGACAAGGGCATGGAAAAACCTTTCTCACTATCCAAACAAGCTTTATCAAGCAAGTATTGAGAAGGTAATTAGATGTAAAGGTTGACAGAATCAGACTTTTTCCCTAGGTGGTAGATGGGGCTGTGAAAAGCTAAGACTTGAAGTGGTCCTTATCCTATGTGTTCTAAGATTCTAAATCGAAGCATTACAAGCAAATAAATTCTCCACTTTAGATAGCCTTGGTTTTTTTTATATGGTAATTCACTTAAAGGTAAGGTTCTTGTCTTTGAAAGTACATGTTTGGAGTCAAGGAGGAGAATAACATCCTCACCAAGCTTATCCATTTCACTAAGAAATTCAATGATTTTGGTTAGCTAGTACTGTATTTTCAAACTCTATTTGATTCCAAAAGAGGGGAACCCAAAAAGGAAAACTCAAGTTAAATTCTCAATGTACCTTTGAGGCTTGACTTAAGTAGTAAAGGATAGGATGTCCATACGGGAGAATCAAGATCGAATCTAGAACATAGTACTACAATGTAAGATGTTGAATAGATGTCAAAAAAGAAAAAAAAAATCCCCACCAAGCTTATCCACTTCACTAAGAAATTAATGATTTCAGTTAGCTATAGTACTTGTATTTAAACTCTGTTTGTCTCCAAGAGGGAACCCAAAAAGAAACCACAAGTTAAATTCTCAATGTCAATCACCTAAGGAATATTTTCTTGCCTACCAAACACAAGGTGAAGCTTTAGTACTAATCACAGCAACGTTAACACCCATGTGGCTCTTACATCTGCACGATACTTTGAATATATGCCATCAAAAAGCAGCTTCATGAGCTAATGTACTGACTGTGTATCATGGCCAAACTAAACTTTTCTTTCCATGGAATTTTTATGTTAATAGCTTTTGCTGAATTTAGCAGTTAAAGCCACAATCATACCAAGTTAATAATTATGTATAGATTCTGTTACACTTTGTATTGGGCAAACAAATAAAATGCATCTATCTCCATCATAGATTTGTGCATATGAATATAGTGGCCAATAAAATGAGCAGTAGGTTAACCTATGGAAGGGAACTAAAGGCATCAAAGGAAGAAAACAATATCTGAAAAATTTGGGACCTTATTGTGACCCACTTCAAAGGGTCACAAGACAAAGCTTTTGAAAATTCCAAAATTGAAATAATAGTTTTAGTGCATGACACTTTTAAAATGGTCAACTCATCTTGATGGCATCCCTTGGCAGGAATTCTAGGATGAGTTTAAAATGATTATGTAGAACAAATCTTTGATCAGTGTTAACACAAAGAGATCACTAGCTGAAATATCATTTAGCTTTGAGCTTTTGCCTCAAGATTGGAACCTTCAGTCAAAAACTATGTTCTTCTATAATATAGGCCTTGTCTAGATGAATATAATACTGAATGAATCTTGCCTTTAGGAGTACATTTAACCCATCCAATTTCACTTTACACTCCTCAACAAACTATGGAAGTAATAAATATTGGGAAAGTTGTTACATTAAGTTTATGAAAATAAGCCAACAATTTGCATTAGAAAAACTCCTAATACTCCCAATACATGTCCATCTTCATATGGACTTAGTTGTTAGGAAGGCACTATCCAAAAGATTTGACTCAAAATTCTTCTTAGTATCATTCATGCAATACCATTCCTTAAATCAAGAATTTTGTTTTATCCAACATTTTCAGACTTAGCTTTGACCCAACATTCATATGCAAGAATATCACTCTAGGACCATCTATCTCATAGTTCTTCGAATCAATCAAATTCTCTTTATAACCTTTCATTATGAGTGGTATCTTGTCCCAAAATACTTTACTACTGAATGAAATTATATGTTTACCCATAAACCAATTATTGGGCATATATCAATATCATATTTCTACTTAGACTACATGAAGTTACCTCTTTAATTTGGGCTTATTTCCCAAAATATGAAAATAAAAGTGGGATTTAAATAACCTTTAAAACTTCAAATTTGAAATTTGATTCTTCATCAAATTTTTGATAAAATGATATTATTTTTCTTGTAAAATGGCCTTTTAAAATACAACATAATACATGAAATAAAGATGAAGAAAACACACGGGAGACTATTATGGGATGTCTTTTAATCAAATATTTCAAAACAAAAAGTCAAAAAGGGCTGAACTCTCTTAGTTGGACTAGATGCTCTGCTTCCACTGTCTTTATGCCAACAAGGACATGGCATTGAATGAAGAAAGTTGAATAATTTGCACCATAAGAGGTCATTAACAGTGACCCATTAACCTTTTTTCTCCTCTTGTGTATATCCAAGGTTGGACTATCTAGCCTCATAATGACAAAAAAGTACCTGCCCAAGTAAGTGAATCATAGAACTCTCTATAAAAGCATATCAAAGCAAGCCCATCACCCACCCCATTTAAGAAAAAAAGAAAAACTTCTAGCTATTATGGAGCAAGAAATGGAGAGGAGAGAGAGATGCCATGGAGATGAAGGGGAAGGTGGTGATGAGAAGTGGGTTCATGATTCATCTGTGGATTATAAAGGAAGAATTCCCCTTCGAGCTTCAACAGGCGTGTGGAAAGCTGCCTTCTTCATTATCAGTAAGGACATTTAATATGCTGTTACTATAACTACAAATGTATATTTTGCCTTCTCCCTTCATATAGTTGTTCTCATGATCATCAGTATATTTCATGCCAGCAATCGATATCTTTGAAATCTAATTCTCCGATACAAAATCGGAAAAGTATTAAAGAAAGAAAATAAAAAGAAAAAATAAAAGAAAATAAAATTTTGAGATAAATAAAAAATATATTTAAACTTAATAAATTAATTCTATACGATTTATTCAAACACTCTATATTATTTAAGAATTAAGAAATTTAAAAATATGTAAAACTTTGAAGAATTTTAATTATATTTAATTTTTTTTATATTTTTCCTAGAAAAATCAAATATGAGAAAACCATTTTTTCTTAATATTTTTTTCTTTCCTAAATACTTCTTAATTCAAAGAAGCTAAATGTCATGAATTATTTGTAGTTAAAAAGGGTTGCTTGCCAAGTCATTCAAAAGAAATATGAAGGTTTTCTGATATACCATGGAATTTTTTTTATTTATTTTTTATGCTATTACAAAATGGAGAAACATCAGGTTTCTGTTGATGGAGATGAGTCCATGAAAGTTGTTCTCGAATAGAAGCCATGAGACATGAACCAATCACAACAAAAAATTTCTCATCACTTGAAGTGGATTGACAGCTGAAAATTTGACCTATGTGGTTTTAAAATTTTGTCCTCATTCCACCCACTTTTTCAGGCACCTTACTTTGTTCCTTTTACTTGACCTATTACAGAGTTTGTTAAATAGGGAATTGATTCAAAAGTGTTTTACTCCTTTCTTTTTCCCAGAAATTGGTATCTAACTTTTCGGAACCCTCGACTATTTTTTGTCCAGCAATTGAGCTTAGTGAGAGGATGAGCTACTTTGGATTATCAACAGATCTCATTAATTACATGTCCATAGTTCTTCATCAAGACCTTAAAACAGCAGCTAAGAATGTAAATTACTGGACAGGAGTCACAACTGTGATGCCCCTCCTGGGAGGATTTCTTGCTGATGCCTATACCGGTCGATTTTACACTGTCCCCTCGTCCTCGTCTATGTCAGGTAAAATTCATGACTGAATAAATATTTGAATGTGGAATTGTAATAAGTCTAATAAGAATGTTTCATTTTTTTCTTCTAAATTATAGGTTTGATCCTCTTGACAATGTCTCAGTTCATCCCAAGGCTAAAGCCATGCACCAATATGAAACATTGTGGGCAGCCTAAGAAGATTCATGAGGTGGTGTTTTATCTTGGATTGTACTGTGTCTCTCTAGGAACTGGGGGGCACAAGCCCTGCTTGGAAAGCTTTGGTGCTGACCAGTTTGATGATAATGATCCTGTGGAGAGGAAGAAGAAAATGTCTTACTTCAACTGGTGGAATTTTGCATTATGTTGTGGTCTTCAGCTGGTAACTGTTATAGTTTATGTTGATTTAAGTGTGATGTGGGTGCTTCCATTCCATTCTCACTCTTCTAAGGCTTCTTACCATCCTCACCTTCTATGCCGGAAGGCTTTCTGCACCGATATCAGTTGCCGGGAAGGAGTCCCTTGACCCCCTATGTTGCAGGTTTTGCTGCAGCCATAGCCAAGAGAAATCTACTCACCCTTCCAATCCTGATTCGTTGTATGAAGTGCCTAAGTCACACAAGTCAAAAAGGAAAGCTTCTTCTGCCATACAAACAAACTAAGGTATGAATTACTCATTCAAATATGAAATTTTTATATACTTTTACGAGTAAACCAATTGGCACAACCCACATCAAAAGAAGGGAAAGTTCCTATATATACACACACACACGTAAGGATTTATCTTAACTTAATCGACACATTTTCAAACCATGAGGATGTTAAACTTAAAGCAGATAATATATATATGATTTGGGGTCTACTGGCCTCTTTAATTAGAGGTGCACGTTTATTTGTTTTGACCATGCAATTTCATGAGAGAATATTATGTCGCATAAGGAAGAGGGTGTTTGCCACATCCCTCATCCATTAGCAGAAAAGCTCATAGGGATGTTTGTTGAGGAAAGTTCCTAACACTTACATAAGCATAGACTCTTGTTTGTTTAAAACTGTGAGCGAGGGCGAATATAGCATATGCCCGAGGGCATTTCCTCCCATTGAAATTTTTTTTTTAAAAAAAAAAATCCCCTTCACAACTAAGTTATTCAAATTCAGGTCCCATAGTTTGCCCCCCACTGAAATTCTTAAAGATTAAACCATCGACCTAAGACCTCTTGTGAGGGCCTCTTTGGCCCACAAAACTCACAACATCTAAGACAAAGCGAACACCTACGTAGTCAGGTGCGAGCTTATATTAATAAAATGAAATTGTTGAATAGGTTTCTTGATGTGCTGCAATAATCGAAGATATGGGAAGGCCTGCAGGCAGGGATGAAGAATCAAAGTCCATGGAGACTAGTCACAGTGACAAAAATTGAGGAGCTGAAGCTTGTCCTAAACATGATCCCCATCTGGCTCACCACCTTAACATTCGGACTCTGCGTGGCACAAGCCTCCACATTCTTCATCAAACAAGGCACCACAATGAACCGAAAGATCATAAAAGGCGTCACCATCCCATCAGGCTCCATCTACTCTCTTTCCGCAGTCGGAATGATCATTTCAGTAACCATCTACGAGAGAATCCTAGTCCCTCCCAAGAAGAGCCACATGAAAGAGGCATCAAAACTCTCCAGAGAATTGGATTCGGAATGATATTCTCAGTTCCCATCTATGACCACAAGCAGCTAAGTGCAGGAGAGAAAGAGGACAAGATTGGCAGAAAGGGAGACGCCATGAATGCTATGGCTGGCTCCACAGTACCTGATTCTGTTCGGTGATGTGGGTTCACTTGGTGGGTTTGCAGAGCTTTACGACCAAGTGCCGGATTCTATGAGGAGTTTAGGCATAGCGTTCTACCTGAGTGTAATTGGAGTTAGGAATTTCTGTAGCAGTTTCTTGATAACTGTGGTGGACCATGCGACGGAGATGAGTAGTGGAGAGCTGGTTCCGGAGTGACTTGAACAAGAGCCGCCTGACAATTTCTACTGGTTGCTAGCCGCCATGTCTGCGCTTAAATTTATGTGTTTTGTGTTCTTATGAAAGGTACTTTACAAGAGTGTCGAGGGGATGGTAGTGGTGGTGGGCTGATTGTGAAGAAATGGGGAGTTGTTGACCTGGGGCTTGTCTGATTTTTTTTTGGCTTTTCTTTCTGCCAGTGTTGATGAAGTTAGTGATTTGCTTTTTGCAGACGTTTGATATCTCCATCATCTCTGTTGACACATCTAACCACATACCTTAATGTAGGAATATTGATGCTATGATAAACCAATAGTAGTATTCTGAGCTCGTGGGATTCTTCAACGTCCTTGAAATTTGATGATTGATGTAGAGAAAAAACATAAGAAATATTTGTTTAAATAACCTGAAGAATCTGATTCTACAGCATGGAAAGTCCCTGAAAAAACTTTAAATAAACAAATAAATTAATTTATTGTTTAAATTTTTTTTACTTTCCTTTTATTTTCTTTTCATTACTATTTTCGGGTTTACTTAAATAATCCAAATTTGTAAGCATGACCCCTCCATGTTTTAATTTCTTGAAAAAAATAACCTCTTTAATACAAAAATATCTTTTATCATCTTATATATTTACATATGTCTTTGATAAAAAAAATGTTATTTTTACAAGAAAATGAAAGGATATTTTTGTTAAAATAATGTCAAAAATTGATGAAGGGTTAGGGCTTCTTTGATTACAATTTTTGAAAAAAAAAATTGCTTTGAAAAAACAAAAAGAAAGAGAAAAAGACAGATAACACATTCGATTATTGATGTGGAAAGAGAAAACATAAGAAATATTTGTTTAAATAACTCAAAGAATCTGGATTCTGGAACCTGAAAAGTCCCTTAAACAAAAATAAAAAAATGACTTTATATAAACATATAAATTTGACTTTATTAAGTTTAAATTCTTTTTTTTCTTTTTTTTTTTTTTTGCACTTTTCTCAACTATTTTCTTCATTACTATTTTTCAGGTTTCAAAAGTAGCCTAAATAATCCAAATTGTAAGCATGACCCTCCATGTTTTAATTTCTGAAAAATAACCTCTTAATACAAAAATATCATTTATCATCTTATATATTTCATGTCTTTGATAAAAAATAGTTATTTTTACCAGAAAACAAAAAGATATTTTTGTTAAAAGGATGTCAAAATTTGATGAAGGGTTAGGCTTGTTTGGTTATAATTTTTGAAAAACTATTCTTTAGTTTTCAAAAAACAACGCAAAGAAGTTATTTAATACATTTGTTTATATTAATTTTTTGTTCAAAAACAAAAATGTAAAACACTAAATTCAAATAATGTTAATAATAGAGAATACCAAACGACAATACATGCTTTTCAAAATACGTTTCTCGCTAAGATATCTTTAAAAATAGAAACCAAACAAGCTCTTCGATTTTCAAATTTTTATTTTCAAAGGTCTCACCCAAAATATAATGATTCTAACAAAATATGGATAACAGTTTAAAAAGGATGAATGGAAAAGTTATTTCCAAAGCTAACCTCTTTTTCATCTTTTTTTAATCCAAAATGATGTACAAAAAGACACTTTTTGGACACAAATGCCCCTAAGGATATAGTTATAACGATATCTTTAAATTTTTAGGGGTGTTTTTATCCTCAAGATGATATTTTTAAGATTACTTCTACAATATGTTAGTTTTGTAAATAACTTTTAGATTTTACCTTTCTAGCCAATTTTCAAAAAAAAATTTTCAATTAAAAATCTCAAACTATCATACTCAACTTGAAAACTCTAAACTATACTGAATTACAGTAGAGATATTTAAAGCATATTAGCTGTATCTATCATTTTAAAATTTTTAGCAAATATTTTTTCCGTATCTATTCACTTCAGATTACACGATAAAAGATTTTGTTCTTCACATATTTATCCTCACCGAAACTCGAACCTTGACCTCTTCTTTCTTCCCTATGTCGGCTCGAGCTTTTAACCACTTGCTAAGTCTTGTTGGCTAAAAAGTAATAAATATTAAGTATAACTAAATGACTAAGCTCCATCATGTCAAACTCATGTGGTAAAAATGTTGAACGCTTTTTTAAAAAAGGTGATATAGGGAAAAGTGTCCCACATAATCCCAAGAGATAGTTTACTACATTGTAACTAAAGCGATTAGTTGTTTAAGAAAACTAAAATGAATTAAAAACGCATATGTTTTTAAAATATTGAATATATATATATATATATATATATATATATATATATATATATATATATATATATATATATATATATATATATATATATATATTGAAAAGAAAATTTAATTTGTTGATTAAATTGAAAATACATCGATAGAAATATATATAATCAAAATCACTATAAACTACAAAGGATGAAATAGCATCCAAGCTAATAGCATAATAAATCGGTTCAAAGCATATACATTTAATAGTTAAGCCTATACATTTGATATTACTATTGTGAATAAAATATATATGATTCCGCCATAAAGATATTGATCGACGATTATCGATTCTCCGATTTCTCATTATCGGGATCATATACACTTCGCTTGTCTAAACGCTCTCACACAAATAAATTCCATCGTGACGATGGCAAACAAAAGCCACACAAAGACTACGACAACAACACGCCGCACCAAGATGACGAGCAATCACAAAGCCACCAAGACGACTACTAAAACACGAAAAAATAAAATGAAAACCTAGATCTTGTGGAATAATCACTTAATGAGAAAGAAAATAATGGAAAGAGATGTAGAAAGGTGATTTCAAGCTAAGAATGAAAAAAATTCACCCCTCCTTGTTAAATGAAAAGAGGTAAAATGAAAAAAGTTGAAAAACAGAGGCTAGATTTTGGAAAGACCTATTAAAAAAGTAATAAAATAATTTCTTAACTCAAGGGAAGTATTATATTTCCTTATCTACTTAAAAGGTTAAAACCTAGGGGTGGGCTTTGTGAGTATCGTGGTCTTTAGACCTAGACCCACTACTCAATAGGCTCAGCGCCCGCGCGGGCCCACTGCCTGGCCCGCACCATGGTTTACCAAACGGCCCATCAGATACAAAACCATGCATGAATCCAACCGTGATGATAGAGTCCTAAACCTCATCCTGAACCCAAGTCCCCCAATGCACACATCATCCCACCACACATGGGAAGTTTGTTGTTAGATAAATATATTACAGGTACCACGGATCTCCTAAGATTCGACCCCATATGTCTCAAAACATAAATCCTTAAAAGGGAATTAGTCTCATTGCGACAGAGAGATCTTATCCTCAAAATCACGAGATTATCTTCCCTATAATCAAGGAAAAATTCGAGTATAAAATATAAAGAATCCCCACGAGGGAAAGAGGCAATTCTAACTACGTGAACTTCCTTCTTCCTCTTCTTCATCCTTTTGTTGACTTAATCATTGGAAATGCGGTCGACACACCGTCGTTGATGTGACACCCCAAATCCCGGGGGTCTTTTTTTTTTTTTTTTTTCACACAGGTAACCTTCAACAAGCTATATAATAGCTCTATTCACGCATATTCACGTGTCACCAATTATTACAACACATACAAAGCATCTCTATTCAAGATTCTAGTAATTAGCACTTAGTGCAATGATCAATTTTCAGAACTATGTGAGCACTAAATGCCATCCATAGGCATATGGTTAAGAAGCCCAGTCTCAAAGAGCTCGATAGAGTCTAAGAACGCACAAAACGGACTTCGGACGAGGAAGTTATGGTCATCCGAAGTTGGAGCTTCACATGAGCAAAGAATCGACAAAAGTGTAACCGATGTGCAATACCCCATCAAGTTGCCTTTTCTAACACACATGAGCTCATTATATTGAGCCATATATGGATGGATTCTAGACTCAAAGGGCTTTCTACGAACGCGCAAAAGGGACTTCGGACGAGGAAGTTATGGTCGTCCGGGTTGGCACAAATGAAGCTCATTCCCCCGTTGAGCTCGACCGTAAGAGCTCAGCCAAAGGAGGTCGCCACTCATCCGGGGCCATCCGCGAGCCCAGAGGAGTCAACCCGCCCAAAGAGCTCGGGGCCTCATGCAAGAGAGCTCAGCTGGGCCAGCCTCATGCAGAGAGTCACCCACGCCATGAGAGCTCACGCTGCGGTGAGAGCCTCACCACATCTCATGCAGAGAGCTCTGGGCCACACCATGCAAGAGCGCCAAAGACAGCTCATGCAAGAGGGCTCAAACACTGCCAGAGCTCAAACACAGCCTCACGAGGAGCTCAGGCCACAGCTCATGTGAGAGCTCGTACCACAACCATGCAAGAGAGAGCTCAACACACCATGCAGAGATTCAACACAACATGCAAAAGAGAAACACCACCAAAGAGGCTAC
Organism: Tetrastigma voinierianum; assembly: GCA_016808115.1. NCBI lineage: Eukaryota > Viridiplantae > Streptophyta > Magnoliopsida > Vitales > Vitaceae > Tetrastigma > Tetrastigma voinierianum. The sequence goes on along the minus strand of JAEQBH010002454.1, from coordinate 340,345 downwards.
CACCTTCTCGCACAAGAGGTCACCACAGGTGAGAGCTCAGCCTCTAACCAAAGATATTGCCGCGCATGAGCTCAGTCCACGCCTCATCCTCTCAGACCCTTTTGAGTAAAAAGGCCATAACTTGGGTGATTCGAAAGCCTACATCAAGCTTACTGATGGGGCTACAATATACCATAAGAAAACAGGACCAAATTCCCTTTACTTCCCAACAAAAAAAATCAATCTTAAAGTCTCTGGCCAATACATGGATCGAAACAGAAGCCACCTCCTATGGTTCGACGCAACCAAACATCCTCTCAAGGCAAGACACAGCCCTTACCAAATTGTACTAAACATAATCTGAGTTTATCATAATTATTTATATCACAAGTACAAAATTCAGACAATGGGGTCATTTTTAAACAACCGGTTTTCTACTCCATAAATTTTTGCATAAAAAGAACACGATAAGCCATCTTAGATCTTCTCTCAACTAAGACCTCATGAAGTGCTCTTGGTGGGCCTCCAGTACCTTAAAAATATTTTCCCCACAACGGGGTGAGCTTATGCCCAGAGAAAGTCTCCTACAAGGGTTACTCTCACCTGAAACAAGCATACGCAACAAGATAATCCATAAAAATCATTCACACACATTCATATAAAATATGCATCTCTATTTGAATGTTTATGTCATGCCCGGGCCAGAGACCTTCCATACATGCAATTTGTCATGTATGAGAAAAACATTTCCAAACAAAGGTATTTGTTGTTAACCGTGGACAACCTCCGATATAAATAGCGGACTGCCTCCTCGATAATCTATTTTGTGGACAACCCTTCGATATAAATAGTGGACCATCTCCGATAATCTATTTTGTGGACAACCCTTCCATATAAATAGTGGACCGACTCCGATAATCTATTTTGTGGACAACCCTCCGATATAAATAGTGGACTGTCTCCGATAATCTATTTTGTGGACAACCCTCCGATATATATCAATTGGGCTGACTCCGACGATTGATATTTTATATGGACAATCCTTCGATATATAATTTATTGGACAACCCTTCAAAATACTTTATTCATGCACTGCCACCATTCACGCGATGACCCCGCATAATGATAATAAAGGTCGATAATATTTCTATGTTACATGCATGATGGGAACTACTATTAACACTCATAATATATTTATTATTACATCACGTTAATATATAACAAGCATTTATATATATTAAATTAATTAGTTTTTCACACAACTGCAGACAGATTCAAACAAGCACACACAAAAACCGGATTTCCACCTCCACCTCAGAACGCGATATACAATACAACCAAAATCATCTGCTCAGATCCCAAACTACTGGCACTAAAGCAATCGTTCCAAACTACGCTCAAAACTACTCTGCACTCCGTAAACCGATCCCAATCCAACAATAATTTCGACGAAATTATTCCTTAAACCAGCCCACTACTCGGTTAACCCGTCATGACCATTTCATGGCTCTTAAACAGACTAATCGTGAGTAGGAGAGAACCCCTTACCCTCAAGTGCATATCCGTTTCACACGCAACTCCTCTCGCTTGTTAATCGCAGAATCAAGGTCTCTTCCTCCTCGCTGTTCTTCTTCTTTCTTTTTTTTTCTTTTTTTTTTCTTTTCTTCTCCTCTTTCCCACCGAACCAAAATTTGCTTTCAGTGGAGAATACTTATCTAGGTGTAGAACACCTCTTCTTTCTCTCCTCATGACACATAGCATCCCACATGTCATTCATGCCCACTTTCCAACCACTATCTTCTCATGCAAGATAGAAGTGTGACACTTGGCTTCCACCCCACATGGCATGCATCTTGATGCCACGTGTCACCCTCTCATTTGTCTATTTATCTCGAAATACGTGCAATTCCGACCTTCTTGGAATTCGACGAAATTTGACTATGTACTTAGATTTCCGCAGATTAACTCACCGGTATGTCCCGCTGTCATCCGAGATTCGTAGGAATTCCCATGCTTGCAACCCGTGTCTATCATTTCCATTTTATCCGGTCTCACGCTTGAACCCTTTTTTCAAGTTTACATCGAGTCGCTTCATGTCCGGGCTGTTGTACCATCCGTAACGATAATTAGCGTTTGTCTCGTGGGAATTGAACAAAAGTTAAGACGCCATGTAAGAGCTTGCTTCAACTGATTTCAATAGCCTCTTCACCACCGCAGCTCGACTGCCTCCTTTCCACATCTGATTTGTCTAACACAGTTGCGATGACAAGCAACCCCATGATCCAATTGCTCGAAGATCAATTCCTTCATTGAAGTCAAGACATGCAGAAGAAATATGAGGAGCAAGCAAGGCGGAAAAGGGAATTGTAGGATTGCGCTAAACATCTCCAGTGTGAAAACAATCGTTTGCGGGCCTAGGTAGAAAAATTGTGCGATCTTGGCGAAAGAGACGTGCAAGATAGTGGTCAAGCAAGGCACCCGATCTCTCGCGATAAAGGAAAGGAGCCCATCGTCCTCGATGTCAGATACTCGCGCATGACGAGCTGTCCTCGTGAAGCTTGCCAAGTCTCTCCCAAAGAAAGTAATGGTGCCATGTCGTACGTAGACACTCACATCACCCCCTCAAGATGAAGTACGCCACAATGGCACATTCCGCCAGCAAGAAGAGCAGAAACCAGCTGGCGCGCATTGCCAAACGTAAGTACTGGGAATGCGTCTGCATCACCTTCCACAAGCGTAATGTCGTCCATGCCGCTAGTATACCCCGCCTCCGTACAAGACCACGCCATACCATCATAAAGAATGATCTCGAGTCCCGACGACATAAGCCTCTCCCCGCCCCTGGGTGGCGACACACTCGACCACGAGCCACCCCACTGGTTTGTCATACCACCACCATGTTCGACAAAATCTATTGACCTTTACGATCACATGCTCCATTCCACCGCGATGACTTTGAATGCCGACAATGACCCTCCTATTATGCAAGTTTTCCACTAGCTTTGTGAGTCCTCAGACTAGCTTCCAGTTTCACAAGCTCCCACAGACTCACAAATACGCTTTTTATGAACGCTGGGAGCATTTATCTCACATCACCTATGCCTGCATCAAAAGGGAATATCAAGCAGATCACAAAGAAGAGTCCATACAAGACTTCACAAAAAGGTTCGCAAGTCATTCAACAAATAGAAATTTACAACATGGATGCAAATTCCTTCAAAACTTCAGAGAAGATCTGAGTCAGACACCCTTTCTTCCACTGCCATTCTGCACCCGCCCAACAACAATGCAATAGTTATACAGCAAAGTATGCATACTCAACGACGAGGACAACATCCGAGTAGCAACCACACTATGATCACAAAACCAAATTGGCTTGAGAAAGATAAGCCGTAGGGAAAGAAGTCATTCGTTCAAGGAAGGTCGAAAGTGAGACTAAAGAGACCTCGAGACCATAAAAAGGAGAGAGCCCCCAATTCACCTCCCACATCTCGATGAAAGGTTGTTACCCTTCATTCGCAACCCAATGATCAAATGGCCCTCGTACCCATCCCAATGCATCCTGAAGAAGAGAAACAAATCCTTGTGGTAGAGATTACTATGTGGGACTCATGACATGAAACCGACCGGTGCCAAAGTCTAAAGTTCCTAGTGGAAAAGCTTATCAAGGCAGACACCTCAGGAGGTACCTTAGGGAAGTAGAATAGGGGGTGGATTCGGGGCAGCCAACAAGTAGAATTATAGCCAGTCCGGTAGCCCCGTAAGAACCCAGACCAGCCATAAACTATATATTGGGAGGCCCAGCTAATAACCAGTATCAATCAAAACATCAGTAGAAGAAACTCGTCAAGGCGACTACTACATAGCCAGGTGAATGTTATCCACATAACGCAACTAGGGGGAAGCTGAGCCGATAGATGGCCCCATATCCTTTCCTCCAATTAATCTTAACAAAGTTCTTGTGCCTCATTATGATGCCTTGGTACTCACCCTTTATATTAATGGCTTTCATGTACATAGGTGTTATGATCCAAGCAATGCGGCAGATTTATTGTAACTTCCAACCTTCATAAAGATGAAGCTTTCTTTTGACATGCTAAATTCAGCCAGGCGAATCCTCTCTGGTTTCAACGGGAGTTAACCACAAAGGACGCCAGAGATGTCACACTTTCGCGGAAAGCCGGGCCGCCACTACCGGTTTTGTTCTCAATCGTCGAGGACTTGGGGCCTTACAATGCCATAGTGAGCCAGACTTGGCTACACTCCATGAAAGTTGTGCCTTCAACGTACCACCAAATGGTAAGCTATCCAACAAACGTCGTACCACCTTGAAATCGCTACCGTTGCTTCGCGCTATCAACCGCCCATGCATGAAAGGGAAGTGTGATTCCGAATAGCTCCCGACGATCGCATCTCGCACATAAGTAATCACAAGATGTCGCTAGATCAAGGCGAAAGAAAAGGACCCGCCAGTTGTGGATCCACTGGAATAAGTAGAGTTGGAGGGACTAGAGAAGTTCACCTCCGTTAGCTCCCTTCTGTCCAATGAAGAAATGAAGTAGTTACGACTCACGCTGCTGCGCAACATAGATGTATTCTCTTGGAGACACTCTTATATGGTTGGGATAAATCCGATGGTGGCTTCTCACAAACTAAACGCCCTCCCACAAGTTAAAACCAATAAGGCAAAAGGTTAGGCGATTCCATCCGGATCGACATCAGATCATTCATACGGAAGTAGACAATCTTCTAGAAACAGGTTTTATAAGGGAGGTAAAGTACCCCGAATGGTTGGCTAATATGGTGGTGGTACCGAAGAAGGGTGCTAAGTGGCATGTATGTGTAGACTACACTGACCTCAATGAAGCATGTCCTAAGGATAGCTTCCCTTTTGCCGCGTATAGATCAAATTGTGGATGCAACAGCTAGGCATGGTATTCTGTCATTTCTGGACACCTTCTCAGGATACCATCGGATTCCTATGCATCCGCTTGACGTGGAGAAAACGGCCTTTATTGCACAACACGGATTGTACTACTACAACGTAATGTCGTTTGGCCTGAAAAACGCAGAGGGCAACTTATCAAATGATGGTGACCAAAATATTCCGACCACTGAGAGCTAAATCCATGGAGGTTTATATCGATGATATGCTCGTCAACCAAAAGAACGCTCGACGCCAAGGCATCTATAAGTCTTCGAAATATATAAAAACACAAAGATGAAACCCAACCCTTGAAGTGAGCGTTCGGTGTCAACTCTGATTAAATTCTCGGGCTTTATAGTAACGCAGAGGGGGATAGGAGGCTACTCCATCCAGCTCATGCCATTGACTCTCGTGCTCCCCGCCTTTAGAAAATAGGTACAACAACTAATCGCAATCAAGTACCATGTTTCATATCTCGTTTCCTGTGACGTTAAGCCTTTCACCACCCTAAAGTGGAGCCCACTGGGGGTCATTTAGAATCAAGAATGCAAACTGTGCACTATTAATCAAATAGTATCTCACCGAACCACTCGCTTCATCGGCCCTAAAGACAAGGACATACTCTATCTTTATTTAGCAGCCTCTAAATCTCTGAGTGCAAGATTGTTCAAAGAAGATGAAAATTCAAGAGAGACCTATATTCTTCATAAGCAAGTCCCTGCTCACTAGAAAACCCGATACACCCGTCTCCCCAAGTAGGCAGATTATTCTCCTGTAGTCGCTAAAAACTTCTCGTCCCTACTTCCAGGCGCACCCTATCATTGTACTCACCAACCTCCCTCTAAGAAGCACTATACATAAGCCCGATCTGTCATAGGTGGATGGCTCGGTGGGCGATTGAGCTGAGTGGGTTCGGTATTCAATATAAACCTCGCCTGGAGTTAAAGGGGCGGATACTGGCCGACTTTTTAGGAGAAATTCCTCAATAGGAAACGAAATCAAACAGCTCCGGCTAGTGGACCCTGAATGTGGATGGCGTCGCACGCCACAGAAACAACTGGGACTCGCAACTTAAAGCTCTCGATCGGGAAATAATAAAGCAAAGTATACGCTTAGGATTTGGCTTCAAATAACGAGGTCGACGGCTGCCAACTGGGCAATGGATCAATTTCACAATCTCCGCAGACTTAAAAATCATCATAAGAAGCAACCTCAATCGCTAGGCAAGTAAACGATGAATATAAAACAAGTAGACCACTGTGATGACCAAGTATAAGTCTAGTCAACTATGATCGGGAAGTCACAGAGTTTGAAGAACTGAGTACGTCCTAAGAGATTCAAAACGAAGGCAGACGCTTTGCGCCCATGGCTTCGTCCCTACCGGCAAAGAAACGGCGCTCCTCATCTACTACTGCTGGGGTCGTCTGATTACTACCGAATTAGTAAACGAAATGTATCGTGCGTGTCCTTCTGGATGATTCCCAATGGTTCATTTGAGCTTTTGGGGAGAACTATCTGACAATGTAGTCGGCCCATAAGATCCAAGTCCAAGTAGCTCTGCTTCTCTCATGAACTACGCCTATATAAATCCAAGCCCCGACTCCAAGACTACCTTAAGTGCCTCACTCACTAGCAGGATGTGATATCAAGGAACTCATGATGGGGTATATGGAAATCATCTAGGCGACAGGATGTTGGCCCATAGAGCCCATACCTAAGGCTACTATTGGCTAACCATGCTCGTAGACTATCTATGTCAAGAAGTGTGACCGCTGCCAACGATAAGCCCCCGTTTCAAAGGTGCCAGCCCAAGACCTAATGACCATAACGAGCCCTCGGGTCCGCCGCTGGGGAATGGACATCATAGGCCACCGCCACCGCCCCAACTCGTAATAGCTATTACCGTTCACCATTTCAGCAAATGCATAAGACCTAAGCCTTCTCGATCCATTAGCATAAAGAGGTTGTTTAGTTTGTAGCGGGAAGAATTATCAGGTGTGTCTGGACACTCCAAATCGATTAGAACCGACAATGGGCCACACTGATAGCAGCAGTATACAGGATTTTGCAATAAATGAAAATCAAAAACTTATACTGACCTCACAAGCATCTACGTAGCAAACTGGGCTACATAAGCACATAATACATTCCCATATCGCTCCGAAAAAAATACATTCAGCCAAAGGAAAGTGGGTGGATGAACTACCAAAATATGGGCCTATTAGAACCGCCTGGCTTCGATCGGGTTGGGAGTCGGCACCCATGGCTTGATCCCTCTACTGACACCGGGCCAAGGGTATAGCCTGCAGGATTCCGCCAAGCTTGATTTAAACCGGCTACCATTTTACATTCACCCCCACTCTATATCGGGTCACGAGCCAGGGCCGCCCACCTATGTGAAAAAAAAAATTTTGAAATTATTTTATTCAATAAATTACTTTCATTCTCTATTATTTGTTTCAATGTGTGTACTATGATTTCTCTCTAAATAATGTTATAATGCTCACGCCTTGTATTTTTCTTTTTGCACATATCATATTTCATGCCTGTGCTACTCAGCCCTATGTGAATAAACAATGCTCAAACAATAATAAAAACAAAATCTCTTTAACATCAAACTATGTACATGAATTTTTCCATATTTTCCCAAATACTAATCCCTGCTTTGAATAATACAACCCTAATACTAAAAACTACATAAAAACCATACTATGGAATGTATAACTTGTACATTCAAGAACCCCAAGGCTTTAAAATTTTATACTTAAATCAACAATTTTGGCCTAAATATTTTCACTTTTGTAGATTCAACAATTTAAAGTCTTCAAATTAAAAATTTTCGCTTTATTTTATACTATCGAGCCATCAAATTCTCGCTTTGCCCACTAATCACAATTTATTTCTTGCTTTTCAGAGTCGTGATCTCAAGATTCTCAACTCCGCAATATGTATCATGTATGAGGTAGAATAAAAGATACTTGATCTTTATTTTTTTCTCTATTTTTTAATAACACTAACCAAACATTCCCTAACAAAAACATGAAACCTATTTAAAACTGGTTTTTATTCTTAAAAAAAACAAGAACACTTTTCTACACAATTAAGTGGCTAGGAACTTTTCTACACAAGATTGGTGTACCAGGCATTGTAACCAGCATCACTATAAAACCATATATGAAGTAGCCAAGCACAAATAAGTAAGGTTTATTGAAAATGAAATTGATATCTTCATAGGATCGGGCAAATTTCATACCTTCCCCCGCTAACGAGGGGAGAAGAAATTAAATCAATGAGATAATAATTAAAAGGACAAGAACATTGTTATAATTTATCATTTTAACGCAACAATAACCCCCGAAAGCTAAGGCACACTAAATCATGCAATTCATTTCAAACCTTTCTATAACTCGCATTATTGGCTGCGATTCGATGTCAACTAAGTATAACATATGATGATTATCGATTTAATCACCGACATTTGATCGACGATCGATCAGATCAACCACCTCACAACACAACACTCAACATCTCATCGGCACGTGGTGAGGTCAACGTCAATCATCACATGAACATTACTGATCACTCAACATCATACTCTCATCCAAACGCGATTATTGTAATGAGCAAACTGTCGAAAAATCCGATTTCTTTTATTTTCATCATTTCTTCTAAAACTGAAAACTGAACTTCAAATTCTTCAATGCATAAACCTACCAACAGTAACAAAGCAACACTTAAAAACACCCTATCAATTTTACTATAGAAATCTTAAACCAAACATAATCCCTATTCTAGGTTCGGCCCAATCGCTCCCGGTTGAAGATGAAGCCGATACGAGCACAACCCATTTCCAAAGACGTAAAAATAAATAAAAGCATTATAAGATTAAGATTTATACTTCACAAATATATATATATATATATATCAAACGAGAAAAATTGAAGCAAAAAGCGATGATTTCTTTTACCTAGAAAACTATTATGAGGAAATCAACATAGAGAAGAGGATCATCAGATCGACAAGGAGAAGACCGGAAAATGCTTTAGAGGGGATTGTCGTTGAGGAGGGTCCACTAGGAGGCCTAGCCAGCCACGGCAGAACTAAGAAGGAGAAGAGCTCCGATTTTTGTAAAAAGCCAAAACCGAAAAGGAAACTAGGGTTTGGAACTTGGCATAAGTAATAGCAAAGTGCGGCCTGATTTGATTTTTCAAACCGGGCTGCTCCTCGATCCGAGATCAGCGGCCATGAAATAATCAGTCGGGCTGCACTTAGCCCCGCTTTTTTCGAGCCGTAATAGAGCCCAGCCTCGAATTCTAATTTCGGGTTGGTCGGCTAGCCTAATCCGCCGTGCTCAAATTGCCACTCTAACCGTATCACCGTCGCCTTCACGATGGGATGAAGCCATCATCCCCACATAAATCGAGACGCCCATCGCATTTAACGTAAATTCCGAGAAAGCAAATGCCGGGTCGTAGCAAAGACCTGGGACACAACTAACGAACTCCAGAAGGGTAGTCTGGCATATGGCGTCATACTCGCCAGACCGCAAACTTGCACAAATCGATGTGTAAAGCCATATACTCCTTACCCGAGAATTACCGGTTAGCGGCCTTTGAAAACACTACCAACCCAAAGAAACGGGAAGTTCCAGCTCCAATTCGAAGAGTCATACTGTAGTTCAAGTAGGGACAACCGGGTCTTATGCGTTCAACAGCCGCATGTGACTACTATGCCTAGGATGTGGAACGTCATGCACCTTAAGAAATATTATCAGTAGTGTTTCCTTTGAAGATACTATCATCAATAAAGATTATCTTTTAGACATTTCCTTTGAAAGGCTATAATTGCTTCTTTTCAAAAGCCAAGACATGGTTGTTGTCCTGCTAGCATTTTTAAAAGAAAAGCCCAGATATGGTTGTTGTCCTGTTGACATTTTCAAAAAAAAGCCTTACATGGTTGTCGTCCCATCGGCATTTTTAAAAGTCTACATGGTTGTTGGTCCCGCCGGGCATTTTTACCAGAAAAGCCTATATATGGTTGTCCCGCTGGCATTTTCAAAAGCCCGCATGCTGCTGTTGTCCTGTTGACATTTTTAAAAGCCCAGATATGGTTGTTATCCTACTGGCACTTTTAAAATAAAAAGTCCAGACATGGTTGTTACCCCACGAATTTTATCAAACATGATTCATGTCCCCTCTGGCATCTTCATATTTCATCAAAAAGCGCTAAGGATTACACAAAATGATACACATACTGCGGTAAACGGAGCCCCTACAAAATCTCTAAAATGACCAAACTTAATATAGGGAAAGAAGTCACTTTGTTCCCCTCGCGACAAGACTCCTCATCCCATCCTTCACCGCCTTACCCAGATCTATCTCATAGCCTTGACTCACGGCCTTTTAAATGGGGCACCTTAGGTTCACAAAAAACTCTGGAGGAAGTGGGTCGGCAAAGTTAGGCATGTCATTTGGAATCTATGGCTGGTCTCTGCAAATGTTGTGTTTGAATGCACAACATTCATAACCATAAGCAAAAATCAACTCCAAGGCCTTCTGGTAGTCTTCTTCCAAGGCTTCCTTGTCCTTGCTCGCTTGGAAAAGAAGGGAGGATACCTCATCTTTAGATGCCTCAAGCTCTAGCAAAAGCGACGTTCGCTCAACCACCAGGCGGCCAATCTCAACCTCTAACCTGCGCTAGTCTTCCTCCGCAACTACCAAGGCATCTAGGACCCTAGTCAGGTCATCCTCTACCCCTGCCTTGGCATCACCTGTTGCTGATGTGACTACTAGACAAGCCATCTACTCTCCCTCGCTGCCTTCTTTCTTTCTCTACTGCTCAATCTTTTTCTCACCGCTTCGCCTCTCACTCCCAATGCTTCGACCGAGATTTCGTCACAAAGAAGTGTCCACAACCATGCTTATAAACGACCGACTAGGTAAAGCCGCTAGCTCTCGACGTTATCGTCGACGAGCCATATTCCGTATGGTTGTCATAGCCCCGTAAAAGGTTAGAAGAAAATTACTACACAAAACTAGTAATCGATACTAAAATCAACACATACCACTACCGACGGCGAAAGTCATGGTTACGAATGAGCATCCTGTCTTTGACCACTGACTTGAAGGCCTCCTTATCCATGTAGACGAGGAAAGGGATGGTATATTGCTCTGGTGAGCCACCACAGGTACTCGAAAATAATTAGGATAGAGGTCATGCATGTGCAGAACCGAGACTCGCTGTCAAGGCGGGCTCCAACTGGTGGATGATTTCCTGCTGACCCTAGATCGTGGCCACCATATTCGCCTGTGGATGGATCCTCTCTTGTGGTGGAACATACGCGGTCAGCAGCAGCTAGTAGGTAGCCTGCTAGGCTCGATATCTCACAGCCTAGGTAGGAGAATCGGAGCAATCTGCTACCCCCTGGCGGGGGCCTTTTCTCACCACAACATTCGAGGCTCTCCAATTGGGATCCCTTGCTCTAGAGATGCACTTGCCTCATTGGGGACACCTTCCAATGTCGACTGATCATTGGGGGCTCAATTAGGAGAGTCCACTAAAATTATTGCCTAGTCCTTCTAAGCCTCTTGATCTGGAGAAAACCGCCTCGATCGTTTCCCACCATATCTAGGGGTGGTCTCACCCTCCGAGCCCCAAGCCCACTTACGCATCCGTACAGAGAACCCGACGGCAAGGCTAGACATTTCCTCCTCCTCGACGGGCTCACTAGCAATTATGCCCATCCAGTCCACAAAGTCTTCCAACCCGATGCCGGCTGCCTTTGTTTGTCGGGTCCTCATCCTATTTTCTTTCTTCTTCTTTCACGACATAAGGTGTCGCGGGAATCTTAAGGTCAGTGCCTCGAGTGTTCTCATCAAGTCCCTTCAATGACCTCTGCTTGATCTTCTTGAGCAGAAACCGTCTGAGAAGAGCTACCCTGGTTCAACTTAATAAGGTCGGCAAGAACAAAGTGCTCTCCTTAATAAGCTCTACGGCAACGAGCAGGAACCATGGATATTGTATGAAAGGCCAAGCCCAACTCAGTTTTTCGTCAGTCAACAAAGCTCATGATTGCGCCTCTGCTTCCTTTTAGCTCTCAGCAATCGTCTAATGTTCTCCAAGCCAGCCCTCTAATCCTGGGGCTTGACCAGTCGCCGCCACACTTACCATATAACATCAGAAACAGAGGTATGTCGCATGATCCACCAAGCGTAAATACGAGGACAACCAAAATAAGACAAAACTGGAACACAAGGGAATGATCTACATCAAAAGGAAGCCCTAGAGAGCTACATTCGGGTACCACGCTCCCTAGTTGGGATAACCCCTTCGCTCCGTCTGGAGAATTAGGAAGCTCCTGCTACAACAGAGTCGGGACTATGGACCGACATAGATAGCCGGCCCCCAGTCCCTAACTTCAATGTATAGATGAAACAAATCTCTACCAACAAAATATCCATCCGATAGAGAAAGTTAAGCATACTAGAACCCATTAAAATCCAAAAAACGTTCGAATGAATAAGCCCAAGAGGTGCTCGGGTGACATGTAGGAATTGCTTCACCAAGGACGAAACAGGGAAGCGAAGTCCAGCTGCGAACTGCTCTCAGGTAAAGTAGACAACATTATCCGCTTCTCCTACATTTGAGAAAGTATGTTCATCCGGTACTCAACTCCGATGCCGCCATGACTCGAAGAAGGACTCCTCAACTCCTCCACTAGACATGGGCAGCAAGTTCGTTTGCAATGGGTGACTCCCGATCATCCCTCCTACTCCCAACATGACTGGTGGAAGTCTCTTCGACTTCGCCATTCTACAAAGAAAGAAAGGGGATCAAACTCGAGGATCTCTCAAAGAAACGATAGCAGACCAAAACCCTAGACTGGGAGCTAAACCTATCGGACGACCCCAGGCCTAGGTATCCCCAAACCCACGACAATTCTGTCACTAGAACCCCAGGTGATTGAAGAACACGCATTCGAGGCAAGATCTAACAAACCACCACAAACAAAAAACAACTGTGACAAGCAAATCGAAATACAGCGAAAAACCTACCAAGAGATAGAAAATGATCAGAAATTTTCAACGACTCCTTTGCCAAAATCTTCAAGAGTGTTGCAGATGCTCTAAGAATTTTCGGGCAAAAGGTTTTTGAGTAATGGTAAAGAAATTAACATCTGGACCCCTATCCCTATATAGGGCAAGGCACGGACAGGCGCATGAAATGCACTGACAGATCAGCCCTAGTATCGAGAGACGTGCTCCTCTCCCCCCACGCTTGGTATTCACAAGACGTTTTATCTTACAAGGCATCTAAAACATGCGTGAGCTCACTAATTGTAATCACCCAGCTCTTTGGATCTATCAACCAACTAGCCCACAACTCTATGGGCCTAGGTCCGCCGACATAGACCCTCGATGGTTTTTCGAAGGTCCAGGCCAAAGAATGTGCGGAACCCGTGAGCAATCCTGTACCCGAAATCCAAAACCCATCCACAAAACCAGACGGTAGGGCGCCGCGCCCTTTATAACAATATAACTGTAGCTTTGATAAAACAAAATATACATTCCTTAATTTAAATAGGGCCCATAACTGGTCTTGAATAACGCATTTATAAAAATTGGCATTCCATGCCTTTTCAAATACAATTACAAAAATATTTATGAAGTTCACCCTAGTTGTCCACAATATGTAAAATACATTTCCATACTTTCAAAAATATATATAAAAATGTGACTTTTATGAAGACTTTTACACTTTTGAGATCAATGCAAAATAATTACAAATATCATGAATGAAATGATATACGTGAGACAGAAAGCACATTTACTTATACTCCACTCGCTTGACGGTGACTTATCGCCTCGACGATCTTCGATTCCGCTCTACTTTATACTCGATATCACAAGAATGATAAACAACGCGCTAAGCATTGTGCTTAGTGGTTCTATATAATACTTTCCATTTCAATTTAAATCAAGTCATACATTTTTCTCAAAAATAATGTCCTTAATTTTTGAATTATCATCAATATAATACATATATTTTACTATTACGCTTATTAATTATTCCAAATATGCACTACATGCAATAAATCATTCAAACACAAATTATGCATTTCACAATTTTTCTTTTCTATTTTTCCCCTTGCTGAATTTAACCTATACTGATGCATAGAGAACAAATCACCGCACGGTCCCGTTGGTCAGAGGCCGATATATAAAAATAAGTTTTATAACACAGCACGGCCCCATTGGTCGTTTAATCGGGTTATTAAAAATCATTTCATGAATACTATCGATACCTACTGACAGATCGGCGGACACATCATTATGTTTGGCGGTATCGCTCATTTGACTTTAATGTATACCAATCTATCCTTAATCTCGACTTAATCTAAGCACATTCTATTAAGAGCGCCTCAAATCATTCATAGAAATTTACAATAGTGTATATACATTTATATCCAAATACTGTTTCTACCACTATGCAATTTTTCATGTGCACCATTTCATAACGGGCTGTATCAATCAATTTAAAAAATCACTATGCAATTTATCACACTATTTCAATAAATCCACTATTTCATAATCCTTCAAACATTTAGAAATAGAGAGAAAGAAGTGGAGAACAAACCAATTCATTTATAGCTCAAACAGAGCACACATGCATATTCATATAAAACCTTTTAGATTTATTTTGTAGCACCTCTTCCCGGCCCGACCCAATTGGCGGGTCCAAACCGGATCCGGGATGCTCGATACTACTCAAATCACTTTTTATCAAACACCATCACCGAACTCACGCCCGTCGAAGCTTTCATTAATCAAATCCATTTATCAAACACATTTCATTAATATAATCGCTGCTCTCAAATCTCGAGAAGTTTATTTCACTCTAGGCAAGCCCATAAACATTTACAAATTCAATGCAATTCCTTACAAAATATGATTAACTAAAAATGGCATTTTTGTTTACAATATAATATTTAAAATCGTATTTTATATAGGTACAAAGTACTAAGTTAAACTCTTATATTATAAAAACAATGTCATCCTAAAAAGAGGATGCATGTGACGGAGCATACTTCGTGAACTTTCTGAATGACTCAGAGCTCCTCGACCTTGGGTCCGCTTTAATCACCGTTTACTACCAGACTGTGTATTGATAAAAACAATATGCTAAGCATTTTCATGCTTAGTGGTTCAATACAATTTCATTCTTCTGTTTCAGTTTGAGTCAAATCATGAAATTTTACTAAACAAAACTTTCAAATCTTTTTGGATGATCAATGTCAATACAATACATATACTTATTTCATATACAATCATCTATGGTTCATTGATCATTCCAAATATACACTTTCATATACAATAAATCATTTATAATCAATCATGCATTTCACAATGCTCTTTTCATTTCACTCGTAATCATGCTAATACCAATATGTCAACGATCTCAAAATCAATTCAATTATGCCTTAACGAATTTAACCTATGTTTCTTGTATAAGATATTGGAATCAATGCACGTATCCGCCAAGTTACGTGCCGGTATAAACATTTGTTTTATAACACAACTCACTCACTACATCGACCGTTATTAAAAATCAATTCGCGGAACACTACCGATACTATCCCACTAGTCAGCCGATCGGAGGACACATCACGCTTTGTTCACACACGCTTAATTTGACCCTTATTGGTATATTAATCTATCCTTAAATCGAAATAAACGGTTAACATTCTATTAAGGGCGTTCAAATCCTTTATAGAAAAATACAATACAATATGTACATTTGTATAAACAATTCATTTTCAATACTCATGTAATTTTCATATGCAAACATTTCATAATTAATTGTCTCAAATCGATTAAAACAAATTAATATGTTTTTCTTATACATTTAGAACAAACATTTCAAATCTCGAAACGAGAACAGGAGAAGATAGGAACAAAACCACTCTATCTCTTTCTTTTTCCCTTGTCTTAAATTTTGGTCCTAGGTTAGGTGATCCAAACCGACCCCTAGCAAATCATACATCACATTTAGTAAACTAGCACTACTCACACTTAATGAATATCGCCGAGGTGAAGCGGCTAGTCTGATGTATGAGGTATGGCAATGCTTTTTCACTTAGTTTCATTCTTATTTGAACCCCCCATTAGTCATTTGGTCAGGTTCCTATACTATTGGTGTAATGAATGAAAAGTTCGAAACAAAATTCTGAAATGGCTCGCTAGGAATCGTAGCGCCGCAACGACTCGAGGGGTGCCATTTATACTCTTGGCTCGCGTGGCAAGGCATCCCACGTAGGTCTATGCCACGGCGTGGGTTCCCTACGCTACGGCATAGGAGCCCGATATGTCCAGATTTCCAGTTTTGCTCTTTTGCGATTTTTCTCCAAAAATCCTCAAAATCCCAAAACAAATCATGGGAATCACTCCTAATATCATCCTAAACCAACCATGAGCAAAACCCATGGATGGATTAGGGTTTTTCTAACCCAAACATCATCAAAGAAATTCTAGGGTTTGGTTCCTACCTTAATTCACTTTGAACTCTTTACCCTAGTTGTAAAACCCCAACCTTATTGAATGTTATAATGGTAGTTGTTGAACTGATTAGAGGTCCAATGATAGAAGTGAGGGTAGATTAGAATTGAGAACGCTCCGAATGTCATTTGGGCATAAAGTGAAATTTTTCGAAAATTTTCACCGAATGCCCTAAGGAATAGTAATTCTTCTTATTATATCCGGATGGAGGGGTTGTGGAGGAATTTTTAAGAAATTTCAGTTCCTATGACTTTGAACTGATATTTAGAAGAGAATTGGAGATTTAAGTGACTAGTGATTTCCTGACCGAAATTGGAGTTCACACGAAATTTTTCAACAATAAAATACGAAATGTCCTAATTAATCATAGAGTCTAACGAAAATGAAACGGAGTAAATACGAAAATGTCCGGAATTAATCATAGAGTCTAACGAAACTGAAACGGAGTGAAACGGAGTCCGTTTGGATAGTTTCCAGGCGATCCGAACGTAATTCGGATAATAATACGCTATTGTCCGGATTTCCGATTTTAATGATTTTAAATCCGATTTCGGTGATTTCAGAGCCTGAACTAATCGTGAAGGATTTAATTAGAATATTTCATGTCAATGTGAAGTTTAGACGACTATAGAATATTTTTGACGCTAACTCCAGATAAAAGCAAAGATAAGGTGAAACTGAGATAAAAGTCGTTATGGTGGGAGATATTTATTGTGAGAGCCAATCAAAACCTTCTTAATGGCTAAGTTATGATTAAAATATCATGAGAATGGACCAATGAGATTCTTGGGCACAAGAGCTAATCAAAATTTTTGGCGGCTAAGTTGGGGTTAGTTACTCATGAGAATGGACCAACGGATTCTTTTTCGTTCATGAAATTTTGGAAGTTGTGAGTCAAAAGCCAAATTTAAGATTATGTGCTCAAAAGAGGAGAGCATGGCTATGAGAGGAAAAGGAGAAGAAAAGAGAGAAAGAAAGGAAAGAAGAGAGAAAGCGGAAGCTGAAAACTGTGGAGCAAGCGTGAGAGGTGAGTTTTTCCTCCTTCCTCTTCAAGTGATCTCCAAGTGGTAGCAAGAGAGAAAAGCCAAGGAAACTCAAGAAACAAGTAAGTTTTCTAATGGTGGAAAGTTGACTTTATGTTTTTCATACGTAATGCCTTGATTTTCTTGTATGGATGTTAGATTTGTGGTATTTAAGGGTGAATCATGATGATTTTGATATAAAATGAGAAAGAAATGGATTAGGTTAGGTTTGAAAATAAAGTGAGTGATGGTTAGGTTTGATAGTGCATTTTGTATGACATATGAGATTTATAGATTATTGAATGGTTATAGTACTGATTGAAACATTTTTTTGAAGAGAAATGAAGAATAATGAATATGAGCTTGTATAATTTTGATAAAATGGAAATGAGAGGGGTCAGTAGTTTAGTACTTCATGTGTTTTAGGGGTAAATATTAACTTAGAAATGCATTGAATTGTTAGAAAAGAAAAGGATTTGAATTTGAGGACATGAAGGCTGGTTTGTAAAAGTAAAGGGCTTCAATTCTCAGATGTGAAGTGTGGTTCAATGGGATTAAAGTGAATGTGATGTGGTTGGTGAAATGAATGTGTATGGTGGGTTAAAATGGGAAGTTATGGTTAATGGTTAGTTGTGGTTTTTCTGAAAAAATGTGAAAAGGACTATCGGATTCGAAACGGAATTCACGCAGAAGCAAGCGATTGAGCGCGAACTAGAGGAAAAAAATGATATTTTTGAAACTTGAGTTTTAAAAATGTTACTGGTTTTAATATTAAACTGAAAAGTTTAATGGAAATGTTTATATAAATGTTAAGGCATATGGAAGTTTATGTTAAGGCATATGGAAATGTTTTATCTTGCCTAAATATATATATATTTATATTAAATTATATATGTATGCATATGTTAAGGCATTATGGAAGTTTAAAAATGTGTAAAGGATGCATATGTATAATTGAGTATCTATGTGTTTTAATGAGAAAATAAAGGATTTAAATGGATTTATAAATGTATTTTGATAAATGTTTTACTGATGGTTACCCTAACCCTATATGACTGTTATGACTGATATCAGCTGAGGTACCTTAAGCGTGTAAGGATTTAGAGAGAAACACAATTAGGTTACTAATAGAGGGAGGGAAATAGATTTTTAGTGTAACATCCTTTTTACACGCGATATAAGGCTACATGACGTGGAACCCTATGCAAGACGGAGTTTCTCCAGAACGAGTGGTTATGACTAGATTGAGGACTGCCCTCACCGTCAAGATTCTAAACTGCTCGTGTGTTTACTCCCGGTTCCATGAAAGAAAGTTTAAAGAATTGGTTTTAATTGTATAAGTATTTATTACTTTGATATATACCTAAAATGTTGTCTAAATAAAATGTACACTCATCGAAATCTTTAGCTCACTCTTTCCGTATGTTTTAAAAAACATTTTCAGATCTCGAGACAAGTGCGCCAGAGAGCACTCCTCACAAGAATGAGTCGAGCCATCGAGGAGACGACGCCCTCGTGACTACATTGTATATATTTTGCATATCAGAGATGCTGAATATTTTGTCATGTATATGTGTATATATGTATATATTTTGAAAAGGAACTACGCTGTCCTCGGACGAGGCACGAGGCGTGTCACTTTAAGTCCCATCTGCCTGTCCTTTTTATAAACTGTGCATGGAATTGAAGAAGTTTTTGAATGTTTTGATGATTGAAGTAAATAAATTTATATGTGTATATATTTTGCTTGATTGAGTTGTGTGCTTAATTGGGTCATGGGACTATGAGTCCTAAATGGAAGTTGAGAATTGAAAGATTATAAGTGTTTTTAAATGTTTTCGCTTAAATTTGGGAAAGTCCTAAAAACAAGAGGAAACTCGCCGATTTTCTGAAATCTAAGTGTTTGAAAAATTTACCACTTCACTCCGCATTATTTTCTAAAGATATGTTAAGGATTGTAAAGGGGTTCGCTCCATGGATTTTGCCTGACTGCTTTCTGAGGAAAGTTTCTACATCCCGCTGAGTGCCGGGAGGTCCCCTCGGGTTCATGAGATTAATCCGGGTCGGGATCCTTCACTAGCTTTCTCCTTTCTTCTTCTTACAAGATCTTGAACAAATGGGCTGGTTGCACCAAATCTCACTTCTTCCCAAAACCCTAGCTTTCTCCTTTCACTCTCTCTCAAATACGGTTTTTGCTCAAATGAGCATTCTAAGACCACATTTGATCTTATTTCTCTTTTTTAAGTGTAAGGCCATGTTTGGCTTATACACAAATTCCATTTCTCATTTTTCTCCTTTTTTTGGTCTTCATTTCACTTTTGCATTTAAGTTTATTTTATTCTTGACCCTTAGGTCCTCATTTTGCAAATTCCAAATTTGCCCTTTTTACACTTGGGTTATTTCTAGGTTCAATCATTTAATCACTTAATATATCTCATTCAATCATATACTCATTTTCGATCATATAACATTTAACATTTTCATTTAATCATTTATCAATCTTTAAAACTCTTATTTTGCTCAAGGATGAGCACCCTAAACATATAATAAAATTATTATAAAAATTCTAGGGTATTTTTGGGGCATTACATATTTTGTCAAACAAAACACAAAACCGAAACAAGGAAAGAAGTGTGTAGAACAAACCCAAAAAGGTTGTCGCTCATCGATTACTATTCTCATTATCCCGTTCTTAGGTCAAGCTTCCTCGTCACCAACCCCTAATCCATCACAAATATATCACTATTAAAGAACAATCCAAGAAAAAAAATCAGTTGTGCATTCTAGGATTTTTGGTTAGGGTTGATGTCTACCCAATACACCTTCACTTGAAAAATTTTCTAGGGACACATGAGCCATATTTTGCTCATACTTCCTTCAATAAAATGATAGCTCTATGAGTCTATTTTCATTAGGAATTGGAGTCATCTCATTTGGATCACCCAAACTGAAGTTACGACATTTTAATGCCAAACTAGTCGGTATGCCCAGCTCACTCGGTTGCCTACTATTATTTTCAATTTCAGGGGTCTTAACTCCATAAATTGGTAATGGTTCCTTCTACTAATTTAAATCTATGGTTCTAAGGTTTCCTCTCCAATTGAAATCATCCAATTTGGATCACCAAAATTCAAGTTATTGCATTTTACATCCAGACTACTCTAATTTGCAAAGCAGAATTAGATTGTTCTTGCACATAACTCCACTTTGACAGATTTCTGGGCACTTTGGGGTTACAAATTACATACACTTATTTCAATTACATTATTCCTAGAAGTCTAGTTTACCCAGAATTTTGAATCACTCAATTTGGATGAGTGAAACTCAACTTACAACCAAAACACCACAACCACACCCAAAACAGAGCATACCCATTAGCTACTCAAAACTTACCTTTAAGCCCATATTCAGGAGCCTTAGAGCTACAATTTGCTTCTAGTCCCTTCTATACATTTGTATCTCTAGCTCTTATGGTTCTTTACCAATTAGAATCACTCAATTTGGATGATTATAACTTAACTTATAGTCAAAACAAAAACAGGGGTTTTGAAAAATTTTTAGAGCAACCTTGAAACTTCACATTTCTTTACACAAAAATTCCTCAAAACCAATCCAAACCAATCAAAACAATGCAAAACAACCTCAAACTAAACTAAAACCATCCAAGAACACTTTACACAAAGCTAGGGTTTTTCTCCAAACCCAAACACAAGAAAAGAGGGGTTTAAAGTTTGGTTTCTTACCTTTAAATCTCTTCCTTTCTCTTCTTTCTTCTTCCTTCTTCTTCTTGATCACTTAAACTCTTGATCTCATTGAGAAAATCACCCACTCACATCTCCCTTTTCTCTCAACCGGATTTGCCCAAAAAAAATGCCTAAATGAGAGACTCTCTCTCATTCTAAAGACCAATTTGGTCTTAATACTTTAAACCTTCATAAGGTCGTGTTTGGCTTACACATTAATTCCTATTTTTCCCATTTTTTTCATTTTAGGGCTTCATTTTTCTTTCATTTTCACTTCATTTCATTTATACTTTGGCACTTACATTATTCATTTATGACCCTTAGGTCCTCATTTGACATTTTTACCAAATTTATTTTGCTCCTGTAAAATTTCCAAGTTTTTATCATTTTTCGTTTTTAGTCTTTTAAACTTTGGAAAAATATAATTTAATTTATTTTACACCCTGAACATGTTATTAAAACAGCTTGGGTATTCAGATAAGCATAAAGAGGGAGTTTCTCGTGGCTTTCGCTAGGTCAACTACTCCCCTAACCGCATACGCAGTATCATCATGAAAGATAGAAAGTTTCTGGCACAAGTATGCCAAAACCAAATTAAATGCACAATAGGCATCAATGGTTACACAAAACAAAAACAAATACGTCCAAGCAACCATACCATACTGATTGCAAAAAAATAAATAAATAAAGGAAAGTGGAAGAAAAAGAAGAGTTTGAAATATTCTGTTTAACCGACCCTCCTCTCAACCATACACCTAACCTGCTACCCTGAGAGGCTCAGGATAAGGGGCACTCTAGCCCATTAAGAACTCTGAAAGAGGGAAATGGCATAACTCAAAGCCTCCCATCCAAACCCCAGTCTATCCCATGTAAGCCCTATAGATAAACTTTGAAAGAGGGGCATTGGCATAATCAGGCTTCCCATCCAAGACATCTGGTAGGTCCACACAGATGTTGTATTCAAAACACACACATCCATAGGCTTACAAAACACTCGCAAAGGCTTCTAAAGCCCTCCCTCCATAAATCCTCCAATCTTCCATCTAATTATAGACACTGTGAGGGAAGAAATCACAATAGGGGAAAGAAGCTTTGTGTAACAGAAGAGGAATCTATTGGAAACTTCATAGACTTCGGAGATTCACCCCCATATATATAGGGGTGGAACTTCAAAAGGCGCATTGCATGCATCATCGAACGTCATACGCCATAGAAGCATTGGAACATATGTGCATTAATAATCTCAAATTCTCCATACCTAGGGTCCTAAAACACAATATTTTTCCCCGACTAGAAGGGCATAATCTTCTAGTTGAAAAAAAAAGGGCATTGTGATTATCGTGGCCTTTAGGCCTAGACCCACTACTCAATAGGCCCAGCGCCCATGCAGGCCCACTGCCTGGCCCGCACCATGAAACGGCCCAAGACGGCCTACCGTATTAAAACCATGCAGGAACTAACCAGACGGTAGAGTCCTAAACCCCGTCTGGAATCCCAAGTCCCCCAACCAGCCATCCCACCGCATATGGAAAGTTTGTTATGGATAAATATATTAAGGAGGAAATTACTCGTAGGATATTTATCCACGGATCTCCCAGTATCCAAATCTCATACGTCTCAAAAACATAAATCCTTAAAAAGGGAGAATTAGTCCTTGATAAGGAAAGAGAGATCTTATCCTCAAAATCACAAGATTATCTTCCCTATAATCGAGGAGAAATTCGAGTATAAAACATAAAGACTCCCCACGAGGGAAAGTGGCAACTCTAACTACGAACTTCCTTCTTCCCTTCTCCATCCTTTTGCTGACTTAATCATCGAAGAGGCGGCCAACACACCGTTGTAGGACCCCTCTTTTTGGAGGTTTACATCACGTCGCTGATGCCCCGAAGGTCAGACGATGCAGGTAACGACAGGCATGGTTCGGTTAACCGAACCATGACACAAAATAAAAACCGACCATCGGTTTTTGGTTTGTTATTCATATAAATAAAAAACCTAACCATTAATATGGTCAACCAAATCTTTGATTAACCATATATTGGTTTTTCGATTAACCATAATTAAAAAATAAATTTGAAATTCCATAATCATATATTAAAGTTCAAATTATAATAATTATTATAAATACAATAAAAAAATGCAAAGAAAAAAATAAATACAATTTATTCATTTGCAATCTCATATTACTTATGCATTTATAATACATTCATAAATAATATATAAAACGCATGAGATTAGATAATTTAATCACAATTTTGTAATCAACCACATGTTTTAACAACTTTAATAGAAAAAGAAACCAATTCAAAAAAATCACAACCTATATGTTTTGATTTGGAGGAAAAAAGTAAAAGCGACAAGAAAATGAGAAAAGCCACAACTCACACAATTAGAAACTCTATATATATATATATATATATATATATATATATATATATATATATATATATATATATATATATATATATATATATATATATATATATATATATATATATATATATATATATATTTGGGCTTGGTTTTTCAATCGGTTCGATTTCTTAGATTTTTTTTTGCCCACCCCTACTAAAACCTCCATTGTAAGGGACATGAATCAAGCATGTTTAGTAATTATTTTTTGAAAACGAATTTTTTATTTTCTCAAATAAAAAATCAGAAAAAATATATTCAATGATCAAATATCGTTTTTTTTTTTTTTGTATTCTTCAAATACGAAAATATATTATTTTTTATAGAATATCTTTTAATTGTTTTTGCTTATTTCTTAAAATTAATTTAACGATAAATTGTATTAACGTGTAAAACAATTAAAAATAAATCATTTCAATAAAAGTTATTTTTAAAAATATTAAAAATAAGTATAAATTTGAGTTTTGGTCATAAATAAGTTATTTAAAAAAAATTACTAATATATGTTGAAAACGAAAACAATGCTCAAACTAGTGCGTCTGGACCACATCAACAATGTCACTTAAGTATCGATTATAGCATTGTAATTTTTAATTATCGCAAGATCGATCACGACATTGAACTTGAAAAAAATTACAATGTCGTAGTTAGTGATTGCAGCATTCACATAAAAAATTACAATATAATGTCGTAGTTGCTAACTGCGACATTATTAATAAAACTAATGTCGTGGTCAATTACTGTGGCATTAGTATTTTTCTATAAAATGTTGATTTGAAATTACAACCCACTATCCAAATTACAACCAATTACACATATCTAAATTACAACCAACTACACCAATCCAAAATACAACAAATTTATTACACCTGCATTACAACCATTTCATCCAAATTAACCCACTTACATCCAAATTACAACCAATTCATTACACTTGCATTACAACCAATTCATCCAAATTAACCCAATTACATCCTAATTACAACCAATTCATTACACAACAAACTTTGATTTCATATATCAATCGAGTCATATAATTATATACACAACGTAATATACACAAATATAAATAGATATCAATGAGTCCCACATGATGGAGGCTTTGTCTTTCTCTTAGGACACCTAGAATACACATCTAAATGATCTATAGGAGTATGTGCAATCTGAAATGGAGTTGAGGGAGCTTATGGAGGAACGATTTGGCGTGTGCGTGGAGCTCGAGGTCACCTTGGTAGACATGCACCCACTCTGAAAAAAGGTCAACCATGGTCTCATTAATGGGAGGCAATGTAGGAGATGGTAAGGTCATAGATGGTAAACATGTGGCCTCTAAGGGTGAAGATGTGGGTGATAATGGTGGGATGACATGTGAAGCTAAAGTTTTGAGTGGTGTGGAAGTCTCGGGTGGTATGAAACTCTCAAGTGATATGGAAGTCTCGAGTGGTGTGGAAGTCTTGGTTGCAAATGGGTAGACAATGTAGATGGTAGCAATCTCGTCTCATCAGTAGAATGACCAGTAGCATGACCACTAGGTCGACCATTACCTAACTCACCAGCTTGACCACGACCTCGCCTACCACCTCTCCCTCGACCTCCAATCCGTTGCATCCTAACTACAATGAATGACATAGGAGGTTTGGTGGATAGTCTATACGACGTAGATGCCTCCTCATTGTGTGCAGCAATGCGATGGTCCTCTCCAATAAGACGTAAAACTGATCTAGCAATATGATGAATGTCGTACACTAAACCTAAGGTAGCCCCACGAGATCTACTAGTAATATCAACCATCCCAGAAATCTAAAAAAAGCAAACCAAACAATTGTAAATTTTTTATCTGTCCATTAATATTTGAAAAATAATTGAAAATTTAAAGGCTCTTACTTACCAACAGCTAGGATGTTACGCTTGTATTATGATACCTCATTTGATCCCTATGGAGTGGTGGTGTGATCAAACGTCATGTAATATGTAGGTACGAGTCCATATATTGATCATGTAAGTCCATAATACCAGCCATAGGAGGTGATGTGATGATCCTCTCTACACGCATAGCCCATAATGCAACATACTATGCATGATACGTCTCTCAATCGTACTTGGGCCGTCATCGTTTGTCAACTACATGTAGCTCTTGCTCTGCCGAGGAAGATGGAGGTATCCCTTGATAAGCCCAAATTGACGCAAGACTCACTCCAAACAATGTCATTCTAAAGTCTCAAAGCATATGAGTGGTGACATCGTCTACCAAATCTCCTAATAAGCTAAACATATATATCTAGTATATAGGCAATCGAGTCTCCGATGTATGACTCCCATAACACCTACAAATATCCACTTTACTCAATGTGAATATGACAAAAATTAACGTTAATGTGAATATGACTAAAAATAATATAGATTAATATACAATTACCTAATCATGAGTATGAGCATCTAATTAGTCTCATTATAAGGCGAGCACACTAGATGGGTTATGCACCCATGATAAAGGTACTCTCCACCTAAACCCTAATGGATCAGCTAGCTCAAACTAAAGCTCAAGCTCAACCAGTAATCCATGATGTAGACCCTCAACTGCTTCTCCATCAACTGCATCGACGTCATCATGTAAGTGCTGAGCGACTGGAGGTGTTGGTGGTTGGCCAAAATCAAGTTGCCTCACATGGAGTCTCTCCCAAGACCAGAGTTGGATAAAAAACAATTCAATATAACAATGTCGTACAACCGATAATCTCAATAGCACGATCACAGCTCGCTCGGAATAACTCTAGAGATAAATGTGCTAGAACTGAACTACCCTAACTATAAGTAGATGTCTACGTCAAATCTCGTAATAGTAGGAAAAAAAAGGTGGACATGCAGACCCTTCTTGTCTGCAAATAGAAAGGATCCTAGCAATGCTAGGATGAAATCATGTGCACTGTGCTCTAATGTCACCTCATCTATGTCTATGGGTGGAGCCGATAACTGCTAAGACAACCATTGTGTCAAGATAGTAGATCTTGTAAGCTCAATCGGTGGTGGGATCACACCGAAAATCTCTTGACACAACGACAACACATCGAAGTCACATGTTTCAGTGACTAGTGGTCCATGGATACGGAGGCCTAGAATGATAGCAACATCCTGTAATGTGATCGTCATCTCCCCAACTAGTAAATGAAAGGTGTGTGTCTCAAGACGCCATCTCTCAATGAGACTAGTGATGAGTCCCCAATTGAGTGTGACGTGTCCAATACAATACAGACCATTGAAGTCAGACCGGATCACGTAAGGGCGAATATGAGGATCCATCTGCCACTCCCACATGAACTTTAACATCTGCTATCAACATGTGAGTACCAAAGCAAATTACAAATTACAAATAAATTAACCTATCAATTCCTGCCCTTACGTTACACAATAATTGAAAACAATAATTTATATTTGAAAAATACATACATGAGTAATGTCCACTAAATGAGACCTATGTATGTCTTATAAAACCAAGACAGATCTATCTAAAGGATCTGCATCATAAGGCCCTCTGAATGCCATATTTGTAACATATAACAATCAATAACAATTAACAAATAAACAAATACTAGTATATAGATATATAGACCGATATTTTGGTGGGTTGGGCCATGAAATTAGCTGCCCAAATAGAACCCGGGCCTATTGGCTCGCAGCCCATCCGAGATTGGGTCGGGCCAACCCGATTGGCCCGAATTTTCATTTTTTATTTTTATTTTGTTATTATTATTTTTTGAAAAATGACATTTTTTTTTTCTTAACCCTATGGTCCCTACCCTTATCCCAAATCTGACACAACCACTTCTTCCTCCTTCATCCCTGCATCCCCGACGATCGTCATTGCAACCACTCCCATTACCTTCTTCCCTCATTCCTCCAATCCTCCTTACATCTCCTTTGATGACCGTCATTGCGGCCTCTCCCATCTCCTTCTGCCTCGTCTCTTGACTTGACCCGATATTCACACCGATGGTTGTACTTTAGTTCAAGGTATCGATCGCGTGTTGTTCCCGCCGAAGAAGAAGAAGACCAGACTCGAAACCAAACTCAAGGATAGGAGGCCAAAATCAATTGAGGGAGTCTGTTATTTTTTTTTAACAGTTAGATGCGACCTTAGGCTCTTGTGAAAAGGGAACCGAATGGTTTGGCATGAGATTGGTATTGATTGTGTTGATTGATGGTGCAGTTATTGGGGGTAGTGGGTAACTTAGAAATTGGAATCATGGAATCAAGCCTTATTTTCCTTAATTTGTTGGTTCTTCTCGATTCTTTATTCTTTTATATAAATATATTCTCATATTTAATGGTGTTAAGTTGTTACATGTCTCAACCATGTGACTGTAATCAACGATAATTACCTTCATCATTTCCTCTAAAGCAAATGTATTTTGTGTCTTTTATTATTTATATGGCTTGTTGTCTTCTATTAATTATATTGTCTAAGCTCCATTATTTTATGTATTAATTATTATTTGTGTATCACCAATTATTAATTATTTGTCATTTTATTTTTATTCTCAAGAATGATAAATTTAAAAATATATATTTGAGCATTTTTTAATATTATGCCTGCTTAGCCCATAGGGTTGGGGTCAATAGCCAAAAGTCATGCTCTAATAAAAGTTGTTGATTTGGCCCGAATCTGCTTGACTCACAAACAATGGCCTCGGCCTATTTGGATTGGACTAGCCCGTTTCCCATCTATATATATAGATAACAATGCAATTATTAAGGCAATTAAACAACAAAAAACATATGGATAATATCATACATGTTTCAATCAACTTGATTCCTATTTGGACAAGAAAGGTGATTGTAATCAAGTTGTTTGCACAACCCACATGTAATAGTAGTCTTCCCCTCTCTAACGTCCATTTCATTATGCAAACGGGGTTGATTTTGGACATCCATGTGATAGGTATTTCATTGACTCACAAGGCACAATGGTTGAACCATCATAAGGAGGTCACTCATATTTATTGAAGATGAGAGAACAAGGTTGCCCATGTATTATAATACGATTGAGTACTGTAGTAGCCTTAAACAAATGATCGAATATCTATGGAGCGAAATTGACATACTGCTATAATATTGCTATATGAAAATCCATATATAAGTGTCTTACCACATGTGCATTTATGGTCATGTAAGTTGAGACGATGCGTTCGACCACTCATTGACTTCACATGAAATCATCCATGGTTGTGATTGTAAAGAACAATCTCAAATGCCTTAACCATATGTGCCTTAATCTTAGCATCAACATATGGAATGTATTTCTCATCTGATGTGAATCTATTAGCACCTTGTTCCCTTCTTGCAACAAAGTAACTATTGAACCGAAAAAATGTCAATTGAACCAATGCAATTACGGGTAAGCTCTAATCTCCTTTAAGAACATTGTTGAAATCTCAGACATATTTGTAGTCATTATCTCATATCTTCGACCTCCATCATGTGAAAGCGTCTATCTCTCGAGAGGGATTGCCTCCAACCATCGTTGTGCTTCCAAATTAATTCTCACAATTGTGTCCATATGTTTATTGAATTTTCCAACTTCAGTTGCTAAAACTGCTCTTCACACCAAATTCTTCAAGATTTTATCTTTGAATCGATTCATAAAATTGATGGCAAGATGACCTATGCAAATCCTATGAAAAGCATATTGTTCAGTCCAACAAAGATGGACATCGGTCATTGCTACCACAATGTCTGGATGTTTGTAAGATATTGTTGTGCTCTCGTACTTGACCCAGCCCGGAGGTCGAATCGGATCTGGGGACGTGGACCAATTTTACCATATATACATTTCGAATACTGTAAAAATAAATGTCACATAATCATTTCGGTTAAAGAGGGCCTACCGTTTTGTCAATTAACACTTTTATTCAATATGGCATGTATGCCCTTTCAACATTATCATTTACAAAACATTATCAGAGTTCATCTCAACAAATAAATCAAATATGTTCTTCCCATGAAAACTTATACATTTTGGGTTTCATTATAAAAATGATCAAATAATGTCATGGGATGAAATGTATGCATGAGACGGAGTGTTTACTTATACTCCGCATGATTCGACGATGACTCTGAACTCTGCGATCTTTGCTCTTGTCTCTAGTCACTCAGTATGTAACACCCCAAATTATACCTTAACGGTTTCATAACATGTTTAGGGTATAATAAAAGTAAAAGTATATTTTTCTGGAATAAAATAAAGATAAAAAGAAAATAAGCAAGAACTTGGAATTAATACAAAAGTTAAGGGTAAATTAATAATTTACCAATTCAGGACCCAAGGGTCATAATTTAATAAGTTCATATGCCAAAGTAGGATTTTGATAAATTGAATTGAGAATGAAAATGAAATTGAGGACCAAAGAGTAATAAAAGAAAGATATTACAAAAAAATCAAATAAGGAAGAAAATTGTGGAAGAGACAAGTGGCTAGAAGGAAAGAGGAAGAAGTTTCCTCCTTTGACCTGATGGTCATGATGCCCAAAAGAGAAAAGTGAAATAAAAAAGTGGATAAGATCAAATAAGGATAAGACCAAAATAAATATCTCATTTTGGTCTTGGAGAAAGAGAGAGCAAAAACGGATAAGAGAGAAGAGAAGAGAAAGGAAGAAGAAGAAGAAGAAGAAGAGAAAAGAAAAGAAGAAAGAAGGAAAGAGGAAGAAAGAAGGAGACTAACAGGTATGGAACTATGAATATTTGTATGGAAACTATAGGTGTATGGAATGCTATGATTTTGTATAGAAAAGTATGGAACTTGTTAAGTTCTATATGGAAAAGTATCGATTTTTGTACACTAGTATGAAAACTATGTGTGTATGGAAGTCTAGTGTTTTTGTATGGGTTCTCGGATGGAATAGTATGGATTTGTCTAGTTTTGGTATAGAAGGTATAGATACATGGTTTGGAAACCTCTCTCTTGTGTATGGGTTGGGTTTAGAAACTCCCAAACTCATTTCTTGTTAGGGTTGAGTTAAGAAGAGCTCTAAAGCTCCTATATATGTGTTTTGGGAAAGGTCTGATTGCAATTTGAACCAAGAAAATTTCCCTATTTTTGATCATACGCATTAGCCGGACCTTAGAACTAGTTTTTGGGTAAGAAATAAAGGGACTTTGGTAGTGAGTCCTTCAGAAAATTGTAGCCACATCAATGAACTTGATGTTAGGCTTTTGAATTTCTACCTGGACCCCAGACCAAGATGGTCCTTTACTGAGGTCAAGTCAGCTCGCCGCCCAGTCGCCGGTCGGGTGTGTGACTAAGTGTGACCTCCAATTTCAGAAGGTCATAACTCCTTCGTCCGAACTCTGTTTCGGGTGTTCTTGGGCTCTATGGAAAGCCCATTGAGTCAAGATTCCATTCATATGTCTGTGAAGGATAGTAGGTATCAGGTCGAGCTCAGGCAGGTCTGGTCAGCTCGACCAGTTTAGGTCAGCTCGATTGGGTGTGACTAAGTGTGACTTCCAACTTCGGAAGGTCATAACTTCTTTGTCCGAACTCCGTTTCAGGTGTTCTTAGACTCTATGGAAAGCCCATCGAGTCAAGAATCCATACATACATAGTATGATATAAAAGTAGAACTCATAGTAGGTTCCTGAAACATATAATTGTAGGACTGCCTAAGACCAGATATTGAATGACATGACACCTTTGTTACGTGGGCAGGCACGTATAGTACTCTGGTACTCCCTGATTAGTGCGACAACACCTCTCGATAGTGCTCAGCAACATTTAGCACTCCCGGGTACTCTCCGACAGTGCGACTCAAGACTCTCCCGTCGCTGCTTCGCACTCGCTTTAGGAAGGCTACCGCACCTCGCATCGCACCATACCTTCGGGTACCTATTGTGATGTGTCCTACTCATTTATTATTACTAGTCTAAGTAGTCAAACAATTATATGATAAGGGACTGAATAAAGCAATATACATCGTTCTGCTCTGAAAGTACCTACGAAAGTACCTCTCAGATAAGTATAAGTTCCTCAGAGTAATCCACCAAGTCCCCAGAGCATGTATAAACTTCAGAGTGTGGCCAAGTATAAGCTCCGTAGTACAAGTATAAGCTCCATAGAACAAGTATAAGATAGATAGAAGTACAAGTACGTGTATAAGTACCTCCGTATAGGTATAAGTTCTGTAACTCTTACAGGAGATCGGAACAAGTATAAGTTTGATATAAGTACAAATATGTATATAAGTTTGTTATATGTGATGTAACACCCCGAAATATACCCTAGCAGTTTTCGGACATTGTTTAGGGTTTAATAAAAATTAAATATGAATTTTCGGGAAATAAAACGAGAAACCTGGAATTTGTATAGGATAAAACAAGGGTACATATGTAATTTGCCAAAATGGGGCACATAAGTGTTAGTAATAGTGCTCTAGGCCTATCGTATGGACATGATATTTTGACTATTTATGAGAATTAATTATTATGATGATTTGCATGTTTATTATATATAATGTCCTTGAATAATATTATTAATTATTCTCTTAATGTCCAGAATCTGCTATTGTTATGGGGAATAACAATGAATTAAAGCATTAGTATAAAGTTTGATTGATATTCATGGATGCGAGTATGTGTATGAGATACAAATCAAATTTATACCTATTTATTGAGAACAAATATGCTGATTAATCTGCCTTGAGATTAATACATGGATCAAAGTCATAAGTTAATCTCTAATAGTTGTGTCATTAAACTTTGACCCGAGATCGCTATAGTTCTCAACATAAGGAATATTGTGTTTTGATATAAACAAACGCTGTCTTCAAATCTTAATAATTTCATAAAGTTATTACTGAACATAATAAGAACTTCATGCAGCAGACAGCGATTAAAATGGAATTTGTCCCTCTTATTATAAGAGAGATATTCTGGTCCCCGACAATTGAGACCGAAATGATGGGAGCCGTGCTCAAATGAATAGATGGAGATCAACGTCATTTGTTTAGTCAATTTAATTTGGTTTCTCGAGTAATCAAAGAGCAGAACGATATAAGGCTGACTTTGTCCATGCCTTATATTCTATCAAGATATCATGAGACAAATGATTACTATAAGCCGGCTAGCTATGGCTTGTAAGGTTGTCTCGGATC
The DNA here is from genome assembly GCA_016808115.1 of Tetrastigma voinierianum. NCBI lineage: Eukaryota > Viridiplantae > Streptophyta > Magnoliopsida > Vitales > Vitaceae > Tetrastigma > Tetrastigma voinierianum. Next base: position 307,564 of record JAEQBH010002454.1, on the reverse strand, counting down.
ATGAGCTTTTCATTTAACTTGGGTAGTCATACCTGCTAGAGGCCACTTATGACTTGTAGGATCAAAATGTGATTTAGGCCTACCAAGCCAATGTTAATCAACCTATAGGGTTCCATTGCTATTAGAACGCACAATAACGGTTATGGTTTTTCACTCCTATAGTAATTTAAAATGATGAGATTATTTTAAATTACAAATAACAATTAGTTGTTATTTAAATTCGAATTTAATTTCCTGTAGAAAGTTTAAATTTGTGAAAACTAAGTATGTTCCTTTAATGGTTATGTTTTGTGAATTTAAATTGTTATTTAAATTCGAATTTAATTTTGAGAAAGTTTAAATTCGTGAAACGGTTATGTCTTGAACGGTTATGTTTTGTGAATTTAAATTGTTATTTAAATTCGAATTTAATTTTGGAGAAAAGTTTAATTTGTGAAACTGCTATGTCTTGAACGGTTATGTTTGTGAATTTAAATTGTTATTACTTAAAAGAGTCTTAAATATATAATAATAAAAAAACTCGCTTTTGACTTAAACCCTAGCAGACTTATATGATATATATATATATATATATATATATATAGAAGAATAGTATAGAGTATATATATATATATATATATATATATATATATATATATATATATATATATATGGTATATATATATATATATATGAGACAAATATATTTTGTTGTAGTCGCCTTTTACCTTGAGAACAACCAAAAACAAAGAGAAAGAAAAGAAAAAAACCCCACTGCTTTTGAGAAGACGAACTCGAACTAGCATTCAACAAGATCGCTTATTATTTGTTCGTGGTGTGGATACTTGTAGAGGGTGGTCGCTTTAAAGGCAAAGACCTTTGAAGATCCGAATAAACCAAGACGCGCAGACTTTAGGCTAGTTTGACGAATCGACTCACAAGAGGTAAGTTTCTGCTTACCCTTCCTTCGGTTTTTATGAAACGCACAGATCCCAGGTTAAGGGATAAAAATTTTTAAATTCCACTGCATTTATGTTCCAATCAGATTGGATATTCTGCCCGTAACCCAACAATAAGTAATAAGATAAGAAGGCTATGGGTTAAAATAGAAATATGCTTAACTTGATTTGCAAAAAGAGAAGAACTTAAGAACTAAAGTGAAATAAATGAAAACTTAACCCAAAAAAATGGGTTTTTAGGAGCCAAACGTGGCCTAAGAAGAGATATTTGATTTAAGACCAAATTTGGTCTCATTTTGGAAAAGAAAACCGTGGAGAAGAAGAAGAAGAAGGGAAGGAGAAGAAAAGAAGAAGAAGGAAGAAGAAGAAGCCAAGTTTAAGGTATGGAATCTAACATTAAGTATGGAATTCTAAAGTTTGTACGAATTTCCATGCTATTGGATGGTTAGTAGCTTGTCCCCAAACCTAGGGTTTTGTTAGGATTTCATCCTAACCCTAAAATTATTGAAAGTAAGGTTGGTAAAACCCTAAATGGTACAAGAAGAATGTGGAATCTTCCCTTTGAGGTTGGATTCATGGTTTAATTGTATAGATGGAGTTAGGGCTTAGAACAAACCCTAACTAATTCCTATATTTTGGTTTTGAAATGGTTATGACCCATTTTAGAGTTGTTTTGGGAGGAATTCATGATAGGTTTTTGCAAGATAAGTATTGAAAGATGATTTGAGCATAATAAAGGTTACAAGATGAATATGGAGGGTTTGATGTCTATATTGATTATTGAGTTGATTTGGGTATAAAATATGGAAAAATGGGAGAAACCACCTTTTCTCAAATGAGGGTGGTACGTACCAAAGCTGTAGTGGTACCAAAACAGGCAGTCTCATTCCACCAGTACCCAGACGAATTTTCTCAAGCACCTGGGCACTCCAATGTCTCCGTTTTGAACCAGTGTTAGTATTTTGGTCATAACTTGGTCAGTTCTTATCCGAATTAACTTATTCAAGTAGTTGGGTATACTAGACTTCAAGGAGAACAAAACTCCATGAAATAGGTACCTTCAAATTCTGAGTCTATGTGGCCCAGAAATTCACTCCAAGTGGGGCTATGTTCAAGTCAATTTCTGGTTCAGTTTTGAACATAAAGTAGTCCCGGTTGTTTAGGGATTTATGGACTTGAGTTTCTAAGTGTCTCGAGGATTCTAGTTGGAGAAGAAACCCTTAGCACCTTAGTAGCTTCAAAGGAGTACAAAGAACTAGTGTCGATATGGAGTTAAGACCCTTCAAAATGGGTATTTCAAACTGCTCCTAGTGTAAATGGGCAAATGACTGTAGTTTGGCATGAAATGCCATAACTCGAGTTTGATTGCCCGAATTGGAATGATTCCACTTCTAAAGTAAAATAGATTCATAGAGGAACAAGAATACATGAATGATGTATCACATAGCATCATACTGCATAAGTATATGAAATGCCATATGTAATGTGCATGAAACAAGAAAATATAGGAAATGCAATGTATAGATGTGTCATGAAACATGAATATGATATGAAACATGAAACAAATCAAACATGAACATGAACATGAAAGATAATATGTCATGAACATGTAATGTGGATTAAGATAGGTTATGAGTTCCGGAAGACATGCGATAGTATGACTACCTAGGACTCGAAGAATGAATGAGCGGATCGCTCGATTGGTGCTTTTGGCACTCCCCGCTGAAGTGCCACAAGACTTCTATTACGTAAGGTGTGACGCTCGACGGCGCTTCTAAGATTCTACTAGTGCTACAAGATCTTATTACGTGGGCGCACATCGGATCGATGTCAAGATTCCTCGCTAGTGCTACTACACTCGTTACGCGGCGACATCGCTCGACGGTGCTTCGACACTCCTTCTAGTGCTACGACACTGCTTACGGCATGTGTTCCGATTAGTGCTTCAAGACTCGTTAGTGCTACGTAACCTCAATACTATATTGAAATCTTCTGGGTACTTATTGTGTTGTGTCCTACTCATTTCTTTATGATTGCTCTAAAGTAGTCAAACAATTTATATGATAAGACTCGAATAAAGAATAAGAGTAAAGAAATGAATATGATAAAGATATGAATGTACCCACGGGTACCTCTGATTGCTCGTAGTACCTACTCTGCACTTTCTTTGTACAAGTAAAATCCCGAGTACCCACGTACTCGTATCTGCACAGGTATAAGTCTCCAGTGACTATAAGTTCAAGTCTCATAATACGTACATAAGATCTTATAATACAAGTATATAAGATCCGAAATACAAGAATAGTTCAGAATAAAAGTATAAAGATCCGAAATACAAGTGTATGCCTGTAATACAAGCAGTATAAGATCCGAAATACAAGCAGTGTATACCTGTAATACAAGTATAAGATCCAAATACAAGAATAAGCTTCTGTAATTACAAGTATGGATCCGGGCAATAAGAATAAGCTCCGTAATCACAAGCTTACAAGATTCAAGACAAGGATATGCTCCTCAGAGTGCCAATTATACAGATACCGAAGTACAAGTATAAGTTCAAGCAGCACTCCACTGCACCCCGCAAAGGTCTAAGCTCTATAACTCCTACAAGAGATCCGACTGGGCACGTCTCACAAAGAAGTTCAAGTAGATGTCCTTTCGAGATCCAATAATTTATAAGTCCAAGAAAGTAGAAGAACAAGTCCGATATATGTCTTTGGGAGATCTGAATACGTATAATGCTTAATACAAGTACAAGCACGTGTACCTGCCATCACTTACCTCAAGAAAGGTCTAAGCTCAGAACTCCTACGAGATCCGTAATAAGTATCGACCGAAAGAAGTTCAAGTAGATGTCCTTTGGGAGATCTGAATAATTATAAGTCCGAGAAAAGTATAAGAATAAGTCTGATATATATGTCCTTTGGGAGATCTGAATACGTATACGTCTTATACAAGTACAAGTACGTGTCCTGTGAGAGACTTGAACAAGAATATATTACTATAAGTATGAATATGTGTAAAAGTTGTTGTATGCAGTCTGATTAGAAAATTTCGATATATACACGATATCTATATTAATGTTATATACCCTTATAAATGAGTAATAGTGCATGTGTTTCTCGTGATAAGTCATCTGCTTCCCACTAAGCGAGTTTAGCACTGCTTTTAATCCGTGTAGGTACAGAGAAGACGTCTAAACTCTCCGCGATACCGTCGCTGCCAAAGACACTAGCAGGGGTTCACTACATGTAGGTTCCGCGCTCTGATTTGTAAATGTAAAAGTATAGTTTTTGTATATGTAAATAGGACTCAATATATGTGTATAGATTTTGATGGACACCACTCTGGTGGTAGTTTTATTTTGTATATGATATTTTGATTCTGTTATAAAAAAAAAAAAAAAAAACAAGTAAAGAGTCCCAGTATATATAGTCTCGGGCCCCGGACCCGGTTCGGATCCGCTTTAGGGTCGGACCGGGAATCCGAGCGTGACATGTGATGAGATGTAAATAGTGACAAGTACATGTTACTATGAACAAGAAGAAAAATGTAAATGACCTGAAATGAACCATGATATGATAAGAAAATATAAGATTGTATATGCCTGTGTAAATTATATGTATGGAACATATATAAGCATATGTATATGACAAGTATAAAATATGACATAAGTATATGATATGTATATGTATATGTAAATGTGTAAAGTGAGTTGTGAGATATGAAAAATGCAAAGATTCGAAAAAATGATTGTACATATCGCATATGATTACCGAATGACCATAATTATTCAAGAATATGAGATATGTACTGAACATAAAATACACATGGATTGTCTGCTTAGGACCTGGTAGAGGGATAGATGGGCATGCTCTGGCTAGGAAAATAAGTCCGTAGCATACCGACGCTGACCTCAAGCTTGGGTTGGCTACAGACCTCGGTCTTATAGATGGTCATTGTCTCGCACAATGATAATACGCTGGCCCTATAACTCACTGCTTTCGCACGGTGAGTACAGCACCTTCGGGCCCTTAGAGTTTCCTTTATCCACTTCTAAGGTATTTGCAGACATAAAACATAAAAGAAAATGACAAGTATATGCAAATGAAATGGAAAGAATATATGACATAATATGATAAGCATAGCATTGCTATGTGATGACAAGTATACAAGTACAAGAAGTGAAGTGTCAATGACACGAAATGTATATGATAGATAAAGTATATGAAAAGCATATGAAAGTATAGTATATGAAAATTACAAGATGAAAATATAGGGAAGTACAAGAATATAGATGAAAGTATATGACAAAATATGCAAGTACATGAAATCACATTACTGCTAAATGACAAACAGGACTAGAGATTCCCTCTCAAATATGTCGTGAATGTCAATTCTATAGTCAATGTGAATCATACCATTAAATGTGAAATCACATTGCTACTGAATGACAAACAGGATGAGATTCCCTCTCGAATCTGTCGTGAATGTCAATTCTATAGACAAAGTGAATCATACCATTAAATGTGAAATCACATTGCTACTGAATGACAAACAGGATGAGTTTCCCTCTCGAATCTGTCATGAATGTCAATTCTATAGTCAAAGTGAATCATACTATTAAATGTGAAATCACATTACTACTGAATGACAAACAGATTTAGGTCTCTAACTGGTCGCGGAATGCCAATTCTATAGTCGAGGAAACACAAATGCAAAGTATATGACAATACAAGATCGTATAAGAAAGGTCTATGAAAACTATAGTACATGAAAGCACATGAAAGTATATGTGAAAACCTATGACAGTATATGATATGATAGTAAAGTATAAGCTCTACACTCCTAAGGGAGATATGAAAGGTGTGATAGAAATTCACATAATCTGAAAAGTAATGATAGGATATGAAAAGCAATAAGTTATAGAATGAATATGGAATATGCAAAGTATAGAAATAGAAATACAGTAAAAGTATGGATAGAAGATATGCCAAAGACATAGAACATGTAACGGAAAAGATTGACATGCAATAGGAATGTAAAGATGATAAGTAATAAAAGTTATATGAATATGTATAGATATATGAAATGCATATGTATAAGCTTGTTGGTGGTTGTCTATGCTTATGTTCCCACTAAGCGTAAAGCTTAGCATGGGTGTTCAATCCGTATAGGTACTGAAGAGGAGGCAAGAGGATAGGACATTCCACGACAGAAGTTAGGGTCATCTTAGAGATAGGTGCTCATCAGCACTACTTCCACGATCTCTGATGTTTTGTATTAGATATGTATATGGCAGAGCTTAGGGGACTCCCTTTCCTACCAATTCCATTTTGGCGATACAAACCGAGTCCGGGATGCCCTGTTATCATTCAATCACTCAAAATCATATCTTTGCGGAAGCGATTTCAAAATTGGGCAAGCCTATAAACATTTACAATGTAGGCATTCAAGCCTTTTCAAAATGATTTACAAAAATAGATGTTAAGAGTTCAAATTTTTTTTACATAATACCAATATCCAAAAGGAAACATGAAATGAATGCATGCTCTGAGCATAATTCAAATTTCCTCTCTTCTTTATTACTCGACGCTCCTAGCTCTTAGGTCCGCTTGATCACTATCTATCACTCTCTAGCACTCGCGCATTGGTAAATACGCCTAAGCATTTTCATGCTTAGTGATTCTATACAAATCCATTCTCGCTTCAATTTAAATCAAATCATGCAATTTAACAATTCAAACTTCAATCTTATGGATGATCAATGTAAATATAATACATATACTTGTTTTATATACAATCAGTTATAGTTCATTGATCATCCCAAAAATACACTTTCAAATTCAATATTTCACAATCTCTAAATCAATTCAAATGGTGCCATAAATTAATTCAGCTTCTATTAACTAATTGCTATCCCCTTTAACGAATTTAACCTATGTTTTTGATATACAGATATCGGAATCACCGGCACGGTCCCGCTGGGCTGCAGGTCGGTATAAAAACGGTTTTATAACACAGTACGGTCCCGCTGGGCTGCTGACTGGTTATAAAAAATTCAATTAGTGAACACTACCGATACGGTCCCGCTGGGCTATTGATCGGAGTGACACATCAATACAATCGTTCGCAGTACTGCTATTTTGACCCCTATTGGTATACCAATCTATCCTTAATACGAACTAAATGGTTAACATTCTATTAAGGGCATTCAAATCCTTTATAGCAAGGTACAGTACAATATGTACATTTGTATAAATAGTTCACTTTCAATAGTCATGCAAATTTTCATATGCAAACATTTTACAATCAATTTCTTCAAATCATTTAAAACAATTAAATATTCTTTTCTTATGTATTTAGAACAAGCATTTCAAATATTAAAACGAGAATAGGCAAAAAATAGAACAAACATGCAAAAACTTGAAACGAGGAATAAAAGTCGGTAGAACAAACCCAAAAAAAAACTTGCACTTTGGTTCCAATCCTCGGAGTCTCAATCTCAGTTTGGGTTTTCCTCCTCGTCAACCCCTATTCCAAAACCATTAAAGAACAATATTATTCGTGGCAAGTGCTGCTGGTTTTGGTTATAATTGGATTTTCTTTGAGTTTAATATGAGTTCCAATTTCAACAAGCTATATAGATGAATTTTTTGACTCAATGGGATTTGATAGAGTCCAAAGCAACACCCAAAACGGAGTTCTGGTGACTGAAGAAGCTAAGTGAATCCCTCCGAAGTTGAGGTCACGCGTAATCAAACCCGGAAGAAGCTCATCTGATTTCCGCCGAGGGTGTCTTGACCTGTGTTCGGGGCTCAGCTGACCTTTCTAAGGTCACCTATTGTCCTCTACAGGCATATGAATGGCTTATTGACTCAATGGGATTTCCATAGAGTCCAAGAACACCCAAAACGGAGGTCGGACGAAGAAGTTATGACCTTCCGAAGTTAGAGGTCACACGTAGTCAAACCCAGTCGAGCTGACTGATTTTTAAATGGTTTGACTCAATTCGCCGAGCTGACCTGACCCGGCCGAGGTGCAATCGGCTGAGGTGGCTCACTGGGGCCGAGGTGGTCACCGCTGAGGTGCACTGGCCGGTGGTGTACTGACTTTGTGCGTAATCGATGAGGTGCACCGGATGACGTGACCGGCCCAAAGAAAAAGGGCCATAACTTGGGCTGTGAGGTCCAAATTTAGAAATTAAAATCCTAACATCACTTTCATTTATGTGGATGTTGACTTAATGAAGGAATCACCGCCAAATTCCCTTTTATTTATTATCTAAAATTAGTTCTGCTGTCCCGGCTAATGCGTAGGATCAAAAAATAGGAAATTCCTTCTTGGTTCAAATTGCAACCGTAATCTTCCTAAACACAATTCATGGGAGCCCAGAGCTCTCTCAACTCAACCCTATCAAAGAAAATGAGTTTGGTGCTCTTAAACCCAAACCATACACAAGCATAGAGGGTTCCAAACCATATATTTATTCTTTCTATACCCAAACTAGACAAACCCATGCCTATTGTACAAAATCAATACTTTTTCCATACGGAACTTAACAAGTTCCATACACACATAGCTTCATACCGCGATCTTCTTTTCCTTTCCTTCTTTCTTCTCTTTCTCTCTTCTTCTTTTTCCCTTCTCTTCTCTTCTTTCCTTCCTTTTCTTATGATCACCCCTTAATCAGATTTTAAAATGAGGAAACTTCTCCCTCTTCCTACATGCCACATGCCCTTTTGATTTTTTTCTTTCTTTTCTTTATTTCTTTTATATTTAGTCCTCCATTTCTCTCTATTATTCCTCATTTAAGTCTCCTATTTTTTTCCCCTTACTCATTTATTTCCTCCTAATTTCACTTCTTAGACATATAAACTTATTTACAATTGGACCCTAGGTCCCTATTTACAATTTTCATATTTTCTCTTTTTCACTTGGGTTTATTTACGGATTCAATAAATTTCTCATTTTAGCATATAATCATTTAATCAATATTCATCTAACAATCCCAGAAAAATACCCAAGTTGGCTCAATTATGCCTGGAATATATAATAATTTTTTATTATAAAATTATATGGTATTTTTGGGGCGTTACAACTCTCCCCCACTTAATAAAATTTCGTCCTCGAAATTACCTTAGTCAAACAGTTGCGGATACTGCTGCCGCATCGTTTCTTCACTTTCCCAAGTGGCTTCTTCAGTCTTGTGGTTTCTCCACATCACTTTGACTAGCGGAATCTTCTTGTTCCGTAATTCTTTCACTTCACGAGCCAAAATCTCTACTGGCTCTTCTTCATACGTCAAATCTGGTCTCAGCTCAATTGTCTCCGAAGAGACTACATGTTACTGCCCGCCTATACCTCCTAGCATTGAGACATGAAATACAGGTGTAATGCTCCAAAATACCCTAGAATATTTATAATAAAAATTATTATATATTCCGGGTATAATTGGGCCAACTTGGGTATTTTCCGAATTGTTAGATGAATATTGATTAAATGATTATTGAACTTAAATAAAACCCAAGTGAAAAGAGAAAATATGAAAATTGTAAATGGGACCTAAGGGTCAGTTAGGCAGTTTATATGTCTAAGTGAAATTAGGAGAAATAAATGAGCAAGGTGAAAATAATAGGAGACTTAAATGAAGAATAATAGAGAAATGGAGGGACCTAAATATAAAAAGAAATAAAGAAAAAGAAGAAAAAAATCAAGGAAAGGACATGTGGCATGTAGGAAAGAAGGAGGAAGCTTCCTCCTTTTAAAGTACGATTAAGGGTGATCCATAAGAAAAGGAAACAGAGAGAAAAGAGGAGATATTTAGAGTTAGAGAGAGGCTTTTACCTTCTCTAGATTTTCCTGACCATCTTAATTCATAGGTTCCTGAAGCAAGAGGGAAAAGTCCTTCCCAGACAAGAGCCGCAAGTAGAGACTGAATCGGGAGTTTCTGACAAACTCCAAGAGGTGTGGTCTTCCTACTGTGGTTATTTTCTACCCTAAGGGTTGTGTGGTGGTTATTTTGCCTTAGTGGTAAATGTCCTGGGTTGTATTTAAACCATGGGAAGTCGCCACATTGTAGTGCGCATTAGCTGACCTAGAGCTGGGATTTTGGTATGAAGTGAAGGGAATTTGGTAGTGAGTCCTTCTAGAAAATTGTAGCCTCATCAATGAACTTAATGTTAGGCTTTTGAATTTCTCAATTCGGACCTCTATAGACCAAGTTATGATCCTTTTACTGAGGTCATGCAGCCAGGTCACGCACCATGCCAGGTCGCTTTCACTCATGCCAGGTCAACACTTTCATGCAAAGAGGATCAACAGACCATGCAAAGAAGAGTCAGTGCTGCATTCATGCGCAGAGGCCGGCCAGACTCATGTGCCAGAGGTCGGCCAGACCACCTGTGGAGGTCGAAGATAATGACTTGTAGAGGTCACAGACCATGTGCAAAGCAGAGGTCAGACCATCCCGTGGAGGTCACAAACCTCATGCGTGCCAGAGGTCAACAGACCTCATATCCCCGTGGAGGTCGCCAGACCATAGCAGCACAAGAGGTCAGCAGACCTCATGCATCTGAGGTCAGCAGACCATTCAACAGAGAGGTCACAGACCATTTTGTAGAGGCCACACTGCCCAAGTCGCCAGTCTGGTGCTGACTGGGCTTATGACCTCCAACTCTGGTCATGACTCCTTCGGGGTCCAAACTCCGTTCTGTGTGTTCTCGGGACTCTATGGAAAGCTCATTGAGTCAGACCATCCATATGCCTGAGGAGGATAGGAATATGTCAGACCAAGGTGTGTCGAACTGAGTTTACCGAGGTCAGGTCAGCTTAGTCGCCGCCTGCCGGGTGTGATCTATGTATGACCTCCAACTGAAGGTCATAACTCCTTCGTCCGAACTTCGACTCGGGTGTTCTTGGACTCTATGGAAAGCTCATTGAGTCAAGAATTCATCAATATTCCTGAGGAGGATAGAATATTTCAAACCGAGTTTACCGAGGTCAGGTCAGCTCAGTCAGTCAGCTCGGCTGGGTGTGACTACGTATGACCTCCAACTTCGGAAGGTCATAACTCCTTCGTCCAAACTCCGATTCGGGTGTTCTTGGACTCTATGAAAATCTCATTGAGTCAAGAATTCATTCATATGTCTGAGGAGGATAGAATACGTCAGACCTAGGTGTCGACGGAGCTTGCCTGAGGTCGTCGCTTAGTCATCACCGGCTGGGTGTGACTACGTATGACCTCCAACTTCATAAGGTCATAACTCCTTCGTCCGAACTCCGTTTTGGTGTTCTCACCCATGGAAATCCCATTGAGTCAAGAATCCATATATAGCTTGTTGAAATTAAACCCCATATTAAACTCCGAAAATCAATCCTAACTAAAAACTACTAGTACACAAGAATAATATTGTTCTTTAATGGTTTTGGAATAGGACCGATTTATGAGGAAAAGCCAAATCAATGAGATTGAGATTCCAAGTGGATTTCTGAATCAAAGTGCAAATATTTGGGTTTGTTCTACCTAATTCTATTCCTCAGTTCAGTTTTTGCATGTTTGTTCTACCTAACTTATTCCTTTGTTTCAAGTTTTTGCATGTTTGCTCTTAAAAGCATATTGAATTGATTTAATTTGATTCGAAAAGTGATTGTGAAATGTTTGCATATAAAAATTGCATGATTATTGAAAATGAACTATTTATACAAATGTACATATTATACTGTATTTTGATATAACGGATTTGAACGTCCTTAATAGAATGTTAACCGCTGAAGTTCAGATAAGGGATAGATTGGTATACCAATAATAACAGCGATCATGCACCCTCATTGTATTGATGTGTCACTTCGGAACAGCAGCCCGCTGGGACCATATCAAAGTAGTGTCTACTAATTGATTGTTTATAACCAGCCAGCACTTAGCGGGACCGTGTCGGTGACTCTCATATCCTCGATATCGGCTATTACAGGTTAAATTGCTAAGGGCATAACTCGAATTGATTTGCACAACCGAATTGATTTGCATAACTCGACCGATTGGCAATAATCGAATTGATTTTGCATAACTCGAATTGATTTGCATAACTCGATCCGAATTAACCCAATTGAATTTGTATAGCATAATTGAATTGATTTGAGATTGTGAAATATTGAATATGAAAGTGTATTTTTGGGATGATCAATGAACCATAACTGATTATATATAAAACAAGTATATGTATTGTATTTGCATTGATCATCCATAAAGATTTGAAAGTTTTAACTTGTTAAATTGCATGATTTGATTTAAACTGAAACTGAGAAATGGATTTGTATAGAACCACTAAGCATGAAAATGCTTAGCGTATTGTTTTACCAATGCGTTGTGTACCGTGAAAGTGATGAGATAGTGATCAAAAGCGAGACACAAGATCGAGGAGCGCCGAGTCATAAAGAAGGAAATCTGAGTATGCTTCTCTACATGTGCATTCATTCCATGCTTTGGATATTGATATTTTGTAAAAAAAAAAAAACAATTTGAACTCGAACATCTTATTTTTAGAATCATTTTTGAGTGCTCGAATGCCTTCATTGTAAATGTATTTTGTTAAAGTTAAATGTATTTTGTTAAATGTTTATGGGCTTGCCCAATTTTGTAATCACTTCCGCAAAGATATGATTTTGAGTGATTTTAGTGGCATCCCGGACTCGGTTCGATCCGCCAAACTAAGTCGGGCCAGAAAGGGGTCCCACAACTTTTACTGCATCGAGCCGCCCCTGGTTTCTGCTCGGATCCACCAACCGGGTCGGGCCAGGCTCGGGGGTCGCCACATTATGGATCTTTTCCAATTCCGGAGGTAATGCCAAACAATATGCCACTGGACCCACTTTTTCGATCACCTCATATGGACCAATAAATCTAGGGCTTAACTTGCCCTTTTTCCCAAATCTCATCACCTTCTTCCAAGGTGATACTTTCAAAAACACTTTTTCACCGATCTCGTATCGAATATCTTTTCTTCATGCTCTGGTGATATGATTTCTGTTCATCGGTGGCCACCTCAATCTCTTTTTAATCATTTTCACTTTTTCTTCGCCCTTATATCAAGTCTGTGGCCAATCACTTTCTTTCACTAATTTCTCATTCAACACAATCTGTTCTACATTTTCTTCCATATAAAGCCTCATAAGGCGCCATTCCAATACTTGATTGGAAACCGTTGTTGTATACAAATTCAACTAAAGCCATGTGTCGATCCCAACTACCCTCAAGGTTAATCACACAACTCCTTAACATATCTTCCAGAATCTGGATCACTCTCTCAGATTGTCCATCCGTTTGTGGGTGGAACGTTGTACTGAAATTCAATCGAGTGCCTAAGGCCTCTTGCAATTTTCCCTAAAATCTCGAAGTAAACCTCAGATCTCGGTCTGAAATAATGGATACAGGAATCCCATGTAACCGAACTATCTCCTTGATATACGCCAGCCTCTACTAGCTTGTCAAGGAATAGTCGATTCTACCGGTGAAGTGAGTCGATTTCGTCTGGTCTACTACGACCCAAACTGAGTCATGTCTTCTCCCTATCAATGGTAACCCAACCACAAAATCTATTGTGATTCGGTCCCATTTCTACTCTGGTATTCTAATAGGCTGCAATAATCTCGAAGGAACTTGATGCTTTGCCTTTACTCTTTGACACACCAAACACTTTGTTACAAATTCTGACACATCTCTTTTCATTCCAGACCACCAGAATGACATTTTTAAATCTCGATACATCTTTGTGCTATCGGGATGGATAACAAAAGATCTACTATGTGCCTCTTCAAGTATGGATTTAAATCACATAACCGTACACAAACCCGAATCCCTATAATACTAAAAACTCCATTTTCGCTCACTGCGGAACTCGCATTTACTTCCAATCTGATTTATTATGACATCAATTTTCATCTTCTTTTGTGCTCTAGCACTTGATTCAACAAACTCGGGTCTCGCTTATCAATTCAGCCACTACAAGATTCATCGCCCGATAATGAAAAATGGGCATTCAACGTCAAGCGCTTAGGCTGACTTTCTACTCAAAGCGTCGAATTTCACTCCCCATTGGCCTTCCAAGGCAGGATAATCAATCACGCAATAAAATCTTTTATCGGGCTTTCATCCATCTTCGTTGTTCAAGTTAAGCTCTCGCTGTGAGGGCAAATACTTATGACTCTTTGATCGTAGATGAAACACTTCTCTCCATACAACAATGTCTCCAAATTTTCAAATGCAATCAAGGGCACTCCAAATCATGCATGGGGTAGTTCTTTTCATGCGGCTTCAATTGTCTTGAAGCATAGGCTACCACTTTACCCTCTTGCATTAGGACACATCTAAGTCCATTTAGTGACGCATCACTAAAAATCACATATTCTCTCTACCGTTGCCTATGAGAAAGAACCTGAGCCCCTATAAGAATGCTTTCAACTTATCAAAACTTTTTTACATTTTTCACTCCATTCATACTTTACATTTTCTAGAGCAACCTTGCTCACTGGCTACAAATATAGAAAACCCTTAATCGATCTTCGAGTATCCTCGCCAAATTCCAGGAAACTACACACTTCGTGAATGATTTTTTGGTGGCTTCCATTCAACAACCACTTCTATTTCTTCTCGATCTACTCCTGATTCCTTTTCTAAGTTACCGTGCCCAAGAAAGGACACTTCATTCAACCAAAACTCACACTTGCTCGCTTAAGATATTAACCGCTTCTTTCAAAGTCTCTAACACTACACCCGAAGGTGTGTGTCATGACTTTCCCGATCTTTTGAATACAATGAATGTCGCCTATGAACACTACGACAAACTGATCCATACTGGCCTGAAACACGATTCATTAGGTCCATGAAAGCCATTGAGCATTTGTCAATCCAAACGCATTGCTAGTGTTGAATCATAATGTCCATATCGCGTCTAAACGCCACCTTTATGCATTATTAGGCATCTTTAATTCTCAACTGATGGTACCTAGATCGCAAGTCAATCTTCGAAAAGATACTTGCACCTTTCAATTGGTCAAATAAATCATCAAGTCTGGGTAACGGATACTTATTCTTTACCGTTAACTTGTTTAGTTGTCTGTAATCAATACATAGCCGAAGTGTACCATCTTTCTTTTAACAAAAAGCACGGGAGCTCCCCATGGTGATACACTTGTTCTAATAAACCCTTTTTTCTAGTAGTTCTTGCAACTGCAATTTCAATTCTTTAGCTCTAGTGGAGCCATTCCAGATTTGCAATGGATGTCATAAAGGTTCCGGTAAATAATAGCAAACTCAATCTCCCACTGTGGGGGTAATCCTAGCAACTCTTCTGGAAACACGTCCGGAAAGTCACTAACTGTAGAGATATCGGATACACTAGGCCTTGCCTTTACCATATCAATCACATAAGCCAAGTAGGCTTCACATCCTTTCCGCACCATTGTTCTAGCAGTGGCTACGGATATCACATTAGGTAGGTGATTTGACCTCTCACCGATGAAAGTTACTTCATCCTCATCCGGTGTCCTTAAGGTCACTCTTTTCATTTTACAGTCGACTATCGCTCGGTATCAGGACAACTAGTCCATCCCTAATATCACATCAAACTCCCTGAAGGATAACTCAATTAAATCTCCTAAAAATTCACACTCTCGTATTTTGATGGGACAATCTCTATACACTATTCACAATAACACTATGCCCGAGCGGGTTTGTCACCAAGATGTCATACTCGGTTTCACTCCTTAATAAATTACCCAAGTTAGGTATGTCAGTACATATGTATTGATTCGTTTAGGCCAAGTAGGTGTTCGGAATCAACAAAATTTATATCCTAGGATTCCTACTACTGACATAGCAAAGCTACTGCAGTATAGTGGCTCTAGAGTCGAACACAAGGACGGGTTTTCTTCATGAGAGAAGATTTACAGTGCATTGAAAATGGTGTTTTCTCGTTGGATTTTTAGGGTTTGTGAAAAAAAGTGTGTGTGAATGGTTGAAAACTGAAATAACTGTCCAGCGTAATAAGAAAGAAGAAATTCTTGAAGTCTCAAGCCACCGGGCTTAGTTCCTAAGTTAACCGATTGTCCTCGGTTCTTTCTCGTTGGGGAGCATGACATATAGTCATTTCCGAACCTGATCTTCACTTAGTTTTAAACCTAAACCCAAAAGCCTATGGCATTTGATTACATAAATGTCCCTAACAATGAGAACATATCTCAAAAACCTACCCTACAATAACTAATAGGAGACAACTAACTGGGCATCAGTGGATCTAGTGATAAGTATCCACTAAACCCAAAAAGCTTGCCAAATACACGTTAGGGAGAGCATGTCTAAGAGATTTTAACCTAAGGTGAGAAGCAGGAGCACAAATACCCTTAAATGCACACATGAAAAGCATGAGAACATGTAGTTTGCCTCAAAACCAACACCAGTGGCCTTCCACTTCAAGGATGAGGGGGTTTTAGCCGAGCATCCCTTGATTTGTCATCATCAAGGGGTGTTTGGATACCAAGAAAATGCAAGAAAATAAGAGAAAGAGATAGAAAATCACAAAACCAAGAGAGAGAGTGGCTGCCAACCCGATTGATTGATGGAGTGAAAGCTTCGACTGGATTTACAAGGCAGACTAAGCTTATATAGGTGCTCAAGCATAAGGAAATTACAAAAGTGTGCTAATGAAACCAAATTACATGAAGGGCAAACTTGTATAAACCACAAAAGGTCAAAAAGGCCAACAAAGTTAAAGACTGACAAAGAGTTGGGCAGCATGGGGCCTCGCAAATTCCGGCAAATTTGTAGGTTGCGACTTTTCGCAACCCCGCAAAATTTCGATCATGCACTCACCCGCCTGCCCATCGTGGTTTGAATCGAATTGAAGATAATGAGGCATTTGACCTACAAAATACCGCTAAAAATAAATACAAAATATGATCAAGATGGTGCTCTCTTGACCCCAATGTATCAATTGAGTTATTAAAGTCATTAGCACGCAAAAATTGTTTAAAAACCTACATTATACGTGGCTCAAAATAGCACTATTCAGTACTAATCACTCCCTGAACCGACACATTGCTAAATTCTCAGCAATGATAAAAAAAAGAATGATCATGCGCCGTTATGTATGCAAAAGTGGATTGTCTTTCTAAAAGTGTGTATAAAAGCGATGCCTTACTTCAAGATAGAAAGCTTGGGACATTGCATAAACCAACTCGGGAGAATGAGTGATCACACAGGACAAGTTAGAGCAAGATTCATTCCAATGAATCACCGAACTTCCACCACAAAATCTAAGTGTTTTAGTGACTGGCCAGGACTCAATGTCGCTAAGCTTACTCCCCCGTTTCAACCAACCATCGCCAATGCCTTAACATGACCAACCTAAATAAATTTGTCCATTCTGCTTCACTTCATTGTATTGGTGGTGGTGCAATGCTAAAACTCGACTTCACCAAGATCCGCTATTCCCCAACTAACTAAGCGTTTGTAGGTATCAAAATGACCTTTCAACCACAAACTCATGTTTCAATTCTCTGACTTCAAATGATTTCGAATCCAGCACTTACAACCGCTTAAACTCCACCCATCCACCCATGTAGCAAGCACTAAGTCAGTGGCTCCCAACCAGTTAGCTTAGGGCACCAGGCTTTAAAGGCTTTCGCCATACCCCTGACCGTGCTCGTGCTTCAAGGCAAAGCGCCGCTTACTTATCTTTTCTTTTTTCTTTCTTTTGTCTTTCTTTTCTTTTTGTAACACATTACCTTCTTCATGTGAACTCAACCGCTTATAGGCCGCCAACGGCTAAGGCCTATGGTAAAGTATAAAAGGAGTATGCAATTTTCAAATTCTATTGACAAAACTAATGTGAACTCGTGTGTGTGGATGAATGGTAAATATTGTGGTTAATCATCAGGTCTTCAATCGACCAACAACTCAATCACATGGAACCATTCTAGCATTGATGGTAGCATACAATGCTTTGTCCTTCAATTTACAAGAAAGCAAACCACAACAATATAGGTAAAATGAGATGCAAAAGTGTAGAAAAATATATTTTATTATATCATGAATTACACTTTCAACTTGCAAAGAAGCAAACAACAAGCCTCTAAATACAAAAGGGGTTTGTTAGCATGTGAAAGGAGCAAAACCAGTCAGACTATCACTTCAACACTAACTCTCCTGGGCACAGAACTTAAAGTTAGTTATATGGTACCTCCAATCGGCTATTAGAGATGAATCATCCACAAACACAAAGCCGGAGGCAGGCCGGTGGAGTGGCTGACATCAAGTCAGTACCGCTGAACACATCCAAGGATCCGCAGGGGCTGATGGGCGGAGGAGCCGATCCCACGGTGAGGGATATCTGAGGCCATCCGAAAGGGTGGGCATGCAGAGAGACAGTAGGGAGGCTCAAGTGGCTCTGGAGCTGCATGAGGATGGCCTAACTCTGTGCTACGGTAGCCTCGGTGCTAGTCATCCTCTCTCGTAAGCGTCCGGAAGCCGCGAAATGATGTCAGAGGCGAGAATATGCCACCCGCCCATGATAGCCGTGAAGTCCCCGGGGTGGACAGGGTAATGCACCGCTAGGCAAAGGCAGAGGGCGCCGGCCCACGATACCCGACCGGTTGTTCGCATGGGGGCCGAGAGCTCGAGTCGCAGAGAGGGACGGAGCCCTCGAGGTAATCGATGTGCTAGAGCTTACCGGAGTCAAATGGGAGCCAAGGTACCGTGATGAACTAATGAAGTTGGACGAGGCTCTCGCAGGTTTCCGTTTATGCGACAGGTGTCCTCAGGATCATCATCAATCGGGCTCTTCTCTCGCCCGATCCGTGAGGGGGAAGATGAAAGGCACGAGGCCTAGCCCGCCATCGATCTACAGTAAGGGTGGCCTCACAACCACGGTGACGCTCCAATCGAGACTCGGCCGGGAACCCGATATGCTCTAGCACCTGACATAAAAGTCGTGGAAATAGGAGAGGGATGGACTCACATGGGCAACTCCGATCAGGACCTCGTCCTCGGCGAAATAAGGACGCTATAATCGCCCATCAGCCGAACCACACTTCTCAAACGAGGACATACAACCTCCAAAATAGCTCCTCCTCCGATGACGATATGCCGGGAGTGGAAACATATTAGACCTCATAATATGTGGTCTATCATCAAAAGTATTACGCCGCGGGAGGTGCCGCCAATAATATAGTTCCACCATGGCGCCCATGGAGAGAAGTCGGACTATCTCCCCGGTCGAGGGATGGGCCATCGTTCATAGTCGGCCAAGGCGCTGCGAGGACCACCGCGCATGGAGAGCAAATAGGATGTCGGAGTCCGGCGTATCCCCGCTACCAATGGAAAAATGCGTAGCGCGGCCGGGCCGCTCACGCCTAGACGCCATCGCAAACTCGGCGACTACCCGAGATAACAGTAACGACGGCTCGCTGAACCGCTCCGTGATGGCATTCCGCATGAGAAGCATGGAGTCTCGTCGGCCTCATGCAAACGTCGATCGAGTAAACCTCCCCCCGTGAAATTCCTCCCCTCCAGCCAACATTCCCCTGACGGGCCGCATGGCGCAGGTAAGGCCGCCTGATGATGGATGCAAGGGATAGGTCCGAGGCTCCAGCAATGCCCTGATAAGGCGGTGAGGGTGGCACCCGGGGTCTTGAAGTGGATGACTCCCCTAGGCCTGAAGTCCGGCCTCGGGAGGTGGGCCTCCGGCCATACGGGGACAAATGGAGCAAAGTGAGGGGCCAACTGGTATGATATCTCTCCGTACATAGAAGGAGCTCAAAGATTGTGCAAGTATAGTAATCGGACACTGGAGTGCAAAGGCAAATGGCAGAGCCGAGGGGCGCGAGGCAGCCGCCGTGGGTCGAACACGATACAAAGAACAAGTGTGGAGGTGCCTACAGGGGAGGCCCTGCCCAAGGTCTAAGGAATGAGCTCCACGCTATTCTTCTCACATGGCTGAATGAGAGTGTAAGAAGGAGTTTAAATCGGGAGGCTGAAATATGAAACGGAAAACGAAAGTGAAATTGGCTAAATAGAGTCGGGGTAGTGAGAAGACTTGAACAATTAATGGCATTTAATGACCATTAATTAAATGGCTCAAAAGATTATAAAAATTAATTGCAGGAGCGTGAAACGGAGAGTTGCAGTTAGTGAGAGTTGTTGTGTAAAAACAGCGACGAGCGAACAAATTTTGAACCATTCTCGCAGTTACTTAAAAATTCTCAACCTGGGAAATTCCCATGCAAAATTTTGTTCTTCCCCCCAGCACTGGAACACCTGCAACAACACAAAACCAAGAAATTATGAGAAGATAAGCTTGAAAATGAGGAAATTTACAAATTTTGAAAAATAAAGGAAATTTATGAAAATCCTAAATTAAAAATTTGAAATAATATAAAGCAAAAATTTAATCAAAATTTGGAGTGGTTTCCAAGTTCCTGTAGGAACCACCCCCAGTTTTACACCCAAGAGATTTCATGGAGGGTCCTGGAGGAAAAGCTCCTCCTTGCTTGCAAAGCAGTGGTTTGTCAGCAGCTTGAATTCACTCCCGTCTCGTGTTAAACATCCTACTTCTAGGAAGCTGGTGAAACATGATGTGAAGGATGACTGATGCAGTTGATCCTTCATTAACTACTTCTTGGTTCTTTGTTAATTCTCCCTGCAGTTTTTGAGCACTGTGCTTTCCTACACCTGTACACTGTGCGCACTCTTTCCGATTTCGCTCCTTCCCCAAATACCGGGTTTATCCTTGTTGCTCAAGTGAAAATGGAGCTCCAACGTCGTGCTGTCAAGGTGAGCCGTGATGACCCCATTTCCGATAAATGATTATAGCATTAGATGTGGCCAAAATGGCCTCCTAAGTACGACATGGCACTGGCCGCTTCTCTCGCTATCGCTCGTGATTGAAATCACTAAATCCACAGGATAAGAGGAATTTGTCTACCTTCACCTGGGCAAGACATCTCAACTATCAACTCGTATTTTCATCGACCGCTAAGGATAGGTGGAGATGTTGGTAGGCTTCAGCCTCAAACTCTAACCGTCAGTATTAATCGAGCATGGCAAGAGGTTGACCGCCCTTTGATCCAATGCTCATTCATGTAGGGTCCCTCCAATGTCGATCGAGAGGGTGGGGATCCTCGGATCTTGTATTTCACCAAGGCTCTTCAGATTGGATACCGAGCTGACTTGTTCACCATGAAGGCCTCTCACGCCCAACCCCTTTTTTTATGGTACAAGTCCTTTAGAAATTCTAGCATGTTGGAACTCCGTTGATCATACGAGTAGGGATGTTCACCTTTACCTGCCTCAGCACTTCCAGGATGCCTTCTTGCTTAGAAGCCTCTTTGGCTTCTCAAAGCTGAGGAAATGGAGGAGGCATGCTTGCCTTCATTGAATCCTCTTAATGAATATGTGCTCAGCTCCACATCCTCTCTGTTTGGTTTTCCTAAGCTCAAAGGTACCACGCTTCAATTTCCTTACCACTTTTCAAGGTGATAGTTTATTCGGACTTCATCCATTTTGGTGTGCCTAATGTGCTTAGTTCATGCACTTCTAGGATCAAGGGTGAAGGTTCGAAGGAATCTCCTTCTCCGCACTTGTTGGGCGATTGGTCAAAGCAACGATGGATGACTCGTACGGTATCAAATTTATTTAGCTTTAGAAGCCCACTCAATTCCTTTTGTCCATGAGCCACCTTTCATCTTTTTGGTTTTATCCGATCATTGATAGTTTCCTCTATTAAATTCCCCATCACCTTGCTCAAATTCATGATAATTTGCTCAACAGTGTGATGTGAAGTTGGCATCGGCCACGAGGTAAACCCATCACACAGCGATATGCCCTCGGGGAACATATATTGTGAGGCTTAGGCCTGCGCCGCCAGTCAGTGGTTCTTCCAATGGGATTAGGTGTCACATGCTTCGGCATCACAGGTATTTTGGTCAAACACAACATACTAACCATCAACTTTACTTAAGGAGAAATTGGACAATGTTCTCCTTGATGACTGGTAGATTGACAATTGAAACATGGTTGGCCAGGCATAGATGTCTCAGTCACTGCCCGTACCTCCTGCCGGCTCTCCGTCTCCAAGCTCCTTCCATCCTTCGCTTGTAGGTGACAACTTAGCCTTTAGTTCCACATCCTCCGTCTGAATCAATGCCTCCCCTAGGTTTATTGTAGTGCTTCATTCTCTACTCTGTCGCCCCATCCCATCCCTTAGAGATTTCAGCCACATAGGCCGAGGGAAGTCCGTGGCTTCATCCGGGATTTTTTGCCAAGGAACCTCCACACATGGCTTCTGGGAGCCAGTTCTCATGTAGCGGCATTCCATCGAGAAGTGGTTTCACTGCATCCATGTGTCAGCTTACATGAGGCATGCACCGATATTTCAAGATACCTTTCCTAAACACTCTTCCACAAAACTTCACCGCTTGAGCCGCAAAGGTGTAAATTTGGCCTCTTCAAATTATTAGTCTTGTGTGCAATCGAAGAACTTCTTCAAAAATTCAGCTCGCGCCTCCCGCCCAGCCCCGATGGTCCTCGCCTAAGGAGCGCCAAGGCTTCAAATTTAACATGATCTTTGAGGGTTAAAGGAAGCTTTCACTTCGAGCAAAGTTCATATCAAATGCACCCTCCTTGAAAGTTGTGCAAACTTCCTCAAAATCCCGAATGTGTGTGTATGGATTTTCATTTTCCATACCATGAAAAGTTGGGAGTAGGGGCACCAGATAAGGCCTCACTGCCACATCCTCAGCAGGGTATAATGCATGAGGGTGCACTCACCACCCTTGGTGGTGTATGTGATCCCCACTGACCATGAGTATCGTCTCCGACGAACCCCCCGTCGTCTCGCTTCTTCAAAGCGGGTCTCCATCCTGACATCGCGGAAGACTTAAATCATGGCCTCCTATTCCACCCGGATCACGCAAGTCTTTCCCAATCTACCGCAGGTTTCGTCCCACCGCATAAATCATTTCCGCACAATCTACCCAAATAGCAAGAGAGCAACAACAAAAGACTACCAAAAGGGGTAAATTCACAAAATCAAACAGGAAAACAACCGCATTAATGAAATTCAAACCCCCAGTTGAAATTTCAACTTTCCCCAGCGGAACCAAGGAAAATGGTAAAATAAAAAAGAAATGAGATTTCACCTCAACACTGCGGATGAATCACAAGTTCACGCCTTCTCTTTCTCACTAGGGCACCATCCACTCAAGAACGCGCCATTTGATTCGTTTAGGCCAAGTAGGTGTTCCGGAATCAACAAAATTTATATCCTAGGATTATCGACGTAGCAAAGCTACTACAAAGATAAAGGTTTGCAGTCAAATAAAATACGTGGGATGGGCTTTTCTTCATGAGATAAGAGTTACAGCCATGAAAATGGTATTTTGGATTTTAGGTTTGTGAAAATAAAGGTGTGTGAATGGTTGAAAATCGAAATAACTAAGTAATAAGTTAAGAGAATTCTGAAGTCTCAGCCACCGCTTAGGGTTCAAGTTAACCGACATGTCCCTCGGGTCTTTTCCTCGCGCTTGGGGAGCATGACATATAGCTACTTCCCGAACCTGGGATCTTCATTTAGTTTTAAAACCTAAAACCCTAAAAAGTTTTCCTCTAAAGATGGCATAAATGTCCCCCGACTGAGAACATATCTCAAAACCTACCCTAGCAAGAAACTAATAGGAGACAAACTAACTGGCACTCAAAGATCTAGTGATGCATCCACTAACCCCAAAAGCTTGCCAAATACATCGCGAGAGCATGTCTAAGAGATTTTAACCTAAGGTGAGAAGGGGAGCACAAATACTCTTGGAATACACATGAAAGCATGAGAACATGTAGTTTGCCTCAAAACCAACACCAGTGGCCTTCCACTTCAAGGATGAGGGGGTTTTAGCCGAGCATCCCTTGATTTGTCATCATCAAGGGGTGTTTGGATACCAAGAAAATGCAAGAAAATAAGAGAAAGAGATAGAAAATCACAAAACCAAGATGGAGAAGCTTCGTGCCAACCTGGACACTGGATGGGAGGAAAGTCATTGATTTACAAGGTGACTCAAGCTTATATAGGTGTCAAGATAAGGAAATTACAAAAGTGTGCTAATGAACCAAAAATTACGAAGGGAAACTTGTATAAAACCACAAAAAGTGGTCAAAGCAAATAACAAAGAAAGTACACAGCGTTAAAGAGCGCGGGAATTTCAACCCGCAAAATTTCCACCGAGTTCCTTCCTTCGTGATTTTGCTCCAAATTTCTCCAAACGATCATGCATCTTCGACTGCCTGCCCATCGTGTTTGAATCGAATTGAAGATAATGAGGCATTCATCCAAAACTACTAAAAATAGCTACAAAATATGATCAAAAGAGCAAAAAGCCGACCCCAATGTACCAATTGAGTTGGTTAAAGCCGATTAGTACACAAAAAGTGTTTAAACCCGCATTATGGCCCAAAATAGCACTATTTAGGTACTAATCATGTATGAATGAGCCTGATCTGGATCTATCAATGATGCATACTATCAAAGATAGCAAAATTCACTCGATCATCACATCCTAAAGGCCAAAAGATTCTACCCGCCTTCATCAGATATGCTCTAATCAAGACGCCATCTCGCCTACTCCAAAGTTTGAGAGGTCCCTTGCTTAACACTCTGATGCAACACTTGCTGCCTTCTATCAATGCCGCACTCCCCGCCTCCTCGTGGTGTTGTAAATGAACGAGCTCTAGAACAATCTCTCGCTCTATGCTCTCGATTCACGATTCTGGCCGGGAGCAATGAAGAGCAAGCCTGTCTCTCTATAAGCACCTCCCGTGCACTCAACCGATCGTGCCGGTATAGTATTCCTGCATCTAGAGTTCCTCGAGTCAGAGGGTCGACTGAACCTTGTGGTCCCCTCACCCTTCCGTCATTACATAACTGACCGACCGGATTTTTCTTTCCCGTCTTTATCTTTTCTTTCCTTTTTCTTTACTCTTTCCACATTCAATGCACATGTCACAATTTTGGAGAAATCCTCATGGCAAAATGATGTGACATGGGCTCAAATATGGTCATTAAGGTCGTCTTCGAACCTATGACACTTTTCTTCTTCACTCACTAGTATCTCGGGAGCATACTTGCTCAACTGCGTGAAATCTCTCTGATATTCGGTGACATTCATATGTCTTTGTCTCAGATTATGAAACTCTCTTCTCATGTTAGCCAAATATATGCGACCCACATAATGCTTCTTGAATCCATCCAAGAAGAACTTCCATGTAATACTCTCTAAGTGGGTGCGGTCCGGTCATAAACCCATTGATAGTTTCATCCCTGTAGTGCAATGAGGTCGCACATTCCAACTTCTCTTCACCAGGCAATGCATTTGCACAAGCATTCGCTTCGGGCCTTCGAGCCAATTTTTCTCGCCATAGTCTATCCTCTTCTTTCCATAAATCTACGTGGTCGGTAATTTCGCCATTCTCCAATGGTCGATCACGCGAGCAATTGGCAAATTACATTCGACCTTTCAGAACGCCTCGAAATGAATTTTATGACACCCATACACCCACTTGTTCTCCGTTCATTCATTGGTGGTACGACGTCGCCCACCTTCCACACCAGCGTGATTGTCTGGGCGCAGTCCCTCACATCCTCGAATTCTAAGGAAGCCGAACTGGTCTATGCTTATCCTATTAAGACCAAGATCCACGCGTAGTCATGTCATCCTAATATGCAAATGGTATGTTATACAATTTCAAAATCATTTACAAACAATTTCAAAATCATTTTGTAGAACCTCCTAAACCTAGACTCTGATACCACTAAAATCAGGACTCCCTTCCGCCCCGACCGCTTGGTGATCCAACCGAGTTCGATGCCCCCATGGTCACCAATCACTTAAAATCACATTCATGGAAATGATTAAAATCAAGTGCTCAAACATTTATAATGTAGGCATTCAAGCCTTTTCAAAATGATTTACAAAATAGATGTTAAGAGTTCAAATTGCTTTACATAATACTAATATCCAAAAGAAAACATGAAATGAATGCACATGTCGAGCATACCCGAAATTTCCTTCTTTATGACTCCGACGTCTCGATCTCGGGTCCGTCGATCACTATCTATCACTCGGTACATGCGCATTGGTAAAACAATACGCTAAGCATTTTCATGCTTAGTGATTCTATACAAATCCATTCCTCAGTTTTGGTTTAAATCAAATCATGGAATTTAACAATTCAAAACTTTCAAATCTTTATGGATGATCAATGTAAATACAATACGTATACTTGTTTTATATACAATCAGTTATAGTTCATTGATCATCCCAAAAATACACTTTCATATTCAATATTTTATAATCCAACCAATCAAATATACTACAAATTCCACCCCGCCATAATCTGGCTCAGCCAAGTAATTCAATTCGTCGCCTTTAACAATTTAACCTATGTTTTCGTATACAGGATATCTGACCACTAAGACGGTCCCGTCGGGCTGCAGCCGGGTATAAAAACGATCTGGCAATACAGACGTCCTCGTCGCTACCGATCGGAGGATGGGACTCAACAGCACCCTGCCAGACATCATATGCCTGACCCCTCATTGGTATAAAATTAACTATCCCACTGTAACTAAATTGTTAACATTCTATTAAGGCGTTTCAAACTTTATAGCAAAGTACAAGACAATATAGCATACTGTATAAATAGTTCACTTTCAATAGTCATGCAAATTATGCAAACATTTTTTACAACTCAATTTCTTCAAATCATTTAAAAATAACTAATATGCTCTTTCTTATGTATTTAGAACAAGTGTTTCCTCAAAATTATTAAACGAATAGGCAAAAATAGAACAAACATGCAAAATCCTGAAAACGAGGAATAGAAGCTCCAGAGAACAAACCCAAAAAAATCTGCACTTTGGTTCCAATCCTGAGTCTCAATCTCGTGCTGTTTCTCCTGCCAGCCTTATCTCCCAAAACCCCAGCTGAACACACAGCTCACATGGCGGTTTTTGTTATGATCCACCTCCCAGAGTCAATATGCAGTCCCAATTTTAATAAGCTATATATAGATGAATTCTTGATTCATGGGCTTTCCATAGAAGAACACCCGAAACTGAGCCATTAAGAAGTTATGACCTTCCGAAGTTGGAGGTCACGCGTAATCAAACCTAGCAAAGCTCACCTGACTTGGCCGAGGTGTCCTGACCTGTCCGGGCTCAGCTGACCTTTCTGAGGCACCTATTGCCCTCTACAAGCATATGAATGGCTTCTTGACTCAATGGCTCATAGAGTCCAAGCAACACCTAAAACGAGGCCTGTAATGCAATAGCTATGACCTTCCGAAGTTGAGGTCACACGTAGTCAAAACCCAACCGACTCATCCTGTTCTCGTCGAGCCGATCCGACCTAACCCGGGCCGCCACCCGACCGGCCGAGGTGCACCGGCTAGTGGTCACCGGTCAGGTGGTCATCGGGCCGAGCACTGGGGCCGAGTCAGACACGACCGCATTATCTAGGTGCGCCTGGCAACTCAAGGCGAGGTCCCCAATTAAGAAATTCAAAAGTCTAACATCAAAGTTCATTGGATGTGGATACAATTTACTAGAAGGACTCACTTCCAAATTCCCTTATTTATTATCCAAAAAAATCAGCGTCTTAAGGTCCGCTAATGCGTAGGATCAAAAAATAGGAAATTTTCAGTTCAAATTGCAAACTTACCTTTCCCAAAACACATATATATGTAATAAAGAGCCTTATAGATCTTCCTTCAACTCCAACCCTAACAAGAAATGAGTTCGGGAGTTTCCAAACCTGTCCATACAGCAGGTGGTGGTAATAAGATAGAGAGGTTCCAAACCATATATCTATTCTTTCCTATACCCAAATCACACAAAACCTAGTTTATCAAAGCAAAATCGATACTTTTCTTATACGGAACTTAACAAGTTCCATACACATAGTTTACATACTCCGCGATCTTCTTTTCCTTTCCTTCTTTCTTCTCTTCTCTCTTTCTTTTTCCTTTCCTTCTTCTCTCTCTTTCTTTTCCCTTTTCCTTTTCTCTTATGGATCACCCTTAATAGAGTCTTTAAAAAGCAGGAAACTTCCTCCTTCTTCCTACACATGCCCTTTCCTTGATTTCTTTTCTTCTTCTGCTTTCTTTTATATTTAGGTCCTCTCCACATTTCTCTATTATTCTCATTTAAGTCTCCTATTATTTTCCCTTTGCTAATTTATTTCCTAATTTCACTTAGTGATAATAAATCCTATTTTTTACAATTGAACCCTTAGGTCCCTATTTACAATTCTCATATTTTCTTTTTCACTGGGTTTATTTCCCCATTCAATACCTTCATTTTAGCATATAATCATTTAATCTAATATTCATCTAACAAATCCTAGAAAAATACTACCAAGTCGATCAATTATACCTGAATATATAATACCTTTTATTATAAAAATTATATGGTATTTCTTTTGGGGCTGCTACAAACTTGTATAAGATGTAAACTCCGATGAAGGAGTATGATTACATTTGTATTCCATACAAAATATATTCAATAGAAAATGTACATGTATACAACAAGACCTCAGATATGCATAGATTTTGATGATACCCACTCCTAAGATAAGAAAATGTAGTGCTTTTGTATATGTAAATGATTTTTGTTATTACAGAAATTGTTTGTATACCCACAGGTACAAGTTCAGCTCTAATACACAACAGATCAATAAAGCCCAAAGAGGTATAACCCCCGCCGCCGACTTGGTCTTGATCCGCCATTTGGGTCGGACTGTGACCGTAGTGATCTCGCCACGAGTGATCCAATCAATATTTCCAGATTCTAAATTTTCCCTCCATCGCCAGAG
Organism: Tetrastigma voinierianum; assembly: GCA_016808115.1. Taxonomy (NCBI): domain Eukaryota; kingdom Viridiplantae; phylum Streptophyta; class Magnoliopsida; order Vitales; family Vitaceae; genus Tetrastigma; species Tetrastigma voinierianum. The sequence continues at coordinate 278,714 of JAEQBH010002454.1, read as the reverse complement.
TCGTTTATCGAGGCAGTTAACACTCCAGGGGTCGAACACAGGATGGGTTTTTCGTACAAATGATTTGGGCGGAAGTCAAAAAATGAATTTGGTTTGGTTTTGGGCGGTGGTGATAAAAAATGGGGTCGCGGTCATGTAACCCAAAACATGTAATGAAATATAAAAAGAAACTTCCTGCTACTGGCCATCAGTTTTAAGGTCCTAGGCTAAACTAGAGTGTCCCTAAAAGTTCACTTGGTTTCTGGCTGGGTGAGGATGACATATAGTCATTCTAAACTCTGATCTTCATATTTAACTTTAAAAACTAAACCTTAATACTCTTCTTTGATAGAAACATTTATTTAAAGGATTTATGGTTCCTTCAAGGAAAAACTATCACCCCACCTCATCCTCACAATGATTCAGAAAAATGAAACGAATGTGAATCTCAAAGGTACTAATAATACAAGGCATCCACTCAACTCCTGTAATATCATTTACATTGATCAAAGAGATACCAAGGAAACAGCTCTCGAACCTACTCCTGTCGGCTCGCAGAGCACTGACGGTGATATCAAGTAGATTTAAAAGCCTTAAGAATACATCAACCCCAAAGGTTTGCCAAGACAACAAAGAAAGTACATCAAAAAAGCTTTAAACCTAGGAGTTGAAAATTCAAACTAAAATGTCAAACTCATTGCAAGTGAAAAATAGTGTGTGAACCAATTGTGCCACTTTGATCCTGCATCTCCAAGAACTCCACTAAGAGAAAGTGTTTTGAATGCCATCCTCCAAGTTGTCATCCTTGAGGTGCCTCTGCAAACCACAAAAAGTGAGAGAAAGAGAGAGAAGAGAGGAAAATGAGGCTAAAAAACAGCAATCTGACATATTTTCTTCCAAAATTCAAAACTTAGGTCAACAAGTATTTACAATGGCTTATATAGCCTTACAAACATAAAATACCACAAAACAATCAAACTAGAACACTGATAAAGGAGGGTAGAAATGATAAAAACCAAAAAACAGAGTCGCCAGGATCAAAACAAGGTAAACTTCACTATGCACAAGGAGCAACAGATAGCGCAAAATTGCCATGATAGCCAAACGCCATCATAGTGAAACAAAACAGAGTGTACCCCGGCAACGCTCACTGCCATCGCTCCATCGCTCTGCTGCGTTTCATTCACATCGCATCATCCACTTCGCTTTGATATTCTTCATTCCGCCTTGTCAGAAATTGATAGAAAACCATATGAAATGACATTTGAAATCCATCCGACTTTGTTAAGATTGGGATGACACGATCATCTTGGCTTCCAAATCTCGTGAAAAACCACAAAAACAGCCTCGAAATAATTTAAGAATGTATAGTGAACGAATATGTCAGAATAACAAGAATATAACATTTAAGATTAATAAAAAGCGTCAAAACCTATTAAAAATAGGTTCAAAATAGCACTTCGGGGCACTAATCACACTTCAACCTACACATTGCTAGTCCTTTGAAGAATGAAAGCAGCAGCAAGAGAGAGGAGTTATACAAAATGATAACAAAATGGTATTTCTCCGTGTTAAGAAAAGAAGAATGTTAACCCAAGGAAGAACCACTTCAAAAGCTCTCAACCAATAAACTATCTCTGCAGAATTAATGCCATACAGCCCAGCATCAAAAGAGTCCCCTATCTCAAAGTAAACAAACCTGGTGAGACCCCAATTAAAATCTGCCGTTGGTTCGACGCCAAATAAACTACCAAACCTGGGGCACTCCTCCCCCTTCCAACTTAACTACCAAGGCCAACCTAGCATGATAAATCCAACCAAATGATCAGACCCACTCTTATTCCAAGCCACCTTTATGCTGTAAAAGTACAAACGTTACCATAATCCACCACCAAAGTCCATGTAACGGGGATCACCCACGCTGATCTCCAACCACTAAGGCTTAAAACAGTCATAAGGACTTTCAACACAAACTTTCAAAGCCTCACACCAGATCAATGATTTCAAACTCCAAAGACCTAAGAATCTGTTATCAATAACTTATACCCATCCACCTGCAAAGAAATACTTAAGCCCAGCTACCCCCAATCACTGGGTTCGGCAAGCACCAGTTTTAAAGGCTTTCGCCATATACCCACTTTTGCCTCGGGTTTCAAGGCGGTGCTGCTAAAATAAATTTTTCTTCTTTTCTTTCTTTCTTTTCTTTTCTTTTCTTTTTCTTGGAAGACACATTAGCTTCTATTCGCTGGGGGTCCAACTGCTGGAAGTAGATCAATTGAAACTGAGTGGTTATTGCAAGGCTTATATGTTAGAAAATTTTTCAGTTATTTAACTGATGTAATAAAGGTGTGGTTGGCTAAAGGTGGAAGAAAAAGGTTGAAAGCAACAAGAGTTCAACTGATCAATTCACCCAACTAGCATGGAAACCAATCTAACATCGTTATTGACAAAAAGTTTTAATTTTTTCAAACCATTAAAATAGTAAACACAAAAACTGCAAAGCTTTTATTCAAAACAAGTTTATAGTATTACAGCCTTCACAAAAAGAAACCACCGCTTACACCCAACATCACAAAATGGGCTTGCTCAAAATAAAATAAAACAGCAGTGCAAAAACCACTTTTATTCACCAACTCTCCCAATCAATATCTACTGCCCGCAATGGGCTCTGTGATTGGAAAGTTGGGGTGAAAGGAAGTGTTATCTCCTGATGAGATGATCATGTCAGACAAAGATACATGTTCTTCATCAACACCTTATTCTACTCCGCTTTGGTCAAATGAACAAGTTAGAAGCAATGTGTGAGAGAAAAAGTGACCAGTTGAGCATTTTGAAAATTTCTCACTTTATAAAACAAAAGCAGTTTTTTCTGGCTTATCAGATTCTAGACTAAGCTCTGAACTGGTACCAAAAAACGCCTCAAAACGGAGTTCAGATGAAAAGCTACATGAGCTAAAAACAAAACTAGGAAAACTATGGTGGTAGTGAAAATTCTCGCTTATCATAACTGGGGTGGAATTTTCACACATAAATGAAATTTCGCTACTATACGAAACCTGCTAATATATGAAAATTTCATGAATAATAAATTCCTTTTCATATGCGAAATAGCAATTCTTTTAAATAAATAAAATAAATTAATTATTGTTAGTTCTTTTTTGCAGACAAATTTATTTTTAGAGAAATTTAGAGAAATTCTTTGTTAAAACTTAATAATAATAAAATAAAAAACCATTTTTTTTTTTGTAAGAAAATAAAATGCGTTTTAGAGAGAATTTGATTTTTTAGAAAAATAAAAATAAAATAAATTTTCTTGATAAAATAATAAAATAAATTAAAAATAAACACAAAAAAATTAATAATAAAATAAATACAAACAATTCTTTTTAAAAAAAACTTAATGTACACTTTGTCCATAGACATCCCCATAGATACCACACAAGGCTATTATTAGCGAAATTTCGTGATAAAATTTCGTTTAGTTTCATACCGCTATAATTCGGCGTAAATTCTCCCCAGCCGCCCGGGATTTCTCCCCATCTTCTATTCGTTTGCAATTTTTCACAACCAAAATTAATACAAGAAAATTGAAAAAACAAAAAGTGAAAACAGTTAAACAAAGATTAACTTAAAATTAGGGAAAACTAAAAGAGAAAACTCATAGAAATCAAAATAAAATAAATGAAAAACAGAAATGAAATGCGGCAAGAACTATGTTCTGAAACACTCAGCTCTAGAGGTCACAATCACAGCCAGGAATGCTATAGTCTTTATGTTCAAACCAACTGCATATTCGAAACTAGGTCCGTCAAGCATACAAGTGATGAGCAACCATTGTTTTTGATGAAGGTTTGTGGTAATGGCCACTTGAACCCCAACCTGGGAAGTACGGGCAAAGACAAATGGGGTGGAAGCTTTTGAGATGGTGTCGGAAAAGCCATGTGCTCCAGGGGAAAAGCAAATGCACACTTGGTCGGGCAGATGGCCACCACACTGGTGGCTCAAGCAAAGGTGGCAAATAAGTTCCACCTGTGGGAATGGTTCTTCAAAACGTTTTTCGGGCCTCATCCAACGCTTCCACTCCCAAGAGGCAAAGATCTTCCTGCCTCCCTTGGAAAAACAAGATCAGTATTATCCAGATTCCACAACTTAGACGTAATTCACAATAAAACTGATATGCCCCTGTGTGGTCGTTTTGTCACACCTGGTCTTCCAGTTATGGTGTCACTTTGGCACTCTTCCCTCCGTGACACGCGACCAGATTAGGGGCTCTCAATGATCTGTGGGGTTGTCCCATTTATGCTCAAAACAGTTTTTCAAACAATCCAATTTCTTGTGGTTCAACTGTCTCCCATAGTGACAATGCCCTCTTACTTCAATGGCATTAATCCCCCTTCGTCTCCGTCACAAAGTCATCCACTATCCTGTAAGGTCCAAATGGTCAATCAAATGGAGGACGACTGCAAGTGGCTTCAGGAGTCAGCTGGCAAATGGAGGTCTGAGGTGCATACTGTGGGAGAGTCTTGGTTCCTTAAGGAGGAATTTGGTGGGTGATCCCCAACTATGGCTGTAAGTACTACCGCAAGTGTAACTCATCCATCGTTTCTATAGTCCCCTCGCGACTTTATATTCATTTGATTCTCCGCCAAAGTTAATGACTTTTGCCATGACCGGTTCCTTAACTTTTATAGATACATGGCAAATACGGAGTAGCTCAGCTTTCTCTAATTCTTAATCCACTGAAATTTATAAAGAAAAACAAAAATAACTAATTGGCACTAAGAAGCAATCCCAATTTTCAAAAAGAAAACAGGGGGAACTGAACTAAAAAACACATAATAGCAATAGGCAGAGAGTAGGGCTCACCAAGACTTTAAAGTATGAGACCACATGTTCATTAGGTCATCATTCGCACTAGTACCATCCTTGCAACGGCGTCATTTGATCTGTGTAAGCACAGGGGTGATCCCGACCAAACAATATTATCCTGCAATTTCAACAGTTTTAGTCGGGTTATCGCAAAGATAAATACCAGAGTGGCCCACCACGGCAGGGACGGCCTTCTGCATTAAACATTGAAGTGAAGTCAAAACGTGAATTTGGCTCGATTTTAAGGTGGTGATAAACAGTGTGTGGGTTAGTGGTTTCGCAACCTAAATGCAATATAAAAAGAACCTCATGAAGACGGTCACCGGGGTTTAAAGGCTCAGGCTAACCGAGAGGTCTCGTCGGGAGCGATGACATAAGAGCCCTCCTCAACCTCGGATCTTCATTTAACTTAAAAAACCAAACTCTAACACCCTCTCTTTATTAGAAAGTCATTTATTATAGACATGGTTCCTTCCGGGGCTGAAAACGACACCTCGACTCATCCTACAATGACTCGCAAAGTCTGAAACCTAATAATCCTGGATCTATTACAAGGTGCACTGTTCGAACTCCAAGATTCATTTCAAGTATCAACAAAGACATGCATCTATGCAAAGGGAAAATATAACTCCCCTTAACTCACCTGGGTTCAAAGAAAGATACAACTTAATGGATATTCGGTGTATCTAAAGCAAGAATACACCAACCCTAAAAGTCACAAGTATCGCCAAAGTAAAGTACATCAAAAAGCTTAAACCTAGAGCTGAAAAATTTGGAACCAAAATGTCAGCAATCACATGAAATAGCGGAACCACCAAAGAGCTGGGATCCCCGTGGCCGCGAACTCCCCACTTTAAGGAAAGGGTTTTAGTTTCGCTCATCCTCCAAGCACATCCTCGAGGTGCTCGGCAACTAAGAAAGCGAGAGAAAGAGAGAGAAGAGAGAAAATGAGGGCCAAAGTCAAATTCTATGTATGGCTTCCCTTCCAAAATCAAAAACTTAGGTTAGTCAGTGTTTTACAATGGCTTATATAGCCTTACAAACATGTGAAATACCAAAATAAACTCAAAACAAAGAATAATATATGAGGTAGAAATGAGAAAAACCAAAACAGTCGTTTGGATCATAAAACAAAAGGTAGTACCTACTCATATAAGATTCTTTCCGCTTATGATAGCTTAAAATCGCTTAGATAGCCAGCCTTCGCCATTTGCATGGCACTATTGTGAGCGAAAATTAAGTTATGCACGCACCGCCATCATAGCGAAAATGTCTGAGAATAAATTTGGTAACGCTCCTCGTTTCGCTTTAATGCTCCATCGCTCGCTGTTTCTTTATTCACATCGCACTATTCCATTTCTTCTTGCTTTGATATTCTTCTTTGTCCCAAGCCTATTTGTTTTGATAGAAAACCATATGCGAATTATGAAATCAACCCACTATGTTATGATTGGATTAGATACCACGATTTGGCTTCCAAATTCCTTCCAAAAACTATGAAACACTCTAATGCGCATCGCAGAACAGTAGTGGACCCGAACACATGTCAATTAGGTTACTATAATAATTAGTGCCACAAAAGCCAAAACCTATTAAAATGTGTTCAAAATAAATTTTTGGGCACTTAACAAAAGTGTGATGATAGTACCGCTACAGATAAACAACGCTAAACATTCATGTTTAGTGTCTACACTCTCTCATTTCAATCAAAACACAATATAAAAGCCAAAACAATGTTTAGCATACCATAGTCCATGCACAAGGTACATTGCGAAAGTATGCTGGCTTCACATACTTCATTTGCAACATTTGACTGTTCTAAAGTATATCATATGCAATATTTCATTTAAACTAAAAACGCATTTCACATCAGTTACCTATATTTGTCTTAAACGACTTAACTTATTTCTTTCCGTGCCTAGATAACTAAATCACCGACATACCTAGTGGCTGAAATGCAATCAAGAGGGAAACACGGCAACACAGCATTGTCTCCGCCGTCGTCGACCGTTATTTAAAACCACTGCAGGTGTACACTACCGACATTGTCCTACCCGGCTCACGATAGGTCGCTACCGCGATCATTTCTGCCTATGTACTACCAGTTGATCCTACTGGTATATATCAATCTATCCTTAACTGAATACACCTGGATAACATCTCTATTGTAAGCATTAAACCTCAAGAAATAGTAATTACAATATTGTATACACATTTACAAATCAAATAATATTTATTGTCATGCACTTATGGCATGCGCTGAAACTAATTTTCCAAAATCGCTTAAAACAAATCCTCACATATGCGCTTTTCTGAAAATCATTTCAATAAATCGATCACTGAAAACTGGAAAATAAGAAAAATGTATGGAGAACAAAAGTCCCAAAAAGGTTGTCGCTCGATTCACCTTGAACCTGCTCTGGGTCAGGCTTCCTCGTCACCAACCCCTAATCCATCACAATTAGTGTGACACCCCAAATCCTAGGGGTCCGTTGACAACCTGTCAACTCGTGAGACTGTGAGCCAACCCAACACTACCCATTGAGTCCTCTTTCCCGGTGATCTGGATTTAACTGCACCCAGCAAGTCCCTTTATACAGGAGCTCTACCCAAAATACAACCTCGTGCAATTTCATGGCAACTCCGTCTCCAATATTATACAACTAATAATCGGTCCACATAAGAGTAAAATGTCCACGTATGGCCCATTTATCCACGATAAAAGATAATCTATATATATCAATCGCAAAACCAAGGAGTTATTACATCACCTTCCGCGAATACAAAACATTGTATTAAACTAACATGTTCTAATAGTAATATACACAAAATACGAACTCAAGATCACAATCCCGACCCGCCTTATAATTTTGGCCTCTATGAGCATCGTCACCGCATTAATGCCCCGTGATTCGAAATGAGGGTCCCACGACGCGTGTGAGCTAACGCCAAATAGAGTAAGTCCACAAGGGCTATTCCCACCTAAATGCACATGAATGGTCAAACAACCAAGACACACCAACCCTAGGACATGAACCCAAGATTAATCTTACTTGTCATGAATGTGAGACACTCGCATCATCATGCCCTATGTATCAAGTCCTCACTAACTCCCTCTCCTCACATTACGATAGAACCCTACGCGTGATAAAACCTTTATTTTTCCGCATCACACATCCAATGATCATCGAGTCATTTCTATTTCTTTTCAACTAAAGCGTTTTTTCGATGATCCCTTATAAAATCATTTATTTGCCACAAAACAAAGCTTTTGTTTTATAAACCCATACCCACCGGTTTTATCTCCGCGCCACTTGATGTAACTGCCGGTATATGCATTGTGGGCCATGGATTCGGGGTCTCACTCTCCGTGACGATGCCGACCGACATTTTCTCGTGCCTTTCACCGACCTGGGTCAAGGTCTCAACCGCAAGGTCTGTGTTTTTTTCACCTAAGGGGGTGTCTATCCTACTTAACTTCAACACACTAGTATTAATTTCATGTTATGCAACCGTGAGACTCCAACTGACTTTGTCCCATTTAATTCGGTCTCACCATCGATACCAAACATACTGTTGATTATCAACCATGCAAACGGATTCTACGACTCTCATTCTGTAAAGTACGAGTCTGACAACCCATTCACCAAGGATGCAGTGAATGACAACGACTATGCACTCAGCACCCATACCATGCGATGTCCTCTGCAGCACCAAGCAATGCACCTGTGTCACGTAACTATAAGTCATGCCCAATGTATAAAGATCCATACGGACACCTCGCACCATACACTGCCAATCGTGTACCACGGATTACACTACGTCGCTAGTCGCCACAAACCATACATTCATTAAACGTTAATATACATGCAATCATACTAACATTTATCACATTCATGTCAACACATCAAACAAGCACGTATCAACATCATTTCGACTACTACTTAGACAAGTAATGTCATACTTAAATCCCTAGGCTACATCATGGCTTTATAATGCCCAATAATAAACAGTTTGCCAAATATGCCAGTATGTAACAGCTCATGTCCACACAAAAATGACATCACAAACCCACATGTTAGAGCACACATATTGACATCCAAGCATGACACCTCTTAACCAAGAAATGTCATTTCAATCAATCACACAAACACATGTTAACATTTCATCAAGTCACTACCTAATTCGTGCCACAGTAGGTGTTATGAATCAACAAAATTTATACCTAAATTCCTCCCACCGTCAGAAAACTACTCCGGCAAAGATAAAGGGCTCTAGGATCGAACATCGGGACGTGGTTTTCATCTTACAAATGACGGTATAATGATTCAAAATAGTGAGGCTTTTTGTTTGATTTCGGATTTGTACAAAAACACTGTTGTTGTCACCAGTTAACCAAAGGTAATTCGAAATAAAATGTAAAGTTAAGACCTTGAAGTTTTCACTACTAGCCTGGGTATGATAGGCTGTAAAGGTGTCCTCAAAGTTATTTCTCGCATTGGGTAATCGAAATCTATAGTCATTTCCAAAACCAATCTTTGTTTAACTTTAAAAACCAACTTTAGTACTATTCCTTCTTGAAACATAGCATTTAATGAAAGCATTTAATGTTCTCGGGTTAAAATCTAGCATTTAACCTACCTCCAATGGCTCGTGAACGAAAACTAATGGATGTCAAGCAGTATCTACCATTAAGAATATTAATCAATCCTAAAAGCTTGCCAAGTATTGACTAAAGAAGGTACACTCAAATAGCTTTAAACCTAGTTTTGAAAGTTTGAAACATAAATACTCAAAGATCTGCTTCGTGAAAAACAGAGGAGCACTTGTAAACCTTATTAACCTACCTAGCAACCCTCCTCCTCAAGGTTTAGAGGCTTTAGCCAAACATCCTTTGAGTTGTCATCCTCAAAGGGTGTGTTTGGTTGCCTAGAAAGTGAGAGAAAGAAGAGAGAGAAGAGAGCAAACTTAGGTCGAAAACAGGTCTGCATTGAAATCCCTTTAATGAAAAGTTAAAGCTACAAATTGTTCATAAAATGGCTTATATAGCCTTACAAAGGTGAAAATACCAATCTAACATAAATAGTATAATTACAAAGGAGGGTAGAATTGAAATTAACCAAACGGGGTCGCTTGAACACAAAAAACAGGCTATTAACATTTCGCCATGAAAATTTCGCTTATGTAGAGAAATTCTCGCTAGCATAGCTGTACCGCTATGTAGCGAAATTCGCAAGATAGCGAAATTCATCACTATGTAGCGAAATTGCAATACATAGCGAAAATTTCGCTATTCTTGAGAAATTTCGCTATTATTGCGAAAATTTCACTATTCTAGCGAAATTTCGCTATAATAGCGAAATTGTCCCTGTTGCTCGCTTGCTCTTGCTTCCTTCTGCATGCAGTTTCTTCAATCCGGCTTGATGCAATCGAAGATAAATCATTCAAAATCGAAGTAAATTAGCTCAACTTCGATATGCAAAGCTTGATATGATAGAATATGTTCTGAAACCTGCAAAAACTACCACAAACAGCCTTGAAATACAATCATTAGTACCAAAGGGACCTACACGTGTCAATCGGCTTAACTAATATGATTAGTACAATGCGCAATTTCTAGAACCTATTCGTAGGTCAAATAACTTTATACCCAACCAACCTTCAATCGAATGCATTGCTAATCCGTAATACATGAATAATTATCAATAGAGAATTAGAATACGAAGTCAAAGGTTTATATTAGTATCGAGGCATTCATATGAGAGAATCACGAACGGTATGACAACCATCTCGAAAGAAATGAAAAACTATACCGCCGCTTAACTGACCAACAAGCTCCCTCTCTCGAGGCATGAACCGCCCTTCTACAAAAGCTACTGGGTTTGTTTGATCGGGTCTCAATCATAACCACGAACCGTACGCCTCCCTAACCGAAGCCAATGCCATAAACTCAGATGTTAACCAACCTAAATAGATCAGGACTCCGCCTTTATTACACAATTCTTTTGCGTCGTAGTGGTGCAATGCGTTGAGGGTCTCGACTTCACTAAAGTCCGTGTAACTGGATTAGCCGACGACCCCAACCAATGAAGGTTTAGGGCATCAAGCCACGAGGATCTTTCACCACAAACTCTATAGGTTTTAATTCTGGACTAATGATTTCGAAATTCTCCAGCACCTACAACTCAACTCCACCCATCCACCCAAAACGAACACTAAGTCGGCGACACCCAACTGCTGAAGGTTTAGGCACCTGCCAGTTGGGCTTTTGCTATATACCCTCTCCGCACTGTGCTCTGCTCTAAGGTAAAGCAATGCGATTCTGGTTCTTTTCTTTTTGCTTTTTCTTTTTCTCTTGTTTTATTTTGGAAGACTCATTGGCCTTCTATGCATGGGGGTCCATAACCTATTCAAGGGAGTAAAAGACACTAGGTTAGGATTTGCATCATAAGAGGGGGTTTTGTGTTGTTTCTTAGTCATCATCGGTGACCTAACGTGTTCCTGTGTGGTTAGCTAAAGGTGGAAGAGAGATGCGTTAAATACAACAAGAAGTTGACTAGTCATCCACTTAACTCAGCATAAGACCCTTCTAACGTCGACACCATTAGGAAAGGCTTAAGTTCAACACATTGCAAGGCTAGTCATTATGCATATACAAAAGTAATTAAAATAAAATAAAATAAAATAATAAAAAAAAATGTGGGTGCAAAAATAGAAAATGCAAATACTGCTATAAAGCTTTTAATATAACCAAAAGGGCTAGTACAAGCTTATCATAGCTGAACACTATACAAAGCTAAACAAAATAAACCACTGCCTACTATTAGCTAATACATACAAACAAAACAGTCCCATACAAGACAAGTAGACAGTTGATAAAACTAAAACAGCACAAGTATAAACAAAACAAAACATAAGTGCTATAAATGCCACTTCCGATGCTAACTCTCCCCCCCAACCAAAGTATCACTGTGTCCTCACTGGGTAGGGATCGGAAAGCTAGAGAAGGAAGTGTGACCCACCCCACTGGGTGGTGTAGAAGTCAGGATCGGTTACCGCGGCAGCCGCAGCACATCCAAAGAGGTCACAAGCCGATACGCGACTGGTCATGAGTGGGATGTATAGGCCTGGCCACGCTAATTGGTGGGAGACCGCAGGCTCAGATTCAAAGAATATTCGATTCTATCGCGAGTGACCCTGGCCGGCCATCCGTCGCCTAATGCTTGTCCGAGAAGCCGCTAAGGATGCGTATGGCAAAGACATGTGCGAATGTCATCCATAACAGCCAATAAATCCCTAGAAGTGATGTGGACGTGCTCAGTGGTCTGATGAGGAGGATCGGGCCCAGAGTCTCGTGGAGGAGTCGCGCAGGAGGTGGAACCGAGGGGATGAACTGCATCGAGGTCCTCCACCTCCAATTAATTTCGAGACAGCCGCTTCACCCCTAGGCAGGTCCTCCGCATAATCGTCCACGACCTCCTCCTGCTAGTTCAACAGAAAAGAGAGTGGCATAGATAGGGTCCGCTCAAGGGATACAATCGCAGGACAACTCTGCCAACGCTCAATACGTGGTTCCTCCAAGAACCCAAGATGCTCTAAGACGTGGCATAACAACCCCAGATCAATAAAGGAACAGCCTCCGCCCGAGCCAGCCCTCTGTGACCTTCCTCCTATGAAGAAAGGCTATAACAAGCTCACACTGAACTAACCTCTGATATCCGATACAGAGCCTCTAGATTAGCTCCTCTGCGCTGTAAATAATGCTGAAGTGGGAACATATTAGATTGAAGTAATATCCGTGGAGGAGACCGCGAGGAAGCCGCGAAAAAGGATAGATCCTGGCCATCGTGATCGAGAGAGAGAGAGAGAACCATCTCTCTAGGTGATGGCTGAGGCCACTGCAGATAATCCGTCGAGTTAGCCGTAACCACCGGCAGCCTAAAGCAAATAGGTGATATCCGGCTCGCAGCACTTCGTGACGGCCATCTATACCGAACCAAGTCAGATCCGACGGACACTCCTCGGGATGTCATAGTATGATAAAACTCAAGAACCACCCGGGGATAATTTTGCAGTGTTACCGGTGTCCCAAACCTTTAAAGATAATTTTGCATATCATGTTTTGTGCCTTCACCATGTGTAAATGTTTTTATTTTCAATTGAACAATTGACCGCTACAATCGACAATTGAATCGTTTGTGTCGAAAATTGAATCATTGTTTGTCACCTTTATGTTTGAACAAATTCCTTGCTTGAACCAGTTTTTGGTCAGTTGCAGTTCCAGCATGCTCAACTTGAAAATTTCTCCATTAAGCTAATTCACACACTGCACACCGTATCGCTTTCAACAGTCACAACAAATTTGTTTGCCTCCTTTCGCTTTGCATAGCCGGCCTTAGGTATGTTGGCAACCTAGGATAGGTTTTTGTTACCCATATTTGAAGAACAATGTAGTCTTCCAAAAAGGAAAAGAAAAGAAAAAGCAAAAAAGAAAAAAGAGTAGTTAAGAAAATAAAGTCGTGAAGCCTCGCTTTGAAAACCCGAGCACGGCCCAAGGGGGTATACGGGCGAAGTTTTGAAGCCCGATGCCCTAAGCCTTAATTGGCCGAGTCATCATTTAGTGTCTGGGCATGGGTGGATAGGTAGAGTCTAACGATTTGTAGTGCTTGATTTTCGAAGTCATTCCAGAGTCCGCAGTTTTTCCGTAGTTCAAGGGTCGTTGATCCTTTCGCTTCACGTCTCTAACCTTAATTGGTTGGGAGTCATCGGTGGACCCCCGTTACACGGACTTTGGTGAAGTCGAATTTTAAGCTTTGCACCCTACAATGTAGTTGAATAAAGAAAGAAGAGTGTAACTAGCCCTATCTAGGTCAGTTTCCAACAACCAAGGCTATGTCACAGTCGGGGGAGGGACAAATTTGCAATTTATCGCTTAACTGCTATTTAAAGAGCCATTAGGACTTAGGTGGAAATTCAAGTTGAGAATCATGGAACCAATATTGACCCGAAATTATTCTTGTATGGTTTTGGTTCTTTCATACCTATTAAACTCGTGTCAATTTTTCGCTATGTAATGTTTATATATACATAAACCCTTTGAATCATAAACTTTTGAAAATCACTACATGCATCTCCTTTTTGTTTTTTGCATTGCTAAGGGACTAGCAACGCTGCTAGGTGGATATTAGTGCCCAAAAAGTGCTATTTTGAACTCTATATTAGATAGGTTTTCGAAAGCTACGCACCAATCATGTCATTTATGCCAATTGAAGTGTTCAAGTCTTCTTAGTTTCACTTATGCCGTTTAGAGGTTATTTGTGGTTGTTTTGCAGGTTTTTGCATACTTTGGGAGTTCAATATCGAGACATATGATGAATCATGAAGATCGAACCTTAACGGCTACCATCAAATGCACTCAAAAAATCAAAGAGCACGAAGGCAAAGTGGATGGAAATCAATGCGTATGAGGATATGAGGCAAAGAAGGAAGAATCAAGCACCTGTGGAATTTCGCTAAGATTGCGAAAATTTCGCTGGGATTGCGAAAATTTCATAGCCTTAGCGAAAATTTCGCAATCTTAGCGAAATTGTGAATTTTCGCTAGACCAAGATTTTCGCTACACCATTCCTAGCTGAATTTGCATTTCGCACTAATAGCACTCGTTGTTAGTTAATTTCGCTAGCTAGCGAAATTGCCACTGCTTAGCGAAAATTTTGATTTCGCTATCTCTGGTGATTTCGCTACCTAGCGAAATTTTCGCGAAGCATAAATTACGCCTAATAAATTTGTATGCCTTAGCTAAATTCACTCGCCTTGTCACACTTTGTAATTAATGCAAACCGACTTCAATTTGTTGTATTACTCCCTTGTCCCTAAATTCTAGCCAAATTGTTAGGGCTTTATGGTATTTCATACATCAGGCCTATATAAGCCCTCCCATTTTGTAACCCTAAGCAACAAATTGAGGAAGAAATTTTTGGTAAGTTTTTATTTTTGTAAATATCTTTCGTAGCTTTAGTTAGGTTTTGCTTTTCTCTCTTCTCTCTCCTCTTTCTCTTATTTTCTTGGCTGCCAAACACCCCTCTTGAGGATGACAACTCAAGAGATGCTTGGCTAAGCCTCTTTTCTTTGAAGAGAAAGGAAGTACTAAGTGCGGGGCATATGCATGTCGCCCTTGTGTTAAAAGTCATGGTGCACTGTGTTTATGACCCATATCTTCTCAAAATATGGTTGAATAGCATTGAATGTTAGTGATTCGCCAATACTTACTATGCTTTAGGATACAAAGGTATACTTATTGCTAGATGCATCAAGGGTTTTTAGATGGTCTTTACGAGCCACCGAAATGATGTTTAATGTTAGGGTTTCAAACCAGAAGCGCTATGATGGCTGTTATCCGTGGCCACTCAAATAGGAGTCGATTTAAAGTAGGCTCGTTTTTGTGTAAACATAGATCCTGGGCTGCGGGCTCTGACTATAGGTTGCTTGTCATAACGCGAGGATAAAACCCAGGACAATTTGTTTGCCCTAAGTTACCAAGTTAGTGACCTAAATCTTCAAAGTTAACTTTTCACACTTCATTTTTAGTTTTTTTTACGCTTAATCGGGCTAAACTCATTACACTGCTTTTTGAAACAAAATCCAAAAAGTCCAAATAGAAAGCCTTACCTTATTAATTTATGCAAAATCATTCTGGATGAAACCCATCCCCGTGTTCGACCCTGGGGACTACCTATACCGGCAGTAGCTCGACTACCATAGTATAGAGGAACCAGGTATATAAATATCGTTGATCTCACTTCACCATCAGGCATCGACCAACGGCCCCGCTGTTTGTGGGGATGCAGCCAAACTACTAATGATGAGTCATGTACTTGTGATCAACATCACAAGTGAAGGTAACCTTTTACCTCTTTTGTAACCCGCCAGGAACTCGCGCTCATCACTTGCAAAGGATCAGACCGTTTTTTGCTTTTCATTCAGCTTTTAATTTTTGTTAGCTAATTTTAACTTTGGCAAAGCTTTGTTGGTACTCTTGTTGTCTCTACAAATTTTTTGTAATGTGTTTATGCTCCAAAGGATGTGTAGACACATCCTAGACTACATAGAATCGCATAATAACTGACCAATGAAGCCGCATTACACAGATAACATGGATCTCTTCCGTCGAGGAACAAGCAGAGTCACTGTGTAAATTCTAATGAATCCAACTGCATATAGGTCGATGAGGGATCATATCCACCCTCCTAGAGTTAGTGCCCCTCCTGCATCATACCTCCCGTCGAAGACGAAGAAGAGGCCTTACTGCAATTTCTACTCCCCTACATACCATATGGAAAATGAAAACTATACACTCATAAGGGATTTTGAGGAGGTTTGCACAACCTTTAAGGAAGGAATGATGGACATGGATTTGCTTAAGCTGAAAGCATTTCCACTGACCCTAAAGGACAAGGCCAAGATTTGGCTCAACTCATTGAGGCCAAGAACCATTAGAAATTGGGCTGAGTTGCAGGCAGAATTCCTGAAGAAGTTCTTCAGTGCTCATAAGACTAATAATTTGAAAGGCCAAATTATACCTTGCAGCTCAAGACGGGCGTAGAGATTCTACCAAAGGCTGGAGAGATTTATGGAGACCATCAAGTACGCCTACATCACGGGTTTGATACATGATGCTAGTAAACCATTTTATGATGGTATGTCTCCAACCATGAAGCAACTATTGGAGACTATGTGTGGAGGTAACTTTTTGAGCAAAAACCCTGATGAAGCCATGGACTTTTTGAACTATGTGGCTGAAACTTCAAAGGCATGGGATGAACCGAATCCAAGGGAAGCCGAAAGATCAAGGCCTTCGAACCAATTGAGGGGGGGCATGTATGCACTTTCTGAAGACACAGAGATGAAAGCAAAACTGACCACTTTAACTAGAAGATTGGATGAGCTGGAAATGAAAAATCAGCATGAAATGCAAACAGTTAATGAGTTATCTGCATC
Source organism: Tetrastigma voinierianum (assembly GCA_016808115.1). Classification (NCBI taxonomy): domain Eukaryota; kingdom Viridiplantae; phylum Streptophyta; class Magnoliopsida; order Vitales; family Vitaceae; genus Tetrastigma; species Tetrastigma voinierianum. The sequence continues at coordinate 261,869 of JAEQBH010002454.1, read as the reverse complement.
CCAACTTTCTTGCTTCAATTTTCAGTCAAATAATTACCCTGAGGAGCACTGTCTAGAGTATGCCCATGTCCTAAATCAAAATAAACCACCCATAGATGCTCCATATGGTAACACCTATAACCCTAACTGGAGAAATCATCCAAACCTGTCATGGAAACCAAACCCCCATATGCCCTCCAGAGCACAAAGAGCAGCTTTGGTTCCACTTCAATACAACAATGTACCTTTCTCTACTTCTTTCTCCCCGCTGAATGTGCAATCCTAAACTTAAGTAAAGTGGTAGGCACGTTTGTAAGAACGTATGTGCTAAATGTTCAAACTAAGCAATCGTAAAATCATAAAGAGGAAAGCTCACTAAACAAAGAAACTGACAATATGCATTCCGAATTTAAAACTATTCACCCAAAGAACAAGAAATAGATGTAGAAAAGGGAATGCTTCCTCTGGGCCACAAAGAATATCAAAGAGGAGCGAATGAAATATGTCGACCAATGATCCAAATGTCGAACCGATGAAGTTAAAGCAAGCCAGACTCTTAGAAGTGGTAGAATTTGAACTACCAGATCCGCCTAGTCCAAATGATTCAACACCGGTTGATTATCCACAAGAAGAACAAGATCTCAATAAGGAAGGGTTAAGATCGTTGTACCCCTTCCATTTCCACAAGCTCAAAAAAGAAAAGTTCCGTTAACCAAACAGAAATGTTGTAGTTTTCACAAGGTGTGAAAGTTAATATTCCCTCTCCTTGACATGATCATAAGTCCCCACTTACGCAAAATTCAAGGACTTACGCGACGCGAAGAGGTCTTAATGTGAACAAAAAGGCCTTTTTGACTGAGCAAGTGAGTGCCATCATCGAATGCAAGACTTCAGTGAAATACAAAAGACCTGTGGATGTCCTACACATCTAATATTGAGGCATTAGTGTGGGAGAAAGCCTATTAGATTCGAGCTAGTGTGAACCTTTGGCCTTATTCCATGTACAAGCAATTTGCCTGCGAACTGTTCCACTTCCATCACACTCGCATTAGCCGACAGATTCGTTAAAATACCAAAAGGGACCATCGAGGATGTTCTAATACAAGTGACCGATTATCCGCTGGACTCGTTGTGCTTCGATATAGAACTAGTTGGTAAATGGACCCAACCATGTGCCCATTATTTTGCGGAGGCCATTTTCGCCTACTTCCAAATGCCATAATAAACTCGCTTAAACGGGGTTATGCAACTCACATTTGGGAATATGACCTTAGAACTCAATATTTTCATTTGAGTAAAAGGTATATGCACTGGAAGATGGGATCGGAAGAGCCCTCGTGTATTGATGCTAATCCCTCTGAAGAACGTTTTTCTAATGAGCAGCAGGAGCAAGATTTATTAACTCAAGAATTGTCCGAGTGTCCAAGTGCAAACGCAATCTTGTTAAGGAGTTTAGTGCAAGGGTATCGAGGAGAAAACAGAAATTTTACCTTTATTAACTGGTAATGAACCAAAGGGACCTCAACACCTAGAGCTCAAACCACTCCCACCAATTAAAGTATGCATTGAAGAAAATGAGCGTTGCCTGGGCTTGTAATTTCCCTCACCTGCTGACCAATTACAGAGATATCCCATTCTAACGTATTATTGTATTTATTTGAAGGTGGAGAGCAATTATTAATTATACCTATCATCTATTTAGAGAGTTTAAATATTAGGCAATCACTGAGATTGACCACTGGCAGAAGTAGTTCGCATGGAGGTCTTAAAATTGCTCCGGCAAGCCGGTATCATTTACCCCATTTCGATAGCACGGTGAGTCCGACTGTGGTACCCCAAGAAATCAGGAGTGACTACTGAAGAATGAAAAGGGTGAAGAATTGTCTACCCGACTAACTACCAGTTGGAGAGTGTGTATTGACTATAGGAGGCTCAATGAGGTAACACGAAAAGACCACTTCCCGTTGCCTTTTATTGATCAGCTCCTTGAAAGAGTCTCTGGACACCCATTCTATTGTTTTTTGGATGGGTATTCAGGATATTTCCAGATAGAGATCGTCTGCAGATCGTAGAAAAGACCACTTTCACTTCTGTCCATTCGCACGTATGCTTACAGGAGGATGCCTCGTTGGTCTTGCAACGCCCAACCACTTTTCTCGAGGTGTATGCTTAGTATGTTCAGTGATATGGGGCGGAGTTGTGATAATGGAGGTATACATGGATGACATCACTGTATATGGAGGCAATTTTGAAGAATGTCTGACCAATCTGGAAGCTATACTGCAGAGGTGCATAGAAAAGAACTTGGTGCTTAACTGGGAGAAATGCCATTTTATGGTTAACCAAGGAATTGTACTGGGGCACATTATTTCTGCGTGGGGATAGAAGCTGATAGCCAAGCAAAGATTGAATCTTATTTCCAAACCGCCCCCAACAAGTGTAAAATGATTAGTACTCCGTCATGCAGCTTCTATGTGACGATTCATTAAAGACTTTCTCAAGATTGCTAAACCCCCGTACAAGCTCCTAGAGAAAGATGCCAAATTTGTTTGGGAGAGAATGCCGTGATAGCTTAAGAGCTGAAATCTCATTTGACTATCAGCTCAAGCAGATTTGTGCACCTAACCTGGCAACACTCAAGTAATGTGTGATGCAAGTGATCTTGCTATAGGAGCAAGCAAGACTTACCAAAGAGAAGATGGGAAACCCATGTGGTCTATTATGCAAGCAAACCTTGAATGAAGCACAAAGGAACTATACCACTACAAAGAAGGAATTGTCGCGTGGTGTATGCTTTTGTATTAAATTTCGAAAGCATACTGTCAGGGTCCGATATAGTCATTTTTACGCATCATTCGCTTTGAAATACCTCCAACCAAACAAAATGCAAAAGCAAGGCTCATCCGATGGGTTCTTCTGATTTGTGTTTAATTTGCAAATTAAAGACAAGAAGGGAGTAGAGAATGTGGTGGCGCATCATCTGTCAAGGTTGATAATAGCTCAGCGACACTCATAGTCCAACGCATCAATGATGAATTTCCCCGAGGAATCACCGATGCGTACCGAAAAACTCCCGGTATGCTCACATTGCTAATTTTCTCCACAGAGAACCCAACAGTGGAAAGGCCAGATAGGAAGTACTTCTTTGCTAAGATCCATTCTTATTACCGGGAAGAGCTCCTTCTTATTCAAGTATCAGGCAGATCAAATAATCGTGAAGTGTGTGCCTCGAGGAGGAACAAATAGGACCTTTGAACCACCGCCATGAGTGCCCGTGGGTGGCCATTTTGCCCGTAAAATAGCAATGAAGGTGCTACGCCGGGTTTACCGGGCCTTCCTTATTCAAGGAAGCACACCAACGTATCATGTGATGTGATTCCAAAGCTCGGGAAGCCGCCTCGCCGTCATATGATGCCTTTGAACCCAATTTTAGTAGTCGAATTATTCGATGTGTGGGGCATCGATTTCATGGGACCTTTTCCCTCGTCATATGGTCATACATACATTTTGGTGGGAGTAGACTATGTCTCCAAATGGGTTGAAGCAACTCGTAGACCAATGACAGTAGGGTGGTAATTAAATTCTTGAAAGCCAATATCTTTTCCAGGTTCGGGGTACCGAAAACCATTATTAGTATGGAGGCTCCTCATTTCTATAATAAGCCATTTGAACCTCATGGCTAAATATGGTGTGAAACACAAAGTGGCCAATTCTCACATCCTTTAAACAAGTGGTCAAGTAGAACTTACAATAGGAGATCAAGACCATTCTAATGAAGCGTAAGCACCAACAGAAAGATCGTCTATCAAACCGCCGATTCACGCTGGCTTACAGATGTTTTCAAGACAATCCCGAATGTCCCCTTATCTATTGGTCTATGGTAAGGCACAGTCACCTTCCAAAGGAGATCGAGTACAAGGCATGGTGGGCAATCAAGAAGCTGAACATGGACCTAGGTAGGGCCGGAGTCAAGAGGTTCCTTGATCTCAATGAGTTAGAAGAAATATGGAATGATGCCTACTTGAATTCGAAGATTGCAAAGGAAAAATCAAAAAGATGGCATGATCAAATGATAATCGGGAGAATTTCAAAGAGGAGACCAAGTTCTTTTATACCTAATTAAACTCACCATTTCCGTGCAAGCTCAAGTCAATGGCGGATGTGTCCATTCATCATTCAAAGAGGTATATCCCAATGGTTCAAGAGGATCTAATCAACTCGGCGATAACAGTGGTGTTTAAAGTCAATGTGACGAGGGTGAAACCTATGTGGTGCAAAGAGCCGCCAGTTGAGGAAATTCTCTTGTTGGATCCTCCCCGATCTCTATAATCCCCACCATACTTCGATGAAATGGGTTAAAGGTAATTTTCATGCTACATGTCTCGATGTTCAAATTTTGTTTTCCTTTGGTTCCGCTACCCAAGTGTCCCAAACCTTAAAGAGCAATTCTTGCATATCATGTTTTCAGGCCTTCACCATGTAACAGTTTTTATTTTCAATTGAACAATTGCTACAACTGACAATTGAATCACTTTGTGTTGGAAAATTGAATCATTGTTTGTCACCTTTATGTTTGAACACCTCGCTTTGAACCAGCTTTTTGGTCAAGCAGGCCCAAAGATGCTCAACTTGGAAAATTTCTCCCTTAAGCTAATTCACACATCGCACACCGTGATTGTTTCAATAGTCGCCAAATTTGTTTCGCCTCCTTTCGCTTATAAGAATACTTTTAGGTATGTTGGCAACCTAGGATAGGTTTTGTTACCTCCATATTTGAAGACCAATGTGTCTTCCAAAAGGAAAAGAAAAGAAAAAGCAAAAAGAAAAAGAGAAAAGAAATAAAGTCGTGAAGCCTTGCTCTTGAAACCCGAGCACGGCCCGTGGGGTATACGGCGAAAGTCGCCAGTTCTCGATGCCCTAAGCCTTAATTGGGTTGGGAGTCATCGATTTAGTGTTCAAGCATGGGTGGATAGGTAGAGTCTAACGATTTGTAGGTGCTTGATTTTCGTCATTCGTAGTCCGGCGAAGCCTCGTAGCCTGGGTGGGTCGCTGATCCTCGCTCGATGCCCTAAACCTTAATTGGTTGGGAGTCATCGGTGGACCCCCGTTACACGGACTTTGGTGAAGTCGAATTTTAAGCTTTGCACCCTACAATGTAGTTGAATAAAGAAAGAAGAGTGTAACTAGCCCTATCTAGGTTGTTCAACAACTTAAGGCCATGTCAGTGCTAGGTTGGGGGGAGGGGACAAATTTTGCAATTTATTGGCTTAATCTGGTTATTTAAAGAGCCATTAGACTTAGGTGGAAATTCAAGTTGAGAATCATGGAACCAATATTGACCTGAAATTATTCTTGTATGGTTTTGGTTCTTTCATACCGTGCCAAAACTCGTGTCAAATTTTTCATTTAAGGTACGTTTATATATACATAAACCCTTTCAATCATAAACTTTGAAAATCACTACATGCATCTCCTTTGTTTTTGCATTGCTAAGGGAATGCAACGCTTCGTTGGGGGTGTGATTAGGTGCCCAAAGTGCTATTTTGAACCCTATATTAGATAGGTTTTGAGTGCTTACACTAATCATGTCATTTATGCCACCTGAAGTGTTCAAGCTTCTTAGTTTCACTTATGCCGCTTAGAGGTTATTTGTGGTTGTTTTGCGTGTGTTTTGCGCATTTTGGGAGTTCAATATCGAGACATATGATGAATCATGAAGATCGAACCCAATTGTCACTCATCAAATGTACTAAAAATCAAAGAAGAATGAAGGCAAAGGATGGAAATCAATGCGTAAGAGAGCAAGAGGCAAAGCAAGGAAGAATCAGCAATCCCAGTGAATTTCGCTACATTGCGTGGCTCTCGCCGGGATTGCGAAATTCTCACGTACCTTAGCGAAAATTTCGCAATCTTAGCGAAATTGTGAATTTTCGCTAGATTCCAGGATTTTCGCTAAGCACTATTCCTAGCGAAATTTTGCATTTTCGCTACTCACAAGAATTCCGCTGTTAGCGAAATTTCGCTAGCCAGCTTAAATTGCCACCGTCAGCGGTAAAATCTTCTTGATTTCACTATCTTCTGGTGATTTCGCTACCTAGCGAAATTTTCGCCGCTCTAGCGAAATTGTATGCCTAAATAAATTCACGCTTTGTCACACTTTTTTTTTGTAATTAATGCAAACCGACTTCAATATTGGTGTATTACTCCCTTTGTCCCTAAATTTAGCCAAATTGTTAGGCTTTATGGTATTTTTCATACATTGGGTGGCCTATAAGCCCCCCTCTCCTATTTTGTAACCCTAAGCAACAAATTGAGGAAGCAATTTTTGGCAAGTTTTTATTTTTTGTAAATATCTTTCGTAGCTTTAGTTAGGGTTTTGCTTTTCTCTCTTCTCTCTCCTCTTTCTCTTATTTTCTTGGCTGCCAAACACCCCTCTTAAGGATGACAACTCAAGAGATGCTTGGCTGCTCTTTCTTTGGAAGATAGCTGAAGCTAGCTTGGTGCTGGGCATATGCATGTTGTCCTCTTGTGTTAAAAGTTACAGTAATCGTGTTTATGACCCATATCTTCTCAAAATATGGCTTAATAAAATGAATGTTAGTGATTCGGGGCCAATACTTACCATGCTTGTGGATATAGTGTATACTTATTGCTGGGGATGCACTGTGGGTTTTTAGATGGTCTTTACGAGCCAACAAATGATGTTTAATGTTGGGGTTTCAAATCGTAAAGGCCATAGATGCATGTTATCCGTGTTGACACTCAAATAGAGTTGATTTAGGTGAGGTTTGCTAGTTAAACATAGATCCGGTTGTGGCTTGGACTATAGGTTGCTTGTCATAACGCGAGGATAAAACCCGAGGACACTTGTTTGCCCTAAGTTACCAAGTTAGTGACCTAAATCTTCAAAGTTAACTTTTTCACACTTCATTTTCGCTTACGCTAACCGCTAAACTCATTACACTGCTTCTTGAAACAAAATCCAAAAAGTCCAAACAGAAAGCCTCTTTACACTTATGCAAATCATTCCTTAGGATGAAAACCCCATCCCCTGTGTTCGACCCTTAGACTAATTATACCGCAGCAGTCAGACTACTACAGTAGGGAGGAACTTAGGTATATAAATATTGCTGATTCAAATAGCCTACTGTGGTACCTAATCACTTCTTTCCGCCTATCCTTTGCAATTTTGGAAATCAGTTGAGGCATCGCTTCTCGCCTCTTCTAACTGGTCAATCTCAAGCATTCTTTTAGCCAGCTCCTACCATATCCAAGTTCAATTTTCGTATTGCTCCACCACGCCTTGTATTCGATTTCACCGGGTAAATGGCAAGCCTTTGCCATAAACTAAGCGATACTGTGGACATGCCGAGGATGGTCTCAGATGGCCGCTCGTATGCCCACAATGAGTCTTCAAGCTTCAAAGATCCATCCTTCCCCGCTAGAATTAACAACTTTCATCAGATGGTCTTTATTTCTCATATTAGCTCCACTTGACCACTCGGTTTGAGGATGATACAGGGTGGCTACCTTGTGCTTAACATCATATTTGGATAAGAGGTTCTCAAAGGGTTTGTTACAAAAGTGAGAACCTCCATCACTGATAATTGCTTTGGGAACCCCGAATCTAGAGGAAATGTTCTCCTTAAGGAATTTAAGCACTTTTGTGGTCACCAGATGGTACCGCTTCACCCACTTTGACACGTAGTCCACCCCATAAGGATGTAGGCATACCGGCTGGGAAGTGTGGAATGGTCCCATGAAGTCAATGCCCCATACATCAAACACCAACTACTAAAATGGGGTTCAAGGGCATCATGTGACGACAGAAATCTTTCCAAGTTCGCACTTATCACATCAAGCCAGACATGGTGTAGGCATTCTTAAACAATGATGGCCAATAAAAGCCCGAATGCAGCACTTTCATGGCTGTTTTCTGTGAAGCCGAAATGCCCCACACTGCAAGACTGCCATGGCAATGGTCGAGAATTCCATCCTCGTTTCTTCCTGTTACTTCCTATTATTTGATCGCCACAGCATTTTTGAACAACACGCTCCTCCTAATAGTACGAATGAACCCTTGCATGGAAGAACCTCTGTCTCCGTGTTGTCCACTCCACCGTAACTCCCGGCACAAAATCTGGCAATGTAAGCATACCATGGTGCTATACTCACTATCAGTAGAGATTCCTTAGGAAATTCATCAAATATGGGAGGGTTGTGGGTATTGTGTGCTATGGTTAATTTGGAGAGATGATCGGCAACAACGTTCTCCACACCCTTCTTATCTCTAACTGATGTTGAACTCAGAAGAATAGAACCCATCTCGATAAGCCGAGCCTTGGAATTCTATTTTTGTGAGTAGATATTTCTAATGCTGAATGATCTCGCGGAATACAATATCTCGACCTAATCAAATAAGACTGGAACTTATCTAAAGCATAGACCACTGCTAGCAATTCTTTCTCGTAGAGCGTAGTTTCTCCGAGCTTCATTTAACGCTTTGCTCAAGATACACACAGTCCACCTACGGCTTTCCTTCTACTCTCGTCCGAGAACTCCAAGCCCGACAAAGAGCAATACTAGCACGCACATTACCTCAAAAGGCAAGTGCCGCCGTGGGTTCTCAATGGCGTCAGACCAAATATGCCTTAAGCTCGAACTTTCTCGCATTCTATCCAGATTCAAACTTTGCATCTTTTCATGTTTGTAGAGCGGCTTAGCAATTTTCGAGAAGTCTCGATGAACTCAAGGAGAAGCCTCTCGTATGTCCTAAGAATTTCGCGACCGTCCTACATTAGCAGAGATGGCACTCAGATTAATTTACCTTGTCTATCCACCTAATTCCCTCTCGTAAATGATGTACCCAACACTATGCCCCGATTACCATAAATGGCATTTTTCCCAGTTTAGTACTAGGTTCTTTTCGATTCATCTGTGGAGGACAATTTCCAAACGGACGAGGCATTCATCGAAGCTTTCCCCAAAGTAAACCGTTATGTCATCCATATAAACCTCCAGTACGCCTCCTAACCATATCACTAAAAATACATACAACGCCAAAGTGGCCGGGCATTAAAGACCGAAGGGCATCCTATAGGCATATGTACCAAAAGAAGGACAAGTGAGCGGTCTTGTCCTCGATCATCTCGCAGCGATCTCGATCCGAAATAGTCTGAATACCCATCTAAAAAGAAGGGATGACCTGATACTTCAGGAGCTGGTCCATGAAAAGTAAGGAAAGTGATCCTTCGCCACCTCATTCAAATTCTCTATAATGATGCATACCTCCATCCCTGTAGTAAAGCCCGTGGGCATTTCCTCACCTTTCTCATCGAGCACTATGGTAACCCCCCGATTTCTCGGGTACTACTGGGCTGGACTCTTACCCAAGAGCACGATATGGGGGTATATGATGCCACCTTGTAACAATTTCAACACTCCACTGCATCAATTTCTCAGACGCATTCAGCCTCCCCGTGGCTGCCGAACCGCTCGATTCCTCTTCTAAGTAGATATGATGGGCATACGTCGGTTGATGCCTTTCAAATCGGAAATCTTCCATCCGATTGCTTTCTTTGTTCCCTGCGGAGGATTTGAAGCAAACTAGCCTCCTATGGATTGCTCAATAGTGAAGAAATCACTACTGGACAATGCATTTTTCCTCCCAAAAATGCATATTTCAATTCAATAGGTAGGGGCTTAAGATCTAACTGTTGAGGACCCTGTTCCTCACTCCAAGAAGTAGAGGTAACACTTCAACCTTTCTTCTCCATTGCCCATGCAAAGAGGGCTCACTTTGTAGTTCTCGTTATTCTCACATCGCCATCTAACTCGCTTAATACATCTTGCACAAGCAACTCATTTGCTTGTTCATCAAGGATGTATTTCTATCGCACAAACCTCTTCACCTGTCATCCTCCCGTTAAGGCATGTGCTTTTAGTTCGTATGGAAGATATCAGCTCTAAGGTCATATTTCCAAAGGTTACCGTATCACCCCATTCGACACCACGATCGCATTGAAGTGGCCAAAATGGCCTTCCCAGGATGATTGGCACATGGTTAGCCCCTACTGCGATCGGTTCGGTATCAAGCACTACAAAATCCACTGGATAGTAGAATTTGTCCACCTGAATCAAAACATCCTCAACTGTCCCCTTTGGTATTTTGATGGACCTATCGACTAGAGACAAAGTGGGATAGTGGTTGGTTTAAGTTCACCTAGCCTTAAGCCGCTATACATGGAAAAAGGCAAGATTAACACTTGCCCCCAATCTAGCAATGCCTTTCCACACAAGTGTCGCCTCTTATAAGCACCCGGAGATTGTGGTGGACACTCGATCTTTATACTTCACTGAGTCTTGCACTAATGATCTAAGATTCTCATTTGTCACCAAAAGGCCTTTTTATTCACATTAAAGCCTCTTTTTACCGTGCATAGGTCCTTCAAAAACTTTGCATACGTAGGGACTTGCTTGATCATATTGAGAAGAGGGATGTTAACCTTCACTTGCCATAGTACTCTAAAATTTCAGCTCTGGTTAATCGAATTTTTCCTTAGTGCCTGGGAAAGGAGGGGGTACACCTATGTTTCCTGTACCTCTTCCTCTCGCTGGTTGTTCTTCCTCTAGTGGTTCAACACCGTGGGAGCTGGCTAGGCTCGGGACCGCCGGTCTCAGCTCGCACTACTTCAACGCTACCATCATGACCCCATCTATTCTGGGCATTGGGATCACTGCTGAGTTTATCTCATGCATTCCCCTGGGTTTTGGCTTCATGCCCAGCGGCGATTTATATAGCATAACCTGAAATGGAACTTTGTAAGTTGTCACATTTGTTGAGATCCTTAATGCATATTGTCTATTTTCTTTCTTATTGAGGAGCTCTCACTGCCTCAATTTTCTCGATTAGTCTGAAGATTCAATGTCTTGTTCCTCCACAAAAGTACTCTACTACTCCGCTTAAATTCGCACTGTCGCCAACAGAGAAGAAGGTGGAGGTTGTCATTGGCCGTGGCCGAGGTGGAGCTAACCGTTGCCAGGTTCCCTGGGGAGCATATGCAGGGGGTTTTGGATTCCATGATAGGTTCGGATGATTCCTCCAATTAGGGTTATAAGTGTTTCCATACGGAGCATTTGTCGTTGGCTAATTCTGACCTAAGACATGGGCATGCTCCTGCATCAAAAGCCCAAAAGCCCAAAATTCCATTTAAAAGCCCAAAAGCTCATAACACTATCATGGGCTATTTTCACACAAATCATGAGAACCCAATTATTGAATTAAGGAATTAGGGCTCCTCTTCATCTTCCCTCCTTCATGCCTTTCTCCTCTTCATCTTCTCTCCTTCGCGCATCGCGCTTACCTTCTAAGAGATTCGTCTCCTTACGAGTCACGCCTTCGACTCTTCGCTCCTTGGCCCCACAAGTGTTAACTCCCCATAACTTCGTGCTCTCCTCTTTGCAATGTTTTTCGACTTTTTTTTCGTCTATGAAGATCAGACTGCGAATTAGGACCGTCTTTGTTCTTCCTTTAATTTTTTTTTCTCGCTTCATGAAAATCATACGTAAATTCCTGCTTTGTGCTTGCATTTATTAGGTAATTTAATTTTGCTATTTCCTGAATTTTATTTGTCTCCGCTGTTGTGGGTTTAATTAGGTTATATTTGACAAATTTGATATGTTTAATTGTGATTGTATGAACCACTATACTAGTTCTAGAAAATTCCCATTTGTTGGTTACGCATGTATAGTTGAACATCATTATTGAAGCCTCTTAAAGGTATAGGATTAAAGATAAATAGACATTTTAATGATCAGCTATACGTGCTCTATAATTTTTTTATTTTGAATAAGCATAGCCTATTTAGAATAGCATACACTAAGGCATCTAAGCTATGTTTGATTGTGGTCTCTTTTTTTTATATATAGAATATGGCACATTCACAATCTAGCACTTGCAGCAGTAGTGTTGCTAGCACACAAGAATCAACTCCAATTGGAGGAAACTCAGGTGGACTCTCCACTCAATCAGTACCAATTGATTGTGAATCTAAACAAGGAAAAGATGGTAAGACTTTCGTAAGTCCCATGTGGTTTCACTTTACTCATCCTGTTGTTAATAATGAAGAGAAGCTCAATGCAATTATTGTAAGAAGTTTTTGTGGGTAATCATCCTATGGTATCGTCGATTTGAAGCAACATTTTGATAGGTGTCCTAGAAGAAAAGCAGTAAGACATAAGGCAAATGATTTTGAAAATTGATTCGAAAGGAAATGTTAATTCTGGTGCATTTAATGAAAAACAGGGAATAGAGAAATTAGCAAAGATGATTATTCTCCATGACTATCCTTTTTGATGGCGGAGCATAGAGGATTAGATTTCACAACTACCATTCAACCTCTTTCATGTCCTCGTCAGAATAATCGCAAAGGCATATCTCGAACATTTACTGGGAAGAGAGGGATAAAGTCAGCGAAGTTGATCGAGAACAATGATAGTAGAGCTAGCACATAACGGACATGTGGACTCTAGTAACCAAAAAGGTATCATGTCTGCTACAGACATTTCATTGATAAATCTTTGACATTACATAGTCTAATCTTTATATAACAAATTAACATGTTCTTTCTTAAATTAAGTATAATTTTTTTATTCATTGTTTACTTAATTGATAATTTTGTTATTTTTTCAGGTTTATTTATGTCCCTTGCCCTCATACAAGTGATGTGCTAACAAAGGTGTTGATAGATGCTATGTCAAAGTGAATGTGGACTCAAGGTTATCCGTTATTACAAAGGATAATTGCTCTACTAATGATGTATGATTGGTAAAATAAAAAGCAAAATTGAGTGTTGATTGCTTATTGAATGAATCGGTCTTTACTTATGCGCGAAGCCGCATATATCTTGAACCTTATTGCTATGATTGGTTAGATGTGATCATATGCCATTGATAATGTCGTGATGTGTTTTCGTAGTTTTTGGACAACATCTCCGAAAAGAATAGAAAGGTTTGAGGATGTTTGTCTACAAATGAAAGTTCCTGATACTAGAAGATTGGGTTTGGATTGTCCAACAAGGTGGAACTGCACTTATCTAATGCTTAAAACTCCGCTTGGCTTGGCAAAAATGTGCTTCCTAGACTTAAGTTGTTTGAGTCACACTATGTGCTCAGGCCTGAGCGGCGCGTATCGGGAGACTGCAGCGATGCTCATATAGGTTTGAGTTGTTCTATAATGTCATTGAAAGGCTTTCCGACAAGATATCCCACCGCCAATATGTTTCTTCCTCGTGATTTGCAGGATTAAATGATATTGAAATGAATGGCTCATGTCCTCCAATGTAGTAATTAGTACAATGGCAAAGAGGCAAGGTAAAATTTGATGCATATTGGAATGTGATCCATAAATTGACGTGGTGTTGCCGCAGCATTGGACCCTAGTATGCATGACTGTCACTTACTTTCCTTGGTTTATCCAAATGACTTTAGTGAACAAATTAGCAACATTAAACGACTTTGTTGGTGAGTTGGGGCGGAGGAATATTATACTAGAATGTATAAAGAGACCGATATAGAACTGCAGTGACATGGAACGGCCACTTCCAACTTCAAAAGGAGTTCAATAACCATCGATAGTGACGCTTGTTCGTGAAAAGGATGAAGACTAATGGAAAATCCACAGTTTCATAACCGAATTGGACCACTACTTGGAGGGAAGATGTTTGCCTGATAATTTCGCTTGATATTTTATTATGGTGGAAGTTGAATGGGGTAAAGTATCCTGTCTTGCAAACTATTGCAAGAGACATATTAGCGATTCCAGTATCTACTGTTGCTTCAGAGTCTGCATTCAGTTCTAGTGGGAGATTAGTGAGCCCTCATCGTAATCGACTTCATCCGAAGATGATAGAAGCATTGATGTGTGCTCAAAGTCGGTCAGGGGATGGGCGGAAAAACATGATGGTAAATTTATTTCATTGATTATTTATTTTTATTTACCTAGAATTTCATAATATTTGTAAAATTTTAATATTAGTTTGCTTTTTTATATATTTTTTTCTAGGTGGAGAGATGACTTGTTTGTTTCCTGCATGGTTATATCAATTTATGAAGAAGATATTCACGTATGATGAAGGTATTAACTTCTATAACTAATAAATTTTAATTCATATTGCAATTTAAGTATTCAAATATTAAGTTATTTTTTTTTATAATTGTAGGATCCGAGATTGCTAATGATCGATGACAGTATTTTCATCAACTTTATGGAAGATGAAGTCTACCAAACTTTGTTTAAGATATTAAATTAGATTTCTTGAATTTGTCACTGATACAAATATTTTGATTTGTGATGTTTTATTAACTTTAGACTTTGGTTTATATTCCTAAATTTATGAATCATGAAGTTATAACTGGTGTCATAGGTTAGCAAATGTCTCAGCGGTCGATGGATAAATCCGAGACCGTGAGAATATCCAACCGATGGATAGGATATGGATTTAGATTTTTTTTATCCATAGTATATGGATATGGATATATTATTTTTATTTAGGATCGGATATGGATTTTGAAAAATCCGATCCAAATCCGATTTGATGCCATCCCTACTCAAGATATGTTCAAAACAACCGGGACTACTCTATTTTCAAAACATAACCAAAATTTGCCCGAAAATAGAGTTTCACTTTGATGAATTTCTGGGTCCAATGGGATCCAAATTTGAATACACTTATTTCAAGGAGATTTGTTCTTCTAAAAGTCTAGTTTACCCAGAAATTTAAATCACTCAATTTAGATGAGTGAAACTCAACTTATAGCCTAAATACCAAAATTGTTCCAAAACACCAAAACTGTACCAAACTAAACCAGAATTTTCCTGAAAATCAGAGTCTCACTTTGACGAATTTCTGGGTCCAATGGAATCTAAATTTGAATATTTATTTCGAGGAGATTTGTTCTCCTAGAAGTCTAATTTACCCATAAATTTCAATTACTCAATTTGGATGAGTGATGACCAAGTTTTTGGCCATACAAAAATTCCTCAAAACCAATCCTAACCCAAAAACAATTTGAAACTTAACCCAAAACAACCCCAAAACTAATTTACAACCATTTAAAACACTTCTATTCTGATTTAGGGTTTTCATCAAACCCAAACACAACATTAAAGGGGGTTAGGGTTAGTTTCATACATTTAATCTCTTTCTTTTCACTTCATTCTTCTTCCTTCTTCTTTGTTTGGCTCAAATCCTTGGAGAGTATAAAGTCAACTTGGTCTCTTCTCTCACTCTCTCAATCGTGCCCTAGTTTCAATGTGAAGATATGCTCAAATGAGACATGCAATTTAAAGACCAATTTTTGGTCTTAACTCAAATGTTTTACATAGTGCTATCAAATGTTTTCCAAGTTACAACGCATCTAGGATTTGCCTGCTCTAATGCCATAAAGAAACGTGGCAGCCCTGCATATGACTTATAAAAGTTCTCAAATAAGTTAGTAAGTGCTTTATGTTTTCCAACCAATGCCTTCTTGTATGATATTTCATATCTAAATTTCTATGTAATGCTTGCTTGAATATCAGCTACTGAAAAGTGAATTGTACCTTAATCATTGCCTTGATATGAGCAGCAACCAAGTTGGAATCTAATTGTTGATGGTCCCAATTCAAGCAATGATTGACACATGAATGTGGATCTTTATACTTAATGATTGCAAAGAAAGATGTATGTTTCACAACCATAGCACAAAGCTTCCATGGACATTGACACTTCTCGGCTTTCTTACATCTTAACACTAGCAACTTTTTTGAAGATGCAACAACCACATACTATTGGTGTGCTTTAATAGAGTACAACTTAACAGTATCTTGCAAAGCAGCTTAGAGCATCTCCAGTAGTTAACAAAAAAAAAGCATCTAAAGCTTTTTTTTTTTGCTCCAAAAAGTTACTTTTTGAGATTTAGCTAAAGTTTTAGCTAGAGACCTTCAAGAAAGGGAGCATCTTCAAAGTTTCATCTATCCTAAATCTATTCCAATTTTACCCTTTCTCTTTAATAATTACATCATATACCCTTCATTCATCTATATCACTCTATACACTATAAATTTGATTTAAAATGATAAATAAATATTCAATTAAAAATAAAAATGGCCATAAATATTTAATTAAATCAATAAAAATAAATATAAATACTTTGAATTAATAATTTTAGTAGTTGAAAATTTTTTGGTTACAAATATTAATTAATTTTAAAAAATTTTAAAATTTTATAAAAATAATGAAAATAATTTTGCCGATTTCTCAAATCACACTCAAGTTGTAAAAAGTCGATAAATCTTGAGGATTTAAATATGTCACCTGATCAATTTCCTCACATCACATTAGTTATAAAAGTTATATCGGTTCTCGAATTATTTGACATGTCACCGTCGATTTTGTCAAATCACATTGGACTTATAAAAGCTGTTACATCGGGTTCCTCCGATGATTCGGCTGTGTCATCAACATCGACGGTCACATCACACGGGTTTGTAAAAGCTGATAAAGTTGGTCTTATATATAATACTGTATTGACTTGTCAAATCACGAAACACGGCTTTTTATGCATTTCGATAAACGATAAAGACTTAAAAACATCTATAAATTGAGGAGGATGTCCCTTAGAATTTTACACATCAAAGGCTTTTCAATTACTCGGCAAAATGAGTAACTTTAAACGCTCTTGAATTATTCCATCTTCTTCGATGAAGAAAAAAAGAAACACGTGGTTCACGCAGTTTCCACGAGTTTGGAAAGACAAACTCACAAGGTACGGGCTCGAGATAGAATCGAGGGCAATACCGAGAGTCGCTGGGACCGAGTTAGTTATCTCATCGCTAAATGATTACTCACTGAATCCAATCTACGACGAAACATTATTTTGCAGGCGCTTTCGTTTAAGTCGGCCTCTGTTTCTTCGAATTTTACATAAGCTCCAACAATACAATGATTATTTCGTGCAAAGAAGAAATGTCACAACACAAGAGGGTTTATCCCAGAACAAAAACGACGGCCAGACTTCGCATGCTCACAGATAATGGTATGTCACACTCACTCGACAGTATGTCGCACTGGAGACCACAACCATCGAGTGTGTCAAATGATTCTGCCAAGGGGTGGTATAAATTTTTGGGCCTGAATATCTCAGATCCCTAAACGCAAATGATATCTGCCGTTTAAAAGCTAATAAACGTGGGCTTTCCTGAATAACAGGCGCGACTCAGATGACAGCGTGGAAAACCGCCCAAGAACATATCACGGAATGTATAATCGTCATGTCCACCGACCGACTTATTGTGGCTCGGGCCGCCGCTTCCACGACTCGTGGATACATGATATGCTTTTTCGCATGTCTTACCCAATAATGATATTAATGTACTGACGCTCCAACTGCTTGCTAACTTCGCAAGAAGGATGCCCTTCAAAGAAATTATACTACAATGGGGCAACCATTACAATATGGGATACTATCTTGCAGACGGTATATATTCAAATGGGCAATAATTGTTCAACTAATTTCGTGATCCTCAAGAGTCGGGCTCACGAATTCTTTTGCAAAAAAACATGAGAGTTACCGAAAGAATGTAGAATGAGTATTTGGGGTGTCGCTCGTTGCCACGTCGAGGACCGCCCGATTCCGCATCATGAAGACTTGACTTTATCATGAAAGCGTTGTATTATATTACACAACATGATAATCGAGGATGAGCGGGTCAGATGACAATGAACTCATTGCAATAAATTTCCGGCAATGACGACTATGACTCATTAGAACCGATGGCCCATTGGAAGTGATCACTATACCGGTGACTTTAATCAATCTATGGCCAAAGCAACCACGCCATTCGAGATTCAAACACCCACTATGCCCTCCGCCTACTCGACATCATTGCACATCTGATGCTACACGAACAAGGCGCATCGGCGAATTCATTTTATTGATATTATGTTTTGCTCCGTCATGTTGGCGTTATATTTTTTAATGAAAGCTTGCTGTTGCATCTTTAATCATTTTTACTACTAAAATGACATATAGATAATTTGAATATTTCATTTTAAGTAAGTGGACAAAAATTGAAATTACATTGAAAATAAACAGCTACTAATCTGGAAGTACATTAAAGTTGGAGCTACTAGCATTTTTCATTGCTTTTTCCATAATCGCATGCTTACGTAGTTGATAATAGTGTTGTTGTTCAAGGGACATATGTGAGATGTCTTTTTCCATAATGGCATCATTGGCGATCATTTGCAACTCCATCTCCTGTCTTCCCAGATCCCATCTTCAAAAGACGCCTAAAGAACGCCTAGTCAGCGACATCCTCCCTCCTCGTGTCGCTCCTTCGCAAGAATCAAGCCGCTCCTCATAAAATTCTTTCCTTTCACTTCGCCTCTGCATAATCTACGAATCGATCTGAAATAGAATTACTAGTATCCGTTGACTCGCCTTTACTTTTCTCGTCTCAGCTCTTTAGAAGCTTTTCTTCCCGAGGGCTCCCTCCCTCGAGAGCTAATCACAGATTGCTATATGGTTCTTAATCCGAAATAAGAGATACAGGTGTACTCATGAGTTCCCCATAAAACAAGGGAGCAAGGCCTAGGCTGCTTGCGGGTATAATCATCCACTTATCACAGATTTAAGCACCCTCCCAACAATGATCATAAATCCATGGACTCCTAACATATTTGAAACATATTCATAGTCTGCACACGCCGTTAAAAATAAAATTAGGAAATAAATAAAATTTTCATTAAAATATTTTGTCAGAAAATTATAAATAGATAATCACCCGCTTGATGTTAGCTCCACTTTGCGGCCTATTTGCAATCTCGCGTGAGAGTATCCTACGCCATTGTACAATAATGTCGGATTCTATCCCATCGATTTTTTACAGAACATAAAGTCCGTGGTGGGTCAACTCCAACATTGGTCTCTAAAAACTTAGCCATCACTCGATCCCAAAACTTTGACATCGGTTGCCCAATACCGATCACCGGATCTTGGGTGATGGTCATCCAAGAAATGTACAGTGCCACGTTGTTGACTGGACCATTTGATGTACACAAATTTATTGACGTTATCACCAAAGGACTACTGTCTAATCCCCGGCAACGGCGCCATAAAACTTGTTATCTAATCAGAGTATGTTCACAAGTTCATAACACAATTACCCAAGGACTATTATCTAATCTTTGGAAAAACTGCGCCATAAAACTTGTTGACTACTTCTATGAATTGTTATGGATCAAAACACCTATTCAAATTTATGACTTATTACCAAAGGATTATTATCTACCTCAAAGAATAAAACCATTAAACTGAGTGTGGGTTTCTTTTGTTATAGTGTTGATGAAAAGATATTTCATAAAGAGGTAAACCATTTTCTTGTGGTTTTGATCTGCAAAGATACCGCAAGTGCAATGTATCGAACAAGTAGTAAATTGGATTTAAGTCCGTATATCGATCCTACGTAGATCTCAAGAATTTTTTTCAATCAACTACCCCAATTACTTAAGCTCCATACTATTTGGACGAGCAATACTTATATTGGGATTTTGCTTTGAAAGCCCAAGATAATGATAAAAAGAAAATGAATGAATAACAAATGAATCTGAATATTGAAATATTAAAATAGCAAATTTAGGGATTGAACAATTTATCTCTAAAGAAAACATTGAATAATCAGCTGGCCAGGAAGAATCAATTCCTACAAACAGATCAGAATCTCTTTTGCTTCTCGAACTAGCGCATTTTTAAAACTAGTCCAAGGAATAAGATAGTGTGACTGGATCTCTCCAAACCACACCATTCATCATCTCACCTTAACTGTTTCTCTCGAACACAGTGGGTGAGATGACTACTTTTAAATCTAGTAGCCTTGTTCTGGGTATTTTCTTTCTCAATACTTCATAATTAATAAATGGATCGCAAAACCCTGAGCTCCTTAAATATAGTCATTGCAGAGGTTTGCACTGTACTGGTTCCTCATCCTCAAAATTAGAACAAATTTTACTCTTCCTTGATTAGATCCCTTGTTAACACGGATCAATTCACTGGTCTGACCAGAATCTTCCGCATTCTTAAAATTAATAACTCACCCAACCCATTCCCAAGTATATGAGAAGAGGATGTGGCTTAATTTAAGTATACAGAGCACATTAGATCGCAATATCAGTTCAATATCTTCCCGAAATTGTTCCTTACTCTCAAGAATGCCTCCGTGTCACCCGCAGGGCCCCGAAATCGTAGCCGAACAATCTCATATGGGTACTGAGACTCGACGTCGAACAATCTGTGAAACAAGCAAAACCAAGAAGTCGACACATCCAAGTTCAGCCATAATGAATAAAATGCAGGAAAGATACCTCGACAATAAACTAATTCAATGGAAGTCGGGTTTCTAAATTATCGATTATACCACACATTGGTCACGATCAAGAAAACCATCAGAATAAGTAACTGGGTGTTCGAAATCCCAAATTTGTTTGGAATTCAAACAAACTTACAAGAATTTGAAGAAATATAAATCCGCATTCAACTAAATCCTTACAAATAACGCCTAATCCAAATGAGAAATGAAAATACAAACTAACGAATCTAAAATAAAATGGAAAGAAAACGGTAAAGGAAAATAAAGAAAAATAAAATACAGAGCCTTCAAGAACCTGCATCTCTTCCGCCGCCAAGAGTCAGCGCTTTTGGTAGCGTACTTTCCGCATTTATGTGGTTCCTGCTGGGCCCTAATTTCGATGCATTTCTTTCTGGACCTTAGTCAACTGGCCCAATAGACTGATATCGTCACGACGATCGAGAGCCCTCGTCACACTGCTCTTGTCGCAGCCCTTGTCGCAGAGCCTCTATGTAGCTGCGATACGTCTTACGTGAGTCGGGTGTCACACAGCCTTAATCTTGTTATAATTCTTCTCGCGACAACCATCGACGCCGCGACCTTCTCGTCCTCGCAGTCGGCGCCGCGACAAACGTGTTGTCGCTGACTGATGAGCGCCCAAAACACTATATTATACTCGCCGCTCTTTCATTTTTACATTTATTTTATAGTAATTTCATAGTTTTTGTGGCCGTGCCCGACGGTGTTTTTGCTTGGTTAAGGTGTACAATCGAGCAAAAGAGCGCTCTCAGTTACTTTTCGAGCAATGGGGACCAAGGCAAGAAAGACCGCCACGCCGTGGACGCCCCATCGCCGCGAGCCGCCTCATCGCCGCTGACGCCCCCACGCCGCGACGCCCAACGCCACGACACGCCGTCAACAATGCAGGTCAATGTGGAAAACGCCGCGACGCCTCAACGTCGCGCGACGTCAAAGACGAGATCCGCCATCACGCTAAAAGCAAAATGTGGCCTAAATCATGGAGATCGGGAGGCGCACGAACGGGGCGTAACGCAATCGCAGCAGAGTGACAATGCACTCGGTGAAGTGCCCTGACGGTTCTCTCATTTATTTTCGATATTAGAATCATGTTTTTAATACTAAACATTTTTATTTTTTCATCCAGTATATTCTAGATTTATTTTTAGGGTTATATTGAACCCTGTCATATGTTGATGGATTAAAGTTTGATCTTTTATATTATTCAATTGTTTAGCAATTTGTTACATCTGCTCTATTTCTATAGTTCACCATATGATAATATCTCAACATTAGCATAATTACACCGAGATCCGAGATTCGAGAGATGAGGTATCTTCAGGATCTCGGTAGAGAAATTTCTGGCTGATCTGCAGAATAGAGATATTCAACCTCGAAGGTGGCATTTGGGGTTAGGAGCATTTAAGCATTCGGGACATCAATGACAGATATACCCGATCATTCACGAGATAAAGCGATATACCTCGAGAGAGGATATCTCGTAGGCAAGACTGCTCCCGCTTATCGACATATTGTAAATAAATTGAATAACAATATCTTTAGAAAATTAATCCATTGAACGTGATAGGGGAGATGAGAACTTAGTTCTCAATTCCGCAGAATTCACCGTAATCATTAGTTTAGTTGTTTTATATACTGTTTCTCTTCTTAAATCATATATTCGTGATATTATCTTAAAAGTGAACCTTTGTAGTCAATACACCTTTCCCCGTGGATCGATATTCGTACTCATAAGCATGTCTATATTACTTCTTAGCACGCCAAACTGGCGTTATTGCTAGGCGCATTTTACTACACTGCGGCTTTCGGCCTCGTCAAGTTTTCGCACCGCTGTTTGGGAAGGTTAGATTGATATAGAGAATTAAGCAATTAGATATTACTCGAAAATTCTTTACTTTTGTTTATTTTCCAAGTGTCGGGTAATTTGGTCTTTGTGGTTCAGGTGTGTTATTGGTAAAGGTAGTATCAAAGGAGTACATGCGACGCCGTAGATCAATCTAACTAACACTGTTTGATCCTCAGCTGAAGACTTCTTACAGACGCGCGAGAACGTAGAACTGAACAGATTAGAAATCCAAAGTCAAGTGGAAAACACCGAAGAACAAGATTCGCATTAAACATCGAACTACGTATAAAGCCGAATGGAATCATGGAAGGAATCAAGCACCTGCACCGCTTTATACAAATTACAACGATCCTTCATGCTACTAGATGAGTTCGTATTACCACCAACGGTTGTTCAGACAGCTATCAGACGACCACCCATTCAAGCAAACTATTTTGACCAAGCTCCGGCCACAGCATGTGAGTTTCGTAATATCTTATTCCATGGACTACCCTGGCGAGAACCCTAATATGCATTTGACTAACTTCCCGGCCTGCGGATACTATCGGGCACAACTGAGTTAATGCTTAAGCTCTAAGGTTACGGTTGTTCCCACTTCACTCTGTGGATAGAGCTAAACATTGGCTAACCACTACCACCGTAGATTCCATTACCTCGTGAATGACTTAGTGCAAAATTCCCGACCAAGTTCTTCCCACTAAAATTTGCAATAGTTTGCGGCAAGATCACGTTTGGACAATTAGAGGGGGAGAAACCCAAAGGTATAATGGGATGATTAATGAATTATTGCGAAGCGGTCTACACCAATCGATCGATCAGATGGATGCAAGTCCACAACTTCACAATGGTCCGAGAATGCAACTAGAACAATTATCGATGTTTCCAATTCGAGGAGCACCGATGAAGAAACCACAGACTGCTTATGAAATCTAGAAGATGCCATGACTAACACTAATCAATGGCCTAGAGAGAAGGCTACACTTGTAAACACGGTGGGTGGCACAGATAATGAGGTCCTCAACACCGTGAATCATGGCACAAATCGACCAAACAGCTTAAATACAGCAAGGAACCGCGAACGCCATCCAGACCAACCCATGGGAGTTATGTGAATTCTGTGGTGGACCGCACAACAAATAGCTGAATGTCGCCAGAAATCCTATAGTAGAGCAAGCCTGCGACGTGTCCGTGCTTAATCAGACCAATCACAAAGAAGAAGGGCCGTATGGGGAAACAAGTATCGGGACCGGCCAAGGATGGCGAATAATCGAATCCAGAATAGTCGAACAATCACGGATATTGGTGGTGGAATAATCATAACAATACGTTATCGAACCGAACTAGTGAACCAACTACCGAGAAAAAGCTTGATTTAGAACAAGCTCTCGCACGATGTTAACTTCCCATTCCTCGTATTTATGAATGAGACTGGCAGCAAACATGTGCCAAACAGCAACCCAAATAACAATCACAAAGACATTTGAGAAATTTGAGGTTCAAATGGGGGTAAATGGCCAACTGCTATGCAGGCAATGATCATTGCTAAGCAATTCAGATAAACCCTGTAGAGGCGAAGGAAAAGAGTAACAGAAGGCCATCACTCAAGGAGCAAGAGAATTGAAAACTCAAATACAACCATGATACGAACTAGAAAATAAAGGGCATGATCAGCCATTTCCAAAGACCGTGATACAAAACCGAAATTTTAGATACGAGCTGGGCCAAGGATAACAAAGTCAGATGAGACTAAGAAAACAAAGAAAATGGATGAACCCGTCAAACATATTCGTATCCCCAAAGATCAAGAAAGGTAAGAGAAGTTAGCTTCATAAAGTTTCTCGATATCTTCAAGAAACTACATATTAACATACCCTTTTTTGGAAGATTAGAGAATATGCCAAGTTATGTGAAATTCATGAAAAGATCTTATGTAAAAGTGTGTGTGGTAAAGAAGGAAGAAATCGAAGAGTATGGGACCATCGCCTTAACTGAGGAATGCAGTGCCATCCTGAAAAAGAAGCTTCCCCCCAAAACTTCAAGATCCGGGTAACTTTGCTATACCGTTTTCTATAGGGAATCTGCATCTCGGAAAGCCCCAGATTTGGGAGCCAAAGATCAACCCATGCCACTTTCGATAAGCTTAAAAGGCGAAGTTTGGGAACTAAAATCAACTACAATCGCCTTGCAACTCATAGACAGGTCATACCAACATCCCTGGGCATAATCGAAAATGTCTTAGTAAAAGTTGGTAACTTGTCCTTCCAGCCAGACTTCGTCATTCCGACAATGGAGGAAGACGACTCCGTTCCCATCATACTGGGTAGACCCTTCCTAGCCAAGGGAAAAGCTCAAATCAATGTGCAAGAAGGTGAACTCAAATTGAGAGTACAAGGAGACGAGATCACTTTCCATGTATACCAGCCTATGAAGCATCCCGATAATGACCCAAATGAAGATATCTCGAAACCCCATTGCAGATGTTGCAAGATGCTAAAACTCGTGGATAGGGCTCATGACCGCACGTAAGACACCGGTGCGGCAAGGGTGTGAACAGAAGAATATTTCATCCACCTTGAACATGGGGTGTGAGCATTATAGGGGAATGCATAAGCATTTCCCACTCCTTCAACGTGTCATATTGAGATTCGTGGTCGTCGAGCTAACGATATTAAACATAGCGCTTCTTGGGAGGCAACCTAGTGTTTCTTAAACTTTCCTTTTCTTAGTTCCATTTATTGTTTATTTTCAGCAATGTAAAGTTTCTAGCTTTCTCCGTAATCGGTGTTTCTACTTGTTTGTTTAATTTCAGAACCCGCGAATGCAGCTAGTGGGGAAGATCTTTTCAAGAGGTGAATTACAAGTCCATAAAGCCGTGGCACAGTGGGAGGCTTCCCATCAAGAGATCATCAATGTGCACAGCTATCGATCCATAGTTTGCCATGGTCACGTCGCGACGTGGTTTCACGCCGCTGACACAAATTGACCCCTCTCTCATTAATGTCATGGATGGACCCACGCCGTGACGTCAAATTGTATCCTCTCTGTCACGTCGCGACGTGGATTTTCATGACTCTCTGTCACGCCGCGACGCAAGCCCAGACGCGACGCAGTTAATTTCCCCACCTCCGCGCCACGTCGCGACGCTGTCTCCGCACGTCGCGACGTCGCTCGCTTTCGTATACAGAACCGGTTCATTTTGCCCTTCACCACACACCCATTGCCTCGAAACCCTAGCCATCTTGCTTGCCTACACTCACTAAATTTCACGGAGCTCTCGTCACGCCGCCGAGTAGCTCAGCATCGCCTCCGACCGCCACAGCCGTACATCCCGTAGCTCTTCTCACACATCGCCCGGTCCTGTGGCATTTCCACCACATTGTGCCTGCCCAGCCTTAGGCATTCTCAGCTGGTCTAGGGTCTCTAGATTCTATTTTAGGTTTTGTTAGGCCCATTCTAGGTTCGAGCTCAGTTAGTTTTTTTGAAGACACTTGTAGTTTTGGTTCGTTTAGCTGCACACTAGGTGTTTTGCTTTTGCTCAAGTCAAGAGGTGCCCACTTTGGTGCCACTACCAAGTGTCGCCTAGGTAGATATGTCCGGCAAGAGGCAGAAATTGTCACAAGCCAGTAGCCCAATGAGACCCGACCCACTTAGACATGTCAATGCGATTGTGGAATTCGAAAGCCGACGGCTTAGCATCATTTGCAAAACTGATCCTTCCTTCACTGCGAGAAGGGGTTTCACCACCCCGATGACTTCTTCCAAGACAATTGCGGTTAAGGGATGGCGTGCTCAGGCCAACCACCTCATCCAAAGAAATATGAGTGTGGTGCGCGAGTTCCTACTTTTCAATCTCGTGATCCCATGTATTGAAGAAAGTCGTATAGCGGGCGATTGTCGACTCCCAAGCATGGAGCCCGATCAATAGTTATTGCGCCTAGAGTATGTCCCTGGAGCTATCTGACGGGTCTACGAGCACCCCGACTACCCCGAGATTAATGCCGTATCACCAATGGTCTAGGGTGAGTGGAAAATCAATACACGGCCATGCGGCACTCTGCGCTGCCATTCGCCTTCATTCCCAAGGTCCGCACCACTTCATCATGTCTTCATTCCGACGGACGAACGTGTGAAGTGACCGCCCAAATGGTCAGGTTTCAACTATGCCATCTTACTGTATACCCTTCGATGTCACAGGTTATCGAGATGCCATCCCTCCATAACCGATGCAAAAGATGAACCGGACACCCCTTCTCGATCTTTGGCTTCAGGCAAACAGTCGGTGCCCTCGATCAATCGACACTAGCTTCACCTAATCAAAGCCATATCCGCTAAGCTGGACACACCGCGTCCCGCAACCCGGCAGCCTACGATTCGGTCACGAGCCCTCCCACCCAGGATTCCAGCTTTATGAGTATCCTGCTCAGCATGGATCCCTCGGGCGATCCCTGGGTGGAGACATCGTCGCCCGGCCCCAGCCACCCCACCACCACCCCAAGAGCCACAGCAGCCTCCTTCCAAATCCTTCCCTGCACTCAGGACCCAAGCAGCTCTCCCTCACCGAGCGCTGACGCATTCGGGACGACCCAGAGCACCAAAGGCCTCACACAGACTGAGGCCCAAGAGGTGAGGACACTGGTGATTCGCCACCGCCACTACTATGAAGAAGAAGAAACCTTGCTGCACCTAGATCACAAATTCCGCCTTCCAACATCCACCTCCTACCACCACCGTCGATCACCGTGAGTACCCTTCACCTCTTTTGTTTATTTGATCAGACACGGTTACTGGTCGTGTGTGGGTGGTGACTGTGTTTTGTTTTGTTTAGTTCCTGCTTTTGGATTTTAGTGTTTTATAGTGCTTTTGTTTTATATGGCTTTACTGGTCTAGATAGTCGTTTCTAGTTTTATTCTTATGGCTAGCTCAGCTTTTACCCGAGTCATGTGTAATTCATTCATGTTTCAGGTTAGGTAAATCTTATATGTAATAATCAAGGTTTGTGTGCTATGTTAAAAATTGAGGATCACTTTTGGACCGACCACGATTAACATGAATGTTCAACGCATACACAGTTTTGATGCTGCACAGCTTACTTAGATGGGAAGCAGGTGAACCAACTCGAGTAGTCAAGACACTAGTTCAAGAACCCATCACACTCACACACTAATGACCTTCTTAGTAGCGACAGCGCCAAGACCAAAGAACCAGAGTTCACCAACTCCTGGGAGACTCGAACCATTTAAGCAGACGGACAACCAATAAAAGAGGATTGCCATCGAGCCTCAAACAAAAAAGAGAAAATTAAGCAAAACAATAGGTGCGAAGAAAAGCAAACATGAAAACAGGCATTCCGTGATAAGAATAAGCTAGATCATCCAATCGTAATCCCGCACAAGCTCAAGGGCCCGTTTGAAGCCCAATGTCTGAGCCAACCCGGCCGGAGTCATTGACTTCACTCGCCCGCTACATGGGATGTAAGATGGATCATTCACGCAACCTGTGTGTTTTCTGAGTTAGTTGAGGTTCGGTGAAGTTTGAAGGAATTTAATGCCCGTGCCCTTAACTAACCTGTAGAGCCACCAATGACCTACATAGAACACTCACAAACCAAATTAGGTTTTCTTACATTTATTTTAAGTACGTAGGAAGTTTTGTGTATTTGGTCGAATAAATCAGTGCGTTCCTATCCTTTTCTAGTTAGCTTCTTCCAAATAGGTGAGCTGAGCTCAAGCCAGTGTCTGAACCTTAGACATATACTGGAGGTCATTCACAGGCTAATACAGCTGATAGGTGCGCTATTGAGTACCATGGGATTTGATGCACTAGTCACTTCTACCTATTTCAACCGTAGTTTTCTTAAAGTTTAACACTTGTATGCACTCGTGAACTCAGCAAAACAGCAGCAAGGTGAGCCTGGCCCAATTGATCCTACTTTTCAGCATGTGCAAATACAAATGAAAAAGTTAGTTTTTAGTAGGTCGGATATGTGTCCGTCTAGGAGTTCATTCTTGCTTGGGGACAAGCAAGAAACTAAGCTCGGGTGATGAGTGCCCAAACACTCATATTATACTCGCTTCTTCATTTTTACATTTATTTTATAGTACTTCATAGTTTTTCATGCGGGAACGTTCCTCGATTCGTGTTTTGTTTGGTTACGTGTATAATCGAGCAAAAGAGCAGCTTCAGCGCATTTTTTTAGAGCAATGGGGACCAAGGCAAGGTGCGACACAACGTCGCATTCCCTGACGTTCTACCGCCGACGCCCCACGTCGCGCGACGCCCCCACGCCGCGACGCTCACCGCCAACGCCGGGGCCCAAAGGTCGGCGTCAACAAGTGGAAAACGCCGTGACGTTAAACATTTAATGCCTCAACGCCGCGACGCTGCAACGCCGCTGACGCCGCACGAGATCCGCCATCATCACAGCAAAATGTGTGGCTCATAAAATCATGGAGACGGAGGCAGATTTAATCACGCACCAATTCCAGCAAAGTGACACAGACTTCGAGGAAGCGCCCTGGATTGTACCTGCTTTCTTATTTTTGGATATTAGAATCATGTTTTAATACTAAACATTTTTATTTTTCATCCAAGATATTCTTAGATTTATTTTTAGGGTTATATTGAACCCCTGTCATATGTCGATGGGATTAAAGTTCGATCTTTTATATTATTCCAATTGCGAGTACTCGTTATGCACCGCTTATTTCTCGTAGTTCAATTACATGATAATGTCTGGCCAACATTAGCATAATTTACACCGAGATCCGAGACTCGAGAGACGAGGGTATCAGGATCTGCAGAGTAGCCTTCTGCTGATTCTGAGAATAGAGATATTCCGGAACCCTAAGGTGGCAT
Source organism: Tetrastigma voinierianum (assembly GCA_016808115.1). Classification (NCBI taxonomy): domain Eukaryota; kingdom Viridiplantae; phylum Streptophyta; class Magnoliopsida; order Vitales; family Vitaceae; genus Tetrastigma; species Tetrastigma voinierianum. The sequence goes on along the minus strand of JAEQBH010002454.1, from coordinate 232,764 downwards.
TCGGGGTTGGGAGCATTTAAGCATTTCTGAATAATAGTCGATAGAGATATACCCGATTCTGTTCATTTAGATAGGCGGATATACCTCGAGAGAGGATATCTCGTAGGCAAGATCACCTCGCCATTGACATATTGTAAATAACCGAATAATAATATCTTTAGAAAATTAATCCATTGAATGATAGGGAGATATAACCCTAGTTCTCAATTCCATTCACTGTGAATCAATAGTTTAGTTAAGTTTGCTATACTTACTTTCTTTCTAAAATCATATATTCAGATATTATTTAAAAAAAGGTAACCTTTGTAAATAATATACCTTTCCTCGTGGATCGATATTCGTACTATAAGTACACTATGTTACTTCAAGGACATATGTAATTTACATAGGCAAAGTACATTTTACACATCGCGCTTTCTACCACCACTCCATTCGCATATTGTTGTCGCGACAACCTGATGTTGTCGCTACCTCAAGTCTTCGTAATTGATGTCGCGACAACCGTGTGTCGTCATGACCTTATCTTCAGGAATTGTTGTCGCGACAACTTTCTCCTCCTCAGAACCGGTGGGTCGCCACCGCTTCGATGTAGTTAGTTGATGCTCGCGACTTCCATCCCCGTGATGTCTACATTGTGTCTTCTTCTTCTTCACCCCGGTTGTTTAACTTTGAGCTCTTTACTCCCACCATTTTGTTTTCACTGCTTCATTTGCGATCGAGTTTTGATCGATGTAAATCCGAATACGCATTTTGATTGTCAGCCGAGCTTCGCGACACCTGGTCCTTTCATCTTTATGCGCTGTTCTTGCTACCACCTCGCTTCATCCCATTATATCGCCGCTACATTCGCTCCTTTACCGTAATTTCGCTTGATTTCTGCATTACAAATTTGCGAAGTTTATTCCGCATTCTCGCGATATAAATCTCGGGTTTTTAATATAAAAATTGAATCGTAAAACGGATCAAAATGTATGACTTTAAGCTCATCAAACTCCCCCAAACTTAAAATTTTGCTTGTCCCCAAGCAAAGAAAAGAAAGATTTGTTTGTCCTCAAACAAAAGGACATTTTTCTGTTCTATTTTGCAGTTGCAACCAATTTAATTGAAAGACTAGAAATTGCATTCTTTTGTGTATTCACTCAAGTCCGCATCAGGTTAGTTTTACCAATCGTGTGTACATAATTTAAATTGTTGAATCTGCTTTTACAAACAAGATAGTTAAGGATCCCTACTAAATGTAGTTATTTTTCTTTCTCATATCCTTAATGAGTCAATTAACCCTGAGGATGTCTACGCTTTTGATCTTTTCTGATTTTCCAAATTCCATAGGCTTGTTGCTCATATTGATCTCCACTAATATAAGTTATTACAACCTTCAAGATCAATCAGTCTGGGGCTTCTGTGTCGTTAGGCTTTGCAAGGGTAGGATGGATGGGGATTTTCCTTGTGTTAAGATTACCAATACTCCTTTTTCCTTTCACCACATACACCTTTTTCTCCCTTTGTAGTTCGACCAAACTCTAAACTCATGTTTGGGATACCACATGATTTTCTTCATCGAATCGTATGTTCCCATTTCTCATTCACACCAAACTCAGGAATTTTTCTTTTCTATCGCCATTCTGTGAATAATGCAATGTTTTGTCTTCTTAGTTTTCAACACTCTTAGCGAACCAAGCTAGTAACTCCCACAATTTCGCATGGCATTAGGTACTAGGTGTTGAAACACCCCTAAGAACTTAATTGTTCAAGAGAGTCAGCCACAAGACAAACCTATCTCTTGAGCTTTTCCACTCGTATTTTCTCGATGTAGACTTTTTCTCTCTTTCCTTTTTCTCGTATTTTCTCGAATTCCAAAAAAAAAAAAAAAAATTACACTCCCCCTAAACTTTATTCCTTCTTTTCTTTTTGAGTTCTTTGCAATCACAGTTATTGGAAGATTGATTCCTTAGGGATGGGTTGGGGTCTTTGTCATTGGCTTATTTTTGAAAATAAGGCTTGTTTTACCAATTTCGAACTAAAGTATATGCATCAGCATATGAATAGGGATGGCTAGAATGGCTCAAACTTTCCAAGGATGGCCTGCATCATTTCTTGTTGGTTGTATCACCTAGGATTTCGCCTTGATCAATAATCTAACAAGTTCTAGAATTTGGGTTGATTAACTGTGACTAACCCCTGAGAGCTGACTCACATCTGATGAGAATTTAGGATGATGTTATTTCACGTGTTCTTTGACCTCACTATTACTACTACAAACTCAAAAAAAAATTGTTTTGTCTCCTTCTAATTGTATAACCTTCCTTATCCCGACTTATACAAAATTAAAATCAAATCGCACTTATGTTTCACCAAATTGCCTCCATTCACTCTTATTCCGCAAATGTTTCGCTTCATCCCACTTGGTCTAATCCTAATCACCTCAATCGTCTCATTATGATATGTCAGTATTTTTATTCCCCGAGCTAAATTCTACTCGTTATTCCTATCAATTAAAAGCAAAAAAACATTACGCTTGAATTCAAACATCAAACAAATTTCGGTTTTATTCATAAGAATGTGCAACCGTTGAGAACAAAAGGACGGAACGGGAGGGCATAAATCAATGGGAAAGGTCTATTTTTCTTCGCTTAGGAGGCATATCCGGGGATCCAGATCAAGGGTAGCAAGGTCAATCGAATTCGAAATTTCATTTCCCTTCTCTTTCTCTCGCATTCTCTTTTCCGTCCGCTCTTCCGTGACCACCATTTTGTGAGATCCACCTTGTCATTCAATTCATCCCGTCTCGCTCCTAGTATGTTCATGTTGTTCTAATAAGTCATGACTTCCAAAAAATTTACTAGATTGTTGTTTTGATCAAGTCCGATTTTCTTGCCGCATTTTTCTTCTATAGGCATCATTGTCATCTAGCACTTTATCTCTATCCACCATCTCTTTCTCGAAGTCCTTTTATCAATGACATATAAAGGAACTTAAACTTTGATATGCTCCTTGTCCTTGCTTGTCAGATCCCTTTCTTTAATAAGTTACGTGAGTTGAGAGTCTCGATCAAACCGGTTGTTGTAGAATGCTTCATGACTGAAGTTTCAACTTTTTCGTAGATTCTGATCTCTTCCATTTCTTTTCTCAATTTTTCTTTCTTTATACTCCAGAATCTTTCCACCGCTTCCTCTTTTGACATTTCTTCTCTCCCATTTCTTTCCTTTCATCAATTCTGGCCAAACATTTCTTCTTCTCTCGTAGTTCCCTCCTCCCACCGCCGACTTCTCTTCTTTTGAATTTCGTCTCATGTTTCCTCTCAAATTGCCGGATTCTCCATTTCTCCTCTCTTTCTTCCATATATTCTTCTCGTATAGCAATTAGCACTTTATAAAACCTAGGGTATTACCTTCCGGTCGTAGTCTCCGATTTGTTTTTCTTGATTTTCAATCATCCTGTATTGGCCCTCTTCTTGCCCGTATTCTCCTCTTCATCCCCGGGATTCGCTTCTACCATTACTCCCTTCTTTTAGGTTTCGGCCTCGCTTACACCCGCTTAGAGTTAATGAGAAGCATTGGGGCACTCTTCTCTTCTCGCCCACTTTCTACACCAGCCTTTAAACATAACCAGGTGATGGTTGTCGGGGTGTGGAATCGCTCTTCAAGCTTCCCTTCATATACTTCATTATTAACTCACTATAGCCCCAAGATTTACCTCAGAGCCCTTCAAGATAGCATAGAGGAGAACTCGCTTTGTTCTCACCGTGCACATGCTTAGTGGGAATCAAAACTGAAGCCAAGAAATAAAACCACACTTTCGCTTCCTCTGTCAGATCTCCTCTGTTAATAATCTTCTTCACTCGAATTGCTCCCTATTTCACCTTCCATCGCCACCTCCGGCTATCTTCTCCCCGTTAGGTCCGTCATAGCCTTTGTATTTGATCCATGCTTTGGCCCTCCATGCCATATATTGCATTTATGTTCCTGGCCTCCATATGGAACCCACACCCTCGACGAAAACAGAGTTATCCTTCTTCCAACAATATTGGAGTGTAACTCCCGACAATCAAGAAGATACCCATTTATAATGTTTGCAAATTTCCATCCTCGTGTTTCATCACCTCTCTTTGAACGAGGAGATGAGCTGACCGAATCCCCTTTCCCCTACAAATCCCTTGCCCGCATAGTGCTTCTTCCAGATGGAAAAGCTTCATTCAACGAACTCATCTTCTTTCTCGGATTCTTTGCTGCTCCTCCTCTTTTTCTTCACGCTTTGCAACCGGCTCGAACTCTTCTGTTGTTCCGAAGGTATATTCTCCTCCTCAGAGGCTCCGATGAACCTCTTCCGTAGGTTCCGTATGAACCTCCTCGGCTGAGCATGCTCCATGATTTCATCCTTATCTGACAAGGGTCAATTTTCGCCGCCATTAGAGAATTTGAGAGGTTTGTATGAAGAAGTTCTGGTCTAGGTTTTCGAGATTTTGAAAATCGTGAGAGAATAATGGCGATGAAAAGTTGTATTCCGCTTCCAGGAGGGAGATGATAATGAAAGGATATTTCACGCCTGCAATTCACACACGAGGGCTATTTATTATCTCACTAAATTTGCTTGTCACACTTCAATGTAAAGTTGAAAATTGTGTGCTGCCATTAAATTTAGGGCAAATTAGAAACCGCCCCAGCCTGGCAAATTTCCTTTGTCGTACAACCCATCGCTTTGTCGCGACAAGAAGAACTCCTCTGAGGGACAAGTCATCCTCCTCGTCACCTGTGTTTCATTTAAGATGTCGCGACCACATCACTCTTCAAGGAATTGCTCTTGTCGCTGACATTCAACCCTATTTTTCTTCCCTTCACTTACTAAGTCACGACATCAACTTCTGCGACATCAGCTCGTCATGGCTGTAAGTTTTTATCGCGAATTTCCAGTCTCAGGTTCGCTTTAAATTTAATGGAATGTAGAGCTTTCATTCTTATCAATTCTCAAATTTCGCAGATCAACTAAATCAATTCCACACATCAATTCAAACATATGTTCTATTCACTTTTCACGTAATTTGTATAGGGAAAAGAATGCTCCCCTTTTTTTCAAAAGCTCCTTCCTGTGAATTGCCGAGTTTGGGCCCGAATTGTCTCCTTTCTCTTCCTTCCTCAGATTGCACACGCATTCTGCAACATTTATAGAAAGGATTTAATTAAACAAAAATTGACTTCCATATTACTAACTAATCACTATAAAAACTAGAGAAAACAAAATCAAGGTGAATTCTAAAAGAAAAGTCTAAAGTAAAAACAGAAATTGTGTCTCTATGGGTCAGCTTCTATCAAATAAAGGCTGAGTCCTTAGTCGACTTGTCGTTTTGATTTTCTTTTTCTCTCAATGAACCAACTGTAGCTCTTTCTTTTCTTCCTCCCTTGATAATGCTTCACTTTTGTCCATTGACTTTAAATTTCCCCAAAGATCGCCTTGAGGTTATCGGCCTAAAAGTAGTGCTCGACACCATCAGATATGGTCCACTCCACCTTGATTTCAATTTTCCGGGAACAATCTTAATCCGGAGTTAAATAACAGAACTCGATCCCCTTCTCTCGAACTCTTCCTAAGAATCCTTGATCGCCATTTCTTTATCTTGTCTTCAGAGATCTTAGTGCATTATCAGGCTTCATTTCGCTCTTCCAAATTATTCAGCTTGAAGCAATCTCTCTCCCTTGCTATTTTGAAATCGAAATTCAGCTTCGATGGCCTTACATAGCCTTGTATTCTAATTCAAAAGGAAGGTGACATGGCTTCTGCCAACACCAATCAGATGGGGACATCCCAATGGGAGTTTTAATGCAATTCGTATGCCCAAAGTGCATCATCAAGTTTGAAGACCCAATCCTTCCTACTGGAATTTACAAATTTTTTCCGTGATCCTTTTAATCTCCTATTGGAAATTTCTGCTTGCCCATTAGTCCGGGATGATAAGCTGCCTATTATATGTTTGATCCCATATCCGCCATGAGCTTTATAAAAATTTTGTTTGGTAAAGTGGCTTCCCATCACCGATGAGATAGTCCCGGTGTTCCAACCGCTCAATATGTTCATAGAAACTCACAACTGTATTAACATCATTTCCTCGACGTTTATTCACCCATTTAGAAACATAATCCACCAAGCAAAGATATACAAGTTTCAAATGATTGTGGAAAGGGGTCCTATAAAATCATCCCCCCATACATCAAAAAATTTGTACCACCAATATGCCTCGTAGGGGCATTTCCATTTCGGGGCTCGAGTTTCTAATCTGCATCTATCACATAAATTTGACCCATTCAAGACAAGCCCCCCAAAACAAGCCACAATAAACTTGATTGGAGTATCTTATGAGCTGTTCTTTCTAGAAAATGCCCCATATGGTGATGCAGCCATTCATTCATAATTTTGCTTTGTTCACCCTCTGGCACACATCTTCTTATAATCATATCAGCACCCCTCTTAAATAATAGTGGGTCATCCCAAATATAATACCTGCTGTCAGTCCTGAGCTTTCTTTTCTGTTGGTGGCTGAATTTAGAAGGAACTACTCCACAAGCTAAGTAATTCACACACGCATACCATGGCGTTTGAATGACAATTGTAGTTATCATCTGAAGTTCTTAGTCTTATCTCCTCCTCTTCTCACGGATTTCTTTCTATTCGGACATGATTGGGGCTATCACATTGTCACACCCCTTTTTATCTCTAATTTCCAGATCAAACTCTTGCAAGATGAAGTTCCACCGTGACGCCCCTCGCTTAGCTTCCTTTTGACACATAAGATATTTGATGGTCGATGGTCCGTGAACGATAACATGGGATCCCGTAATGTATGGCTTCGAATTTTTCGTAAAGCAAACACTCATGGCTAGCATCCTTTCGCTTGTGGAATAGTTTTCTTGTTCTTCATTGAAGGTCTCGTTTAGCATAGTATATGGCTCAATATTTTCCTTTCTTGCTCCCAACATGCTCTCTTATCAGAAAGTCACCGCATCACACATTATTTTGAATCCCCGATCCCATTCTCAAGTGAGCTGATAAAGCCGAACTAACTGATCTTGATTTCAGTTGCAAATTTTTGCAGAATCATCAAAATTAAACTTGTGTCCTTCCGTAATCGCATAGTGGTCTAAAGTATCCTTAAGAAATTAAGATAACCCTATAAAACCTAAAGATGCCCCAAGAAACTCCTTATCCTTTTACTGTAAGGGGAAAGTAGAGTTTTGATACTGAAATTTAGATTGGTCCACTCTCAAATTCGTATGCAAATTTTGCTGACTCAGAACAATACCTTCTCGTTACCATGAAATGGCATTTTTCCCAATTTAGTGCTAGTCGTTGTCCTTGCATCTTTTGAAGCATCGTCTCTGCATTGTTCGCATTGTTCAAAATCGATCCATACACTGTGAAGTCATCCATAAAAATTTCCATAACTTCTTCCTACCAAGTCCGAGAACATCGACATCATACATCTCTCGAAAGTAAATAGAGCATTGCATGCCTCAAATGGCATCCTTCAAGGCAAAGGTGCCAGTAGTATGTGAATGTGGTCTTCTCGCCTCAGTGCAATTGCAACTGATTTCAGAACAATAATTCGCCCAAGAAACAAAAATATACGTCCCCATAATCACCAAACATCCGACACGAAGGCAAGAAAGTGATCTTTCCCCGGTTGTCAGGTTCGCCTTCCTATAGCCACGCTACTTCAACCTGCCACCGTTTTTGCGAATTAAATTTATTTTCACATCATGGACACAAGAATCCACCTTTCTTCGGGAACCATTACGGATCATAACCTGGGCGACGATTCAAATTAAAAGATAAAACCAAAGATTTAAGAACCATTTGAATACCTTCCCACTACCTTCTCATGACTAGATTCAATCCCTTTGATGTTCAACTGTCTTCAGACTCTCTTCTAGAAGTATTTGTGCATGCATATCGATGGACTGATACCTTTTTAATCTTCAATAGACTATGCCATGTGACTTTATGTTTCAAAATTTCCAAGAAACTTGTTCCTCAAGATCACTAAGTCCGTCAAATTATTACCGGTTTGTTCTTTAAGTAACCTGTAAGCATACTTTAAATGACTTGGCAACTCTTTAAAACTAGCCCTTCTTCACTCCGGTTTCATGAACTCCTTTTCTTCATTTTGCCTCTTTGTTTTATCCCATTTTGTTCAAGACTCATCACCTTTTCAGCTATCGTAAATTGATGCAAAAAATCTGAATCAAAACCTTCAGATACCGGAATTCATCTCTTTTCATTGATTGACAGCTAATATTACAATCATAGTAAAATCGCAGTTGTTGACATAGACATTCTACCTGACTTGATATCATCCCTTGCTATATCTAAATCTCAAACTTTGATTAAATTGAAATCGCCTGTCTCTTCTCCAACTCAGCCCAGAATTCTCTTGATATCGAGATTAGAGTCGCTTCCAAATAAGCAAGAATGGCCTTCCCAGCTAATGTGAGGGACTCATGGAATCTTCCTCCATATCCAAAGATGATGAAGTCACCGGAAAATAAACTCTTCCACCTTGACCAGCACATCTTCTATGATTCCTTCAGGTTCCTGCTGTGGTTCCCATCTGCATTTGAGGTGATGTTAGCTGGAGTAATTTCCCAATTAACTTCAAAATAATAAGGCATTAAATTTATACCGCACCCGAGTCACAGAGAGCTTTGAACTCAAACCCAATGGTGCAGAAATTTGCAAAGCTCCCGGATCCTTCATCTTTTCTCGTAAGCCTCTCTGATCACAAAGATCAGTTGCAAATCATATTCGCCACCCTTCTTCAACAATCTTCCTTTTTTGCTCAAGATGTCTTTCAAAATTTTCGTATAAAGTAAGATTCGAGTAACCACTTCGTGAAAGGCATAATGATCTCCAGCCTTCCTAAAGGTCTTAAGAACCTTGCAAACTGTTCCTCTATCTTTTGATTTCCTACAGCCTCGTGAAATGGACCGCAGCCGACTGCTCAGTCTTCTTCGCTTCCTTCTTCTCTCCCCGACAGATGTTCCTTCTTTCTTTTTCCTCTGGCCCAATGTTTCAAAGAATTTCGTCTTTCTCCTCGGTCGCTTTCATCTTTTCATCCTCTTCTCCAAGTCTTTCCCACTTCCGAAATGCACAAACATACGCCTTTGGATTTTTCTTCGTGTCACCGAAAGGCATCTTCATCCGATTATGTGCTTAGGCCGCTGCCCTATCCGCGGTCTCCGTGTTCTCAGGAGAAGGCCACTGGGTCTTCGAAAATTTCCGGCACTGCATTTTGAGGCTTCCAATTCTGAAACTTTTGTTCATGGAGGTTTACCAAACTTCTTGTTGTCCCCATGAATTGCAAAAGAATTGATCTTCAAATCAGGAGCCTCTCCCTTCCACCTGATATTCATTTCTCGCCTCTCCTCCTTGCCGTTGTCGCTGAACTCAGCGGCCGATATCTCACGAGGATTTGCTCACGCCGCCTGCGGAAGCCCCTCCACCATATGAAAAATTTTCATGGTTCCTCGCTGGGCCGGAGGATAGCAGGCCAGAATAGACGGTTTGAAGTGATAACCCTTGGCTCTCCCAAGTACTTGACCTCTCAAGATCATAAAAACGCTTCTTCGGGTACTCCGCACTTCCTCTCAATAGTTCCCTCAATCGTCTCCTATTTCATGAACAAAGGTGCATCTTCCTCTCTTGCTTGTCCATTCTATGCATGATGGCATCTAGCTTTGCCTCCATGGCTTCATCTCGTCGCCCATGACTCTTCCTCCGCATCACTCTTGAAAACTCCGATGGAGCTTCACGTATTTGCCGTGTCCTTGATCGATTCCGCCAAGACTTTACGTTTGAATGCTCCACAACATGAAGCATCTATAATGCCTTTAGATGTACTTTCATTCAAGGCATGATACACTATGTCCATCCGTCTTCAAGTCTATCCCATCGACACCTCTCAAGAACCTTTGAATCTTTCCTGTGCTACGTAAAGGCTCTCATCTTCCCCTTGCTGGAACACAATTATTCCTCCTTCTCCTCGTGAGGCGAGTGAAGTGGAAAGAATCTACCCAAGTAGGCTTCTACAAGCTCTCCTCTAAGTACTTCAACAGGTCCATATGGTAGAGATTCATGCCTATGTAATGTTGTATCTCTTAGAGAAATGGGAATAAATGCAATTTTATGACCTCCGGTCTCACCCCATTCAATTTTAATTGTTCGCTATTCCGAGAAACTTTCCTGTGTTCATTCGATCTTCAGGATGACCAAGAACCGGTTGTTGCCGAATCCATTGTAATTTCATAATGGGGCTTCAGTTCAAAATTACTGCATCAACTCCGCAGTCAGTCTGATTGCGCAGCATTCATCTTGAATAATTGGTCTCCGAAGTCCTCCATCAGACGTTGATTGAGGCCTCCGGTCGCCCCGGCTCTCGCTTGTCCTCTCGGGGCCCCGGGTCCCCGGGCTCCTTCATCCTACTTATAGCTCGAGTTTTCCCCGAATTCCTTTTCGCCTCTGCTTTCCGAAGGTTCTTCTAGTTCCAAGATTCATTGAATCAAATCAGTGTTCTCGTTTCCTATGCATTAAAGTTTTCCGAAATCAAAACACACTTACATTAATAGGATAATAGTAAAAGTTAGTGGCTAAATAACTAACGCATTGAAAACTGGCTTTTGTTCTTTCTTTTAAACGTCCAAATTAAGATTTCTACTTTCGTCGAATATCGATCTACTGCCCGATCCCTAAGAACGACACATAAAACCTCATATGACTGGATCCATTTGATGTAATAAATTCTATTGGACGTTATCACCAAAGGACTATTGTCTAACTCGCAACTGTGCCATAAAACTTGTTATCTAATCGTAGATGTTCACACAAGTTCATAACACACCACCAAGGACTATTATCTAATCTTGGAAAAATCAAAGCAAACTTGTCGACTACTTATGAATTGTTATGGATCAAAACACCTATTCAAAATTTATGACTTATTACCAAAGGATTATTATCTAGTCCCCGCAATAAACCATTAAACTCTGAAAGTGTGGGTTTCTTTATTAAGGTGGTTTATGAAAAGATATTTCATAAAGAGTAAACTATTTTGTGGTTTTGATCCAAGATAAATGCAAGTGCATGACGAACAAGTAGTAAATTGGATTTAAGTCTTGTATATCAACTTACGTAGATCTCAAGAATTTTTTTTCAATCAACTACCCCAATTACTTAAGCTCCATACTATTCGGACGCATAATACTATATTGGGATTTTGCTTGAAAGCCCTAAGATAATGATGTAAAAGAAAATGAATTAATAACAATGAATTGAATATTGAAATATTAAAATAGTAAATGGATTGAACGCTTATCTCTAAAGAAAACATGAATAATCAGCCACAGAAGACCCAATTCCTGGCCACTGTTCTGAACTTCTTTTGCTTTCCTCGAATCCATGTATTTTTAAAACTAGTCCAAGGAATAAGATAGTGTGACTAGATCCCTCCAAACTATTATCGCTCATCATCTCACCTTAACCTGCTTCTCTCGAACACAAAGGTGAGATGACTACTTTAAATCTAGTGTTCTCTGCTCGGCATTTTCTTTCTCAATACTTCATACCCACAACATGGACCGTAAACCTCGAGCTCCTTTAAATATCATTGCAAGAGGCTCCAGACTATAATCGGCCCTCATCCCTCAAAATTAGAACACTTTACTATTTCTCGATTAGATCCTGTTAACACTGGACTCACTATTTGAATTGAGGTGAACTCTCTACATTCTTAAATTAATAACTCACTCAACTCATTCTCGGTTACAAGTGAGAAGAGGATGTATTAATTTAAGTATAAAGAGCACATTAGATCAAAGTACATCGTTCAAATACCTTCCCGAAATTGTTCCTACTCCTCAAGAATGCCTTCTCTATGTCACCCGGGAGGGCCTCCCGGAAATCGAGCCGAATAATCTCGCTATGGGTAGCCAGAGACCCGACGCTTGGGATCAATCTGTGAAAACAAGCAAACCAAGAAGTCGACGATTATCCGGGTTCAGCAATGAATAAAATACCACAGAAAGATAATTTCCGACAATAACGCTCAATTCAATGGAGCCGGGTTTCTAAATTACTGATTATACCCATACATTGGCTTCATGGATCAAGAAACCACCTAGAATCGGCAATTGCGTTCGAAATCCCAAAATTTGTCTGGAATTCAAACAACCAAACAGTAATTTGAAGAAATATAAATCTGCATTCAGCTAAATCCTTTACAGCTAAGTTCGAATCCAAATGAGAATGAAATACAAACTAATCTAATCTAAAATAAAATGGAAAGAAAACGAAAGGAAAATAAAGAAAAATAAAATACAGGAGCCTTCAAAGAACCCAGATTCTCTTCCACGCTTAAGAGTCAAAGGCTTTTGGTACACTTCAGATTTACAGTATTCGCCGCCCTAATTTCGACGCATTGACCTTAGTTAACTGGCCCAATAGATTGATATTGTCGCGACATCGAGCCCTCGTCGCGACCTCTGTTCTTGTCGCAGTCCTTGTCGCAGGAGCCTCTATGTAGTTGCGACATGTCTTACGTGAAGCTGGTGTCGCGACAAATTAATCTGTCAGCGACTCCTTCTCGCGACCCACTGACGCCGACCTTCTCGTCCTTGTAATGATGTCGCGACGTACCGTGCTGTCGCCAATTTCCATCTGGGCATTGTTGTCGCGACAACCTGATGTTGTCGCTGACTCACCTTGTGATTGATATCGCGACAACCGTGTTGGTCGCGACCTTATCTTCGTGGAATTGTTTGCTGCGACAACTTCTTCCTTGTAAATCGGTGTCGCGAACGCTTCTCGATAAAGGTTGATGTCGCTGGATTGTCCAGATGTCGCGACATTGTGTCTTCTTCTTCAATTCCTCGGGTTGTTTAACTCTTTGAGCTTTTAATTCTACCATTTCGGTTTTCACTGCTTCATTCATGAATCGAGTTTTACCGATGTAACCTCGAATACGATTTTCATCATTACCGTGAGCTCGCGACATCTGGTCCTTTCATCTTTATCAGTTTTGCCGCCACCGCTTCATCCCAGCAGTATCAGTTCCCGCTTCTCGCATGACTTCGCTTCCTACCGCAATTTCTCGCTTTCGATTTCCTCACGCACAAAAAATTTGGTGAAGTTTATTCCGCATTCTCGCATATAAATCCGCCTTTAATATAAAAATTAATCAGAAAAATGGACTGAAAATAGATGACTTTTAAGCTCATCACACGTCTTCCTCATTTAAGAAAGATTTTCCCCGCCTACCCCATATTGGAGGAGATGCCATTTTCTAGCTACAAAATTTAGGTTAAATTAAGTATGAATAACCTAAGGTGGAAAATTAATAAAACAAATTATTTAAATAGTTAATGGAATATTCAATTAAATATATGTATGTTAATGACAATAAAATAAATTAATTTATATCAAGTAAAACATCTATATTTAAATTTGTATTTAGATTATTCCTCTAAAAAATATGATTTATGGTTTTTTTTCATTTATTAATCTTATTTTATTTATAATATTATAAATTGAAATCCACTAGAAGTTGCACAAAATATTTGTAGGCTGTCTATTTGGCAAAAATGACTCCAGAGACAAACAGCCAGCTGCTTTTTGGCTTTGCCAAACGACAAGCTATTTTGGGATAAAACTGGTCTAGGGTCAGGTTACTTTTGAAGTAACAGTTAAATACCCAAACGACGTCAGTTGGGGTTAGTGACAACTGCCAAAAGACGCCTGCTTTTGACCAAGATAAGATCAAAAACGACGCTGCTTTGTTATGTTTTAAAAATAATAATGAAACGACGTCGTTTTGCCAGCCCTCCTTCCCCAAAAATAGGTCTCTATTAGTCGTCCGTTACAGACGCTATGGGGAACATGGCAGCTTCACCTACGGCCACTGCTTGAATGGAAGAGTCACATTATTTACAAGCAGGCGGCCGATAACTGGGGATTTGTCCGACAAGCGGCGTGTTGACGCGACGGCACGACGACTGAAGGCGATCTCGCGGCTGACTCGCGGCCCGCGACAGCCGATGGGCGACGGAGGTCAGCTCTCTCCTCCTCTTTATATTTAGTCGAATCGCTTTCTTGAGATTTCCGCATTACCCAAATCTTGGATATGATGTCGCTTTCCGGGTTTTGCTCTATTTATTGAAATTTGACTCAGTTGTTGGGATTTCAAAATGGTTCACTTGGTGTGTTTGTAATGTCGTGCCATCTTCGCCTGAGAATATATTTCCAATTTTTGTCTGCTTTTACTCCTTTACCAACTGATAGAAAACGAGGGTAGGATTGGTTTTTTCCTGCTACGATGAACAAAGATCAGCTATATTTGCCCACATTTAGTTGATCACTGTTCATCAGCCATAATTTTGCTCCCGATTTTGCTCCATTGCTGGAGCTGGTTTTTTTCCTAAAAGCATCTATTTTTAGCTTTTGCTCCACTGCTGGAGTTGCTCTTAGGAAGTAAAAACATGGTTAACTACAAATTCTCCACTTGAGTTTCTGATATTATAGTTCACCCATGGAGTCTAATCACTTGAAACAACATTACCAAATTTTTGCACATTTTCAAACTAAGGTGATGTTGCTAAGTGATACTTAACATGGGATGACTCTTCTAGGTCCTCAAGATCTGGATCACAATCTGTCATATCCACATAAACATATATCTCTTGCTCATTCTCCATAAGTTTGTGAAGAGTTAAAAAAGATGAAACATATCCATCAACTTGAACATCTCCATCTTCATCACTTTCATCATCACCATCATCATCACCTTCTTGATCTTCACAATCTTCATCATCTTCATAATTCACATCTATCAGTTTTAGCAACTGGAACGCTACTAGGCCCACACCCATAGTCCAATTCCTCTACATTATTATTTCCTCCTAATAATAAATTTGTGTAAAGTACCAACTGATTGATTCACTTACGGCTTAACTCGCATTAGCTCAAGATACAATTCAATTTTCTTCATTCCAACTTTCATAGCTAACAACTAATCATATGTACAATCAATCAGTACATCCAAAGGCACAATAACAACTTTATTCCCAACATATTTTACATATGTTTCAATTCTCGTAGTTTTTTCATTATAAAAACATATCACAAGAATGGTAAAATCACACATTATTTACCTAAACAAACGTCCTTCATAAG
Organism: Tetrastigma voinierianum; assembly: GCA_016808115.1. Classification (NCBI taxonomy): domain Eukaryota; kingdom Viridiplantae; phylum Streptophyta; class Magnoliopsida; order Vitales; family Vitaceae; genus Tetrastigma; species Tetrastigma voinierianum. Next base: position 217,557 of record JAEQBH010002454.1, on the reverse strand, counting down.
AAGGCATACTAAAAAGTACATAAGTTTGGAAATAAACCAACAATGCAACAAATCCTACTCATATAATTGTCTTACAAAACAAACACACCAATCTCAATGCTCCATCCATTAAGCTTAATGTCATACGAGTAGGATGTGGCATAGTCAATAACTATGATATTAACTTATAAAAATTATAATATCATTGTTAATGATTGTGATATTGCTGATGTATATATCGATATAACTAAGGCGCATTAATTTGGGTATTACTTTTGTTTTCGATATATATTAGTAATTTTTTGTTTAAACAACTTATTTACGTTCAAAACTCTATAAATTTTTTATATTTTTAAATAGCTACTGTTGTATAAAATATAAATGATTGAAAATAATAATTTTCAAAAATTTTATAAAAGTTTTTTTTTTTTTTTTTGGAAAACAGTTACCAACAGTTCTTGCAGGGTTGTCAGAATAGCATGCCCTTTTTCAATAGGAGAAAATCATTATTACATGAGAGATCATTACCATAATTCTAAATAAATTTCATTTTAAGTTTTATTTTTTTACTTTTTAATTTTTACATGGAAAAAATATTTAAACAAACAAACAGGATGAGGCCACGTGCTTGAAGGAGTGCGTCTCCGCGCCCTTAACAAGGAGGAGCACTCACAGTTTGTTTGTGGACGCTGCTGCTACCACAGCCTGCCCTCACTGTCTTCCTCCCTCCTCCCTCCTCCCTCCTCCTCTCCTTTCTCTCCAACTTCCATCACCATACGCCTCTCTTTCTCTCTCTCTCTCTTCGTTTCTTGAAGCTTCATCAATGGCGGACAGTCACCAAGCCTTCAGGTTCCTTCCGCAAAGTAAAAGAGAAAATCCTCACCTCATTCTCCAAAACAATCATCTCCAGCTCTCCTCCACTTTACAACAAACACCCGCTCTTCATTGCCCTGATCAGAATCCAAACACTACTCCATTTGAAGGAGCGCATGTAGTTGGGCCCTCCTCTTTCTCTTTTGCTTTCCCTAGCAGCAGCGGTGATGATTCTCTCTACTCCATTCAGAACGTTCGAGTCTTGGATCACCGATTCTCCTATGGCGCCGAAGCGGTATCGTTATCTCTGGCCCCTCACCGTCGCGACCAACGGCCGGCCCCTTCGGAGCTGAATCCGAAGAGATACGACGTCGTTTCCGTTCGAGGAGCGACTACTCCGAAGGCTAACAACGAATTGAGAAGTTCGGTTCCGCTTGGACCTTTCACAGGCTACGCGTCGATCTTGAAGCGATCCAGCTTTTTGAGTCCTGCGCAGCAGCTTTTAGACGATTTCTGCGGCGTAGGCCGTGGAGCTCTCGATTCAGCGTCGTTTGATTCTCCGTCCGAAGGGAGTGGAACCGCTGAAGATCCGATCGGTTGCAGCCATGGCAACGAGCATTGCTGGAAGAGCTCCCGGCTCGCGCCGATGCTCGACGAGGTATGGTCGAGGCCTAAACTGGTTTTGTTTTGTCACCGTTTGGTCGCTGAGAAAAGGAAAGAAACCAAAACTACTTTGGACTTATTTGAGCTAAAACTTTCGTTTGGGATATTAAACCGCTTAAGTATTACAATTAGTCTACTTAATTGAACTGTATTTCATATTTTGTCTTTTATTTTCTCAGCAACCAAACAAACAAAAAATCAGTGTCCATTAGTATCGAAGTTTGCTTTATTTCATTTCTGTACCTTAACTACTTACTGTAGATAGCAAAAAAACAAAGTCCCATATTAATTCAAACATGGCGTTACAAAATTAAAGTGAGAACCTGAAAAAGATATCCGATGAGTACTGCATTATTTGAGCCTTAGATTGTTCTTTTGCTGTCAACTAAAGTGACTGCGGGAATCCATCTCAGCTCTGAAAGAAAAAGGCCAGAGCACCACACTTCCCTAGTCTAGCAACCCCCCATGGCAATTGGGTTTTTAGGATGAAAAAATATCAAACAATTAACCAGAGAAATCCGGTAGCTAATAAAATTGCTTTTATCGAACTATTTTTTTAATAGAAGAACATGATTTCATTTATTTAATTATCTTAGTAAAACAGTAGATTCTAGAAATCCTGTTTCATATCGAAAACAATTAGTGAAGATAATCAAATTGAAGCCAGAGTAAATGGACTCTAAATATGAACGAACATGAGGAACTATTAAAATTTCCAACAATTTCCAAGGGTGCTATTTGCTATACTGTTGTACTGATAGTCTGATTCTTCTGGGGTCATGAATGGGTAAAAGAGGGTAGTGGTAATGTTCTTTCCTTTTTCAATTGAATGATTCCGATGATTTGATTGTTACTGTCAAGTAACCAGTTTGTTGGGAGAAGATATGGAGTTATTTACTGGATATTGCAAAAAGCTGTGTTGTCTTGTCAAATTGAATTACTTCACTATTTCCTTTTCTGAAAATATTTTCTTTTTTGCTAAATGCATCATGTAAAATCTCCATGTCCGTCCCCCCCTTCATCAAATATACAGGGACAAGATCTGTTGGGTCTTTTGATAAATGATGACACGTGAATCAATGCACACCTTATGGCGTCAGCTTCCAACCATCGAGTCATTTCACTGTTTAAGTGTAGAGGATAAGCTGAAAAGCACTAGGATCGGACCAAAAGCATGTTCTACTGTCCTTCCCTCTTTGATACTTCTTTGAGTGTAAAGCGAGTCGGCCGTCCCAAACCCACTTTTGGACAAACTTAGATTATAAAAAAAAATTTCTTTAGATAACCGGGTAAATCTCTAATGGTTATCCAGAAACTCGATCTAGTGACCATTGGGTAAACCCTAACTTGATGATAGTTTTTATTACTTAGTCATTTTTAAGTTAGATATTTTCTACTCGAAATTAATTTGAACTAAACTTGGATCTAGATTAGAATAACACGTGTCTATCCCAAACCTGATTTAATGTTTTTATAATAGTTATTATATGTAATAACATTTACATGTTTTGTATTTGCAAGGAAAAAACATCAAGATCATATTATATATAAAATTTCATATAATTATATATGAAAAATGTCATTTATGAATTTTAAATTGTACAATCTGACCTAGAAATAAAGTTGGATTAGGCTTAAGTTGAATATATTGGATTAAAGGTAAGATTAGGATGGTTTCAACTGGGGTAGAAAACTCAAACCTCTAGATCAGAGACCACTAAAACCAAACCTATGTCTTCTGATTAGAAGTTGGAAAAAGTGCGGATTGGATTGTGCCAAGACATGTTTCTTGATGCATCCATATGTTAATCAACTATCAATCAAAACATATTACTTTGGCATTTGCCCCTACTTCCTATTTATATTTGATCTTTAAAAAGCCAGATATTGCTAATGGTAAGGCATCCATGTTCTTACCTCATAGCCTCTTTTGGCCCATATCTGATAAGGAGAAGTTATTAATTCATTTGAAGAGATTCTGATACCTGTGTAATTTTGTTTCCCCTTCATCTCCATTAGGTTTACAGGAGATATAAGCTATACTGTCAGCAGATGCATTCTGTAGTAGCATCCTTTGAAACTGTTGCTGGGCTTCCAAATGCTGCTCCATACATATCTTTTGCATTCAAAGCCATGTCAAAGCATTTCAGGTACTTGAAGAATGCAATTCTGGACCAAATTCAGTATACAGGCAAAGCTCTAATTGGCCATAATGGGAAAGATGAAACTCCCAGAGTTTGGACAGCTGACCAAGGGTTTCATAGCCAAAAAGCAGTTCAGAGCTCAATCTTTCTTCAACATCCTGTTTGGCGGTCCCAAAGAGGACTCCCAGATCATGCAGTAGCTGTACTTAGGGCATGGTTGTTTGAACACTTTCTACATCCGTAAGTGATTTCTCTTCAAGCATTTTCTATTATATTTTTCCCCCTAAAAATATATTACATTATGTAAGAGAACTATATGAACTAAATATGGTCACGTTTTGGCTAATATTTGCATTTTTTCAGTTATCCTACTGACTTGGAAAAGCAACTTCTTGCTCAACGAACAAGTCTATCAAGAAATCAGGTGAACCGATGTCTACTCTACCATTGTTGCTCGCTGGATTTTCTATCTACCAACCCTGAGAAAGATCTTTGAACTAAAATTTTGAGATACAGCATTGCAGTGGCGGTTCATAGTTTTGCCCTTTGTTGCATATCATCGATGTGATGATGGAAGCGCACATAATTTCTTGGTATTGTCTTGTTATTAATTCATTTCGCAACTGAGAACTCTTTGTACAGGTTTCCAACTGGTTCATCAATGCAAGAGTGAGACTTTGGAAGCCAATGGTGGAAGAAATACTCATGCTTGAGACAAATCAAGCTCAAATGGCAGCTGAGGGGGAGGCTAATAGGCCCACCGACCACCTTCCTTCAGCAAATCCACTGCCTCTTGGGAAGTCCTTTCAAAAGATGGAAGATACTCAATCTAGACCAAGTAGAGATAAACTCTTCCATTTGTTTGAACAAAGAGCCAAAGAAACGAACTTACCTTACAACAATTTCTCAACCAATTACCAAATGGATGGCTGTGGAATTGAGAAAACTGCAAGCAAAGGCATATCTTTAGCACTGGGTCTTCACCAAAATAACAGATTTGAGTCATCAAGGAGCTTTCCTGTCAACATATCTCACCATTTTGGCCTGGATAAAGATAGCGAGCAGTTTCTAAGAAATGGTTCTGAAGCTCAAAATCAGAATTCAGGGAAGGATCTAAGAGTGCATCTGTTCCATGAATTTACCAGCTGAAGTATTTCATCCAATTTTCAATGCTTAATTTAGAAGCCTTAATTCTCAGCAAAATCTACAATACTATATGCTAAATGGAATGAAGAATATAAGTATAGACAGAGAAGACGAGTGGGAAGCGACCTTCTCCTTCATAAGGAACAAGGTATGATGCCATACAAATGTTATGCTATATTTGGTTTCGATTTTTTTTCTTTTGATAACTGTGGCTATCCGGACCAACTTATGACTAATCTCACGGGACCCTGAAGTTAATACCCATATTACTAGATAAACCTTCGGCAGCCCGAGTGGCTTGGCTGCATGCCATACCCATTACTAATTTCAGTTGTGACTTGGCTCGATTTGAAAAAGAAAAGATCAAGATGATGATCAATGTTAGAGATACCAGAATGCAGTACAATTGTTGAATTTCAAAACTGTTTTTTTTTTTTAATTCCTCTGTTTAATGATCAATCAGCAGGCGTATCCAGCGAGGAATGCAGTAAATGAATGAAGTGGGTACAAATAAAAGAAAAGTGAGGTATTATTCTTGAGCTTGCTATTAAAATTTGTAACCTATGTATAAAAAACGTGGCACAATGTGTGGCTTTTTCACCTTCTTTTATCATGTAGGATTTTATGTTTTCAATTACTTCGCTCCTTGAAGTATCAGAATCTGCCATTAGACTTTTTTTTTTCTTTTTTTTTTGTGTTAAAGAAGCATGGTATGCATATGAATTAAAATCTGCTGATTTATGCTTTTAGAATAATTGGCTTAAAATCAAACTTCTATGATGCAAGTTTGATAACAAATGTGTCTCCTGTAAAAATAACCCAAATTTATTTGATAACAAAAATAACTTAAATGCAATGATGAAGGTTGCTCAAGGGATTATATTTACTAAAATATTGTAGGACACAATTATCCTAATGTAATAATAGCCCATTAAAAAATTATATTAGTTTTTTTTCTCAGGTGGGTATTTGATAAATTAACTTAATAACTTTAAGTGATCGTTGTTGAGGCTTAGTTCAAGTTGTAAAGGACTAAAAAGGATTGGATGGAAAATGGGAGATTCAATTGAGTATGGAAAATGGGACAATGGGACGTAAAATGAATAAATATAAAAAATAACCTTTTAAGTGACTTAAAAAGTTCTGTAACTCATTGAATATGTTAAGTATATTTGGTAAAATAACTCAACGGTATACTTTTTTATCTTTTTTTGTCCTAGTTATCAATACAATCACTTTGTCTATTTTCCGAGCTTTATTACAGTTCAGCATATTTTATTTTAGTTATATAATTTATGGAAACTAATATGCAAATTTGATTGTGCAAAGTTAATTTTATTTAATCATTCCAATACTTTAAATAAAAATTAAGTAATAAATTTTAAGTTAGTCTTTTAATTATGATTTAATTTAAAGTCAAATTAAAATTATTAAATAATAAGTGTTTTTTTAATATATTTTAGTTTTCAAGGTAATAATGATGGGCCAATAATAATATAATAAGTGTTAAGTTTAACCAAATATCCCTTCGGTGTTATTTCGTGTGCATCTATGTCTTAGATTATATTAAAATAAGCTTTGTTATTTTTTTTTTCCATATTTTTCCTCCCTCACATATTACCGAATCAAATATAACTTTAATAAGCTTTATTTGGTTTTGGAAAGTACTGATATAAAATGGTAAATTAATACAATTAAAATTCTTTGAAAATTATATAATTAAGTAAAACGAGCTTTTTTTTTTAAAAGAAGTAAAACGAGTTTAAAAAGACATACAAAATAATTGATTAAGTTTAATTTTTTTTTCCTTAACATTTTCTGTCTTTTCGCTTTTCATTTTCATTTTTTTCGCTTATGTTATCTCTTAAATTTTCAAATAACCAAATTTAAGCATAATCTTATAATAACAAAAAAAAAAATTCCAGGAAATAACATAATGCTAAATTTAACATTTAAAACTTTTATTAAAAATCTCCTTTAAGAACGCGTAGAAACAAATTTTAAACTTACAAAACATATTTCAACAACTTTTATTTTTCGTTGAACCTCTCGTCTCCTTATGTCTCATTTATTCATTTGAGATAGATTTTCTTGGCAATTTTCTACTATTTATTCGTAAATAAAAATTGAATAATGTTTTTGTGGTTAATTTAAAGATATATGATCAAAATGTTTTCAAAAACTTTACTGTGATTTTGAATTAATAACAAATAAATTATTGTTGTTGTAAATAATTGTGATAATTTATGGTTATGAGATGGTGTGTCTTTTTGGGTAATCCCTTGGACATGTGATTATAAAACTATAATTCTAATAATTATTTAAGTGGAATATTTAACATATGCTTTTAAATAGTTAGAATATCCAGTTGCTCAAAAAATATGAAAATCTAAAACTCAAGATAATAAAAGTTCCCTTAAGAGATAAATTGATGTGAGGTTAGACTATTTCATGAAAAGTTTTCATGCACTGTAAGTCATGACCATTAGATATACAATTTCTACATATTAATGTTTCTCTCTCTCTTTATATAGTATATATATATATATATATATATATATATATATATATATATATATATGTATTGTCTCTAAGGACTTAACAATGTTTTTTTAATTTTGTATTGTTAGTGAGGTTTCTTGGGTAGAGAATGAGAATATGGGTTCAACACAACATGTTTGATAAAATGTCTCAATGACTTTTCAAAGCAAAATTTTCCAATTGTACACAATAATAGGAGATCATTTGTCTTTCAGTAAGCCGTGCACTAATCGAATTTCATTGTTACATTAATCAATGATGCCCATTTGTCTTTCGTAATTTTTTATCATATTAAGAACAATGCTAAGCTAACAAACAACGTAGAAAAGATACCCAATGCTTTATTGTCATGAGCATATACACCAATCTACATCTCAAGATACTTGTGACTTCAAGCACTGCACTCTTCACCTTTTCATACGACGAAATTGGTCATTTTCACATCATGAATGGACAATCATTGGCGAATCTAAAGGGTGTGCTTTATCCATATAAAAACGTTTTCTTTAAAATTTTTAGTATATGTCAATTGATGAACTACTGCATGACATTGAATTAATCACAAAGACTTCTATTACTATTTCCTCATTATTATTCTTCCACAAAAAATAATTTTTAATTATAGAATAACTTGATTGTAGGATTTGGCCATCTTATGGGGCTATACATGTAAAGATACAAAATTATTATGAATAAAAATATTCTTCCCTCTATTTTACAAGTTGGTATCGTGAGTTACTAAACCCTAAATTATTTTCGAATCTTTAAACCATGAGCAAGTCAGATTCTGAAACATTTGTCACCAAATCTACCCCTATCATTATTCAACACAAAGGTTCATCATTCAATTCAGGAATTGTATTGAATGAGACTAACTATGATCTATGGTCTCAAATGTTAGAGATGCAAATTGCTGAGAATGAGAAACTCTCCTTCATTCGTAAGTAACATCGCCACCAATCAAGGAGTAAAGATGAAGGTGAGTATGATATTACAATCGTGCAAGTCAAAAGATTGGTCATTGATAAATCTATGTCCCCAGAGATTATGAAGCGATACATTCGCTTACTCACTGCACGGTAGATATTTGGAAAGCTCGTTTAAAGCTCCTTTATGATGGAGCCGATGAATTACTGTGTTTTTACTCAACCAAAGGGCTTACAAAAACAAAAAGGTGCATCACCTTCTATGAGTGACAGGAGAACCGACTCAAATCTTCAAAGGAGTTGGATCATCGTGATAAGGTGGTCATGGTGGATGAGACGGATATTGCATTCTATCAAATATTGCTTCAACGACAAAGGGTGCATATATTTCTCGCTGGATTAGAGGGTGATTTCGAGCAAGTGTGCGGCAAAATCTTGAGGAAGGATCCTATCCTCGAATTAGTTATGTTATACCTCCACGCCATAAGATATTCGGACCCGGGTGATGAACGGACAACTGAAATTCTCAAGCTTCACCATGGTGACTAGAACTTCACCAGTTCAAATTTATCCCCAACACCAAGAAGACCAAAAAAGGCCCATCCATCTTAAGATTGCTAATGGTGGCGACAAATCATCATACAAATGCACTCATTGTGATCAAACTAGTCATACAAAAAGTCGATGCTATGAACTTGTGGGATATCCAGAATGGTGGGATCATAGCCATGATTCCCGGAAGAAGAATTCCAAGAAGGCCTCTACTAACATGCAATTTGTTGAAACAAAGATATAATTATAGTGCAAAAGTCCCCGCATCGCGTGAGCAGTAATGGTGGTAAGGTTTAAATATTTCCACACTGTTTCATGAGCATGGATAATTGATTCCGTGCTATGGATCATATGACATTTGATTCTGCATAAGCTCTTTGACCTCTTAAACTTTCCTACAAAATTCTCGTTTCACCGCCAATGGTACCTCAATTCCGATTACTGGGGAAGGACTTTTGTCCCTCACTAACACCTTTGAATGATTCTCGTTTTGGTTGTTCTCTGAATTATAATCTTTTGTCAAGCCAAATAACCACCGTTTTATTTTGTGTCACATTTTAGTCTAATTTTGTGTTTTTAAGGACATCCCTGACAAGGCAGATTACCAAGGTAGTGTTAAAGGAGGTCGTGATACTGGATTTAAAATTAAAAGTTCGTATGAGTTGCAGCCAAACTTTAAAGATTGTGTTCAAGAAAAAAAAAAAAAGGAAATATGAGATATGGTTATGGCATCGACATCTAGGGCACACTTCTTTTGGTTACATGAAGAAATTATTACCTAGTTTATTTTCAAACTTTGATGTCTCTAGTTTCAATGATGTCGTGAACTACAAAAAAGCCATCATGGCTTACTTCAGCCATTAACCTTGACTAAAAGTCCAAGCCTTATGATCACATATTTGATATTGGCCCATCTAAACTCAAGTACTTTAGACGGATCGCATTGGTTTGTTACTTTTATCGATGATCAGATCAGATGACTCGGGTATGTCTAATAAGTCCAGTATGAAGTAAATTGTTATTTCAAAATTTTCTATAAAATAGTCAGGTCAAGATAATGTACGTGTTCAAAGTTCTCCATAGTTAATAATAGAGGTGAATATTCGAGTTTTGAATTGAAGCGTATTTGAAAGCCCATGGAACCATTCATCAAACTACTTGTTTCACACCCTGAACATACTTGTGGGTGACGGAACGGAAAAAATCTGTCATCACTTGTTAGAGGTTGTCCGTGTTTCATTGATAGAAGCACATATGCCTTTATCCTATTGTGACACGACTACCTCTCGCAGCATATTTGATCAACCAAATACCTTTCAGCACTATTGATTTCCGGACACTAATCCAGCTCTCACTGGGCAACGGTCATCACTGGTCCAAACTTAATTTCATAGTCTTTGGTCAGGTAGCATTTGTACATCTTCATAAGCGTCAGCACAACAAGTTGACACCTCGAGCATTGTGATGTGTCTTTTTAGGGTATGATTTATCAAAAAGGGTACCGATGCTATCACCCTCCAAGCAAATGAATGTTTGTTACAATGGATGTAGTTTTTCGTGAAGACTGACATTTTCCTCTGAAATTGTCCCGGCGGGGAGCACCCGGAAGGTGAATCAAGCTCTAGGACTATGATTTTCTGATCCTCAGAAAGGAACTTCAACCTCAAAACAACTGTACCGGAACAAAATGAACCAACTTTTGGTAATGAGAATGTTGGTGAATCGATTTGAGTAGATAAATTGGACCACAAGTAGGATGAATCGGGACAAGACCATAGATTAACGAAGTTGTGGATCAACCTCCATCTGAATCTCTCGCACCACAAGCAACTGATACACCAAATTAAATCGCCGCTGAGATATCCCCACAGAAAATTGGAAACCACGAAGAAACAACTACCATCACACAAACTAGAGGTATTCTCAAACCCACATATGAACCCGAACTTTCTAGTAAAGTTAAATATCCTATGAGTCATTATGTGTCTAACCATCACTTGTCTGAATCAAATAAGCTACTGTAACCAAATTATCTACTGTACTATTCCAATAGCAGGTAGAAGCCTTTACAAACCCAAGGTGGAAAGCTTCTATGAATGAGGAGATGAAATCTTTGCAGAAGAATGAAACTTGGGAACTTGTTGATCGTCCTCCAGGGAAGAAACTAGTGGGATGTCGGTGGGTTTATACTGTGAAGCACAAAGCAGATGGTAAAATTGAATGTTTTAAAGCAAGACTGGTAGCAAAAGGGTACACCCAAACCTATGGAATTGATTATACAGATACATTTGCACCTGTAGCTAAAATCAACACAGTTCGAGTCTTATTGTCTCTAAACAAGAAACTCGATTGACCATTGCAACAATTTGATGTGAAAGTGCCTTTTTGCATGTGATGCAACAGTCCAAGAAGTGTACATGGATTTGCCATCAAGGTGCATGATCGTGGCGCATTGTCGAAGTAAAATTAAAGAAATCGTTGTACTGGCTAAAACACCCCTCCTAGAGCATGGCTTGGAAGGTTCACGAAGTCCACAGGTCTTTTTGGCTACCATCGAGTAATCCGCATTTCACACTTTTATTCTTTAAAAACAAAGATGGTAAGATCATTGCCCTTATTGTGTATGTTGATGACATGGTGGTTACACAGTGAAATGACCTAATGAAAGGAAGGCTCTACAAAGTTACTTGTCGTGTTTAATAAAATGAAAGACCTCATTACTTGAAATATTTTCTAGGATCAAGTGTTCTGTCGATAAAGGGATTTTCTTATCTCAAAGAAAATATGTTTTTAGATTTTGTTGCAGGAACTCCGGGGTATGTCGCGCATGTTAACCAAATTGATACACCAACAGAAGAAGGATTGAAGTTATGTGTTTGCACTAATCAAGGCTCAAGGATAAAGGGAGATATCGTGAGGCTCGTTGAAGATTGGATGTACTTAGCCCACACTAGGTCGATCTTGCCTATGCATTGAGTATTGCTAGCCGCCACATAATCCTGAGAACAACATATGAATGCAGTTATGTGCATTTCTTAGCGGTATCTAAAGTCCGCTCCTGGAAAGGCATTTTGTTCACCAAAAATGTAGATTGTCAAAGTGTGGATGCATATAATGATGCTAACTAGGCTGGAGCAATAGATGACAGACGATCTACTTCGGGATATTTCACCTTTGTAGGTGGTAATCTCGTTACATGGAGAAGCAAGAAGTAGAATGTTGTTGCACGTTCAAGTGCAGAGGCTGAATTTAGGGGTATGGCACTTGGAATATGTGAAGCATTGTGGCTAAGACTTCTATTGATGGATTTGGGCTATCTGCCTAAGCAAACTGACGTATGGCAGGACACACAAAGCAAAGATGTGGTATTGCTCATAATCCGGTACAACATGATAGTACAAAGCATGTGGAGGTAGACAGATTCTTCATTAAAGATAAATTGGATGAGAAAATTGTCAAGTTGCCTAAGATTCGATTCGAAGATCAATTGACTGATATCCTCACCAAAGCTGTTTCAATTCCAATGTTCTCAAAGTTTTTGGGCAAGTTGTGCATGTGTGACATCTATGCACCAACTTGAGGGGGAGTGTTGCGATATTGGATTAATCGTCAAAGATTTTCTATTGTAATTCTTTCCTATTACTATTTTTCTCTCGTTAGAACAGGTGTAAATAACTTAATTATAGGAATAGCTTGATTGTAGGATCTCTACTATCTCTATAAATATGTACATGTAAAGATACAGAATTATTAGTAATAAAAATATTCTTCTATTTTACAAGTTTACTCCCTAAAGAGGAATGCTCGATCCTCAAGCAGTTTTTGCATAAAAATTTTTTCAAGATCTTTCATTTCAAATTCATTTTTCAAATATTTTGTTGTTCTTGTGAGCTCTTCATGAGTCCCAATAAGATTTAGATCAACATACACAGCAATAATTGCAAATCCAATTTCTAATTTCTTAATAAAAATGCATGGGCATATAGGGTTGTTTGCATACCCTTTTTTCAATAAATACTCTCTGAGGCGATTATACCACATGTGTCCGGATTGCTTCAACCCATATAGAGATCGTTGTAATTTGATTAAGCACATATTACAAGGCTTTGTATTATTTGCTTAAAGCAATTTAAATCCTTCAAGGACTTTCATATAAATGTCATTATCTATGGATCCATATATAAGTCGTGGATGACATCCATGAGACGCGAGACATCAAATTCTTTAGAGACTGAAGTGTTTATTAGAAAGCGGAAAGTGATCATGCCCATGATAGAGAACAGGTTTCGTAGTCAATACCAAGTCTCTCGCGGAGAAACCTGATGCTACTAATCGCGGCTTTTATATCTTATGATCTCATTATTTTCTTATTGCGCTGCGACAAATACCCATTTGTACCCAACAAGCTTTACACTTTTAGATGTTTGACTATTGTGTCCAAAACGCCTCGCTTATTACTGGGCAAGTTTAATTCTGCCTCTATAGCTTCTTTCCATTTTGGTCAATCATTTCTATTTCGACATTCTTCCACATTTTGTGGTTCGGGTTCTCATCATTTCTTATGATGTCTAATGTGACGCCCCATTTCCCGGGGGTCCGTTGACAACCCGTCAACCCGCGGAATGTTTCATAAATGCTCTAACCCGACATATTCATTTAAATCGGCAGTCTCCCTCAGACGGAGCTCTACCCAAGAAACAAACCTGTCCCAAATAGTTCAATATGACATATATATGAGTAAAACGGCCACTTGGGCCCACAAACCAATACTCATCCAAATAAATCCCAACTATATACAATAGTTTCAAGAAGTAATAAAATTATCCTTATACATCATATATCAAACTTATAGAGTTCTTGGGTCATACGTACATAACAAACCAAAGCCACAACCCGCATTTCTTTAAAACGTCTCTAGGATGAGCAAATTCCTGAACGTCCTGCACTTTAAAATATCCGATTGTGGTGAGCTATCACCCAGTAGTGGAATCACCCTAAATCTAAGCTACTCTCCACCTAAGTGCATATGCACGCCTCCAATGAAAACATACATTCAAGTAAATGCATTTGATCCTACTTTAACAAGCCTACTACGAAGATCTTAAATACTCATTCCATCCTTATGCTTTAGCTTATTTTTCTAGTGTTTTTATGTTGTAAGTTCCCTAATGCTCTAAAAAGCTCACACTTATGATCAGGTCATCCATTTGGTGGAATTGTGCAAACAAAACCGCCATGTATGAATCAGGAGAGGCTACCGCATTTTTGATGTTTCGCACATCATATGAGCTCTTATTGAATCAAGCCATATATGGATGAATTCCTACACTCAAGATCTTCTAGGGATACCAAGAACAATTACAAAATTGAGTTCGAACAAAGAAGTTATGCAAGTTCCAAAACTTGAAGAAAATCAAAGAACATCAAGTGAAGACCTTCAAAGTAGAGAGAGGCCACTGTATTTCCTTTGACGTTTAAATCATATGAGCTCATATCAGATCAAGTCATATATGGATAGGGATTCTACACTTCAAGAGCTTTCCAACGGTACCAAATTGGAGTTCAAAGGATGTAAAGTTATGGCCTTACAAGCAGGAGCAAAAACAGTGGATCGGTGAGCGAACGCCGCTGTTTGAGAAACCAACGCCACGCTGCGTAGGAATGAAGATCCACGCCGCGACGTCAGCCGAGGCACGACGCCGCGACGCTCTCGGGCCGCTCTTCGTGGATTTTAGCCCATTTTGAGCCCATAATGGAGGGTTTTTAAGCTCAAACCTGAAAGAGACGAAGAGGAGGCGGCTAGGGCTCGGAGAAGGGGACTTTGTCCACACTTTGGGACCAAGGAGGAGGTCAGGAGCTGTTTTTGAAGATTTGGGAAAAGATCATGAGATTTGTGAACAGAAAATCCAAGACTCACCATCATTTGATCATTATAGTTTCTTTCTCTTCCCCTTTTCTCATGTTTTGCATCCTCTAAGTTTATGATGGTCAAACCTCTATCATGCTTTAAATTCATAGACCTAGGGTTTTGGTTGTGTATTGAACATGAGTTTTATATCTATTTGTTAATGTTCTATTTCTATTGTTTCTGTGGAATGCACCTCTATTGGATTCATACTGCTCTATTTACATATTGATTTCTGGCTAATCTCAATGTGGTGAGTGGTCTTTGCAAGATCTCGAAAAGGAGTAAAGAACTAGACATAGATGAATCAACCTAATTAGCCCGGGTAGTGTAGAAATTATCTTAATTAGGAGGCGGTAGACTTCTTTGATCTTTTAAAGCATCTCTAATGTCAGTCAGAGCTGAGAAGCAAAAGACCTTAGTGTTACTTGGTAGGTTATTCTCGAATTCGAGAGAGGCTTATAATTAAATCAGACAAGAGTCACCTTGAAAGCATTTTCATGAAACAATAGAATAAATTTTAACTTAGATCTAAGAGGATTGTCTCGATTGCACCAAGTAAATTCTAGAATTTATCATCTCTGGTATCCCTTAGTTGTGAACTTCATTAGTTACATTTAGAAATTTCTATTAGTTTAGTTTAAATTTTATTTTAATATCACAATTAGTTAGTTTGGATATTAGAAAGATTGTTAATTTTGGCACTTAGCATCCCCATTTTTCCTGTGGATCGATATCCGCATTTAGGTACACTTTATTACTTGACAAGCGTATACTGCGCGAACAAGCGCTTTATATTTTTCTCGAATAATTTTATATACACACTCACTAAACGCCTATCATCTACCTGATCAACTCATACCTGAAACTCATCGACTCCCTACACTTCTGCCTAGGCCACGATGAGAAACATTATTTTAAAACAAAGATAACTGCTTTAATTATGGACAACCCTCCGATATAAGTAGTGGACCGACTCGATGTTCTATTTAAGACAACCCTCCGGCTGTATATCAACTGGACCGACCCGACGATCGATATTTAGTATGGACTACCCTCCGGAGATGCAATGGACACACCCGATGAATTATTATAATTAGTCAACCCTTTGAAATACACTCGTGCATCCACCTCTACTGCACTCACTCCTATTGTTTTAGGTGCCCCAAGGTAAATGGGAATGCATGACGTCAATTCCAATATTAATTCATATAACACATGCAAATATATATAACATGATATACATTTACATAATTTTTAATCACAATAAACATGTTATGTAATTTCACAATCCATTACACCAAAAAATTAGCTCACTTGCTTAATTATCAAACACTTTGCAGAAATCTCAACTTGAATTACTCGACCAAACACATTTTCACACAAAATTTATTGGTGAAACATTATTCACGTGAATGAAACCCCTCGTGTCACTGCTCATCCAATACTTCTCCACACGTTTCACCTTGTGAAACCGACCAGCAGCCGCTCCGGCCCTACACACATCGGCAACACAATTGTTTGCCAATTTATACACTTGTACAACTCCAAATAATACGCACATCACTGACGGCACAAATGGGTTTCAAAATTCTAACACCGTTCCCAAGCTTCTCAGATCGATCAAACGGCCACCACGGCCTCAATCAATAAACATCAAATACACTTAAACAAAGTGTAAAACCAAGTAAGTGATAAAACTCTACCTCAATGGAGCTTTGTTGAAACTCCTAAAACTAGAGCCACCGTAGGTCTTCACCTGATACAGAGCGACCTTCCTTCGCCCTAAGAATTTCGGCACTGGATCGCCTTGGGCCTGTAGAGAAGTGGCTTACTTCTCAAGATCACACCATTTTCACTAACGTGATCTTCCCTCACACTTCACGCTTGGTCTCTTTTGAACAAGGGAGAGGATGACACTATTTGGACTTTGTCCATTATCATTAAACATTTGATTAATCTTATTTCAGGTGTCCTCTCAGACTTTGGACACGGGCACGACCTTGGTCATCCGTTTCTCATTTCATCTACCATGCAAACATAAGTAACATAAGTACATGACTTTCACACATCATATGTCGTTTACGACACCCGAAACTTGATGCTCAGTGGTAATTTTCTACCTGCTCCTTAATTTGACTGGGGCCTGACGTGTTAGCTAGATTTCTCGCGATACGATTCAAGTAATGGTGAAACTGGTTTCATCCGAGATCTAGAAAATAAATTTCCAGATTTATACCGAATTACGATTCGTCTTTTCCGTAAATTCAAATTTCTGTCTTGGCATTCTCCCTCTTATAAGGAATTTTCATTCCGAAATTCTCACAACATATCACTCACATGCATATGATCGTGCACTCTACTATGTATGTAAACTTACCATTTTAATGATAAACGTAATTAATCACTTAATCATCTTTGCCAAAGGATAGTGGCTCCGCATCGTGTCTCTGCTCCCACGTGGGACTTCCACTCCATAGTGCCACTGATAGCACCTCACTAGTCTCATCATCTTGCGCTTAAAACCCGATCACTACGACCAAATGCACACCGGTCCCTCCTCGAAGGTCCCATCATGGTCAACTCATCCGTCCCCAATCCACCACATGAGCCGGATTCGAGGCACTTGTACATGGAGACGTGAAATACCTCGTGGACACCTGACATGCCAGGCGGTAAAGCCAACCGGTACGCAATAGTGCCTACCCTCTCGAGTATCTCGAAGGCCCAATGAATCTCTGATAACTTCCTCGCTACCGAACTTGACCACTTTCCTAGGAACACCTCAGCGACGATCCCAACTCTCGACTCAAGGATCGACGCCAGACACGCATAGCTCTTCTACCAAATTTAATCCGTGGGAGAAGACGCCGTCAGATCAAGTCACCTCTCTTTATGCCCGAATCTGCACGCACTGTTGACGGAGCTCTCTCCCACCTTGGTCCAACATAACGGTGACCCGTACGGCCTCTCATACAATGCCTGCAGGAAAGACCGTATACTCGCCCGATAACCCATGGTTGTAGCACCACTAAGGGCAATGCTCCTCCCAGCCTACCCTTATGATCCAGACGCATGCTCGTAGCATGTCCTCTAACACTGGGATAGTCCTCCTGACCACCATCTGTCCGAGGGTGGAAAGTTATACCATGGTCACCGTGTGCCCATAGCCTTTGAAACTCTTCCAAAGTGTGCCCAGAAAACCTCGTGTCTCTATCCTCACCATGGATACCTGCAATCTATGTACTCGACTACTCCCCTCGAACATGAACCGGCAGACCCCTCTCCAAGGTGAAGGTCATCCAAGACGGCTAGAAATGTGCCGAATTTCGTGAGCCGATCCACTCATCACTCATACCGCATCATGTTCTCGCGTGGTCCGTGGCAAAGGGTCACAAAACCATTGCATTTGCCCCACTTCCACCCACCCACCTTCATAGTCAAGTAGCTCACTACGAATGCTCACTTAACTTTCACACGAGACATCGCCGCACAAAGTCCCCCTTACGTGTCCCTTCATCCCGCTCCAAGAATACATCGACTAAGATCCTGGTATATCTGGGTACACTGATGCACTGCAAATCGAGAGCAAAGTGGAAACTCCTCAAAATCTCCTCTCAAATCGGTCAAATGGGAATCCACCACCGCCTTCTATAATCAAGACTACCATCCGAAAGTAGATCTGGCCCAGCCTCGCCAATTGCATCTGATCAGATTCAGCCCCCGATGGATAATTATCTCGCGCACCCGCCACCGGACTCAATCACCGCCAACGACCGCAGCTACTAAACTCCCCAACGACCCCCGTGTCCGCCGGGCTGCATCAGAGCCCAAACCGTCTCCATTGGGCCTCAAGCATCCGCCGGCTCCCGAAGCTATACTAGCTAACGCCCTTTGACCACCGAGTGCATCACTAATTACATTTTGCCTTACTGTGATGGTAATGCAAAGTAAGTCATAATCCTCTGTAGAACTCCATCCATCAAGTGGCCTCATACTGAGTCCACACGTGAAAATATACTTCAGACTTTTATGGTCTGAGTACACCTCGAACCTCGCCAGCAGTAGTAGCGCCAATCTCTCAAGGCGAAGACTATTTCGCCGCCAACTCCATGTCGGTGCGGGGTAAATCTTTTCTCATAATTCTTCAACCGACGGAACCATAAGCTACTACCTCCCGGGATCGCATCAAAACACATCCTAGTCCGGCCCTCGAGAGGCATCACAATACATCAGGAAATTCCTGTCCCCTGTCTCTGAACTATCAAGATAGGAGCCGGCGGTCTCTCTTCAACTCCCGGAATGCCTCACATCGGCTATCCCAATCAAACTTGACCTCCTTCCTGTGTTAACCTCACATAAAGCCGCTAATCGGGAGAAATCCCCACGAATTTCCCAATAACCCAGCCAATCCCAAGAAACCACGATCTCGAAGATCTGACTTCTGGCCTCTCCACCATCACCGCTCAACCTTCTCCGGTCGACCACACTCCCGATGTCGACACCACGCGTCCCAAAATCTCACCTCGCCAGGTTAAAACTGTGACTCGAACTTAGCGCATAAACCTGATGGTCTCTCAACAACTGTAAAACGATCCTCAAGTGATACTCATGCTCCCACTCTGACTGGGAGTAGATCAAAATGTCATCCATGAAGACTATGACAAACTGATCTAGATAGGGTTGGAATACCCTATGCATGAGATCCATGAATGCCGCTGTGCATTCATCAATCCAAAGGGCATCACCGTAAACTCAAAGTGCCCATAACGCGTCCTAAACGTTGTCTTAGGGATATCTATCTCCCTAACCCTCAGCTGATGGTAACCAGTGCGAAGGTCTATCTTGGAGAGACTTCAGCGCTCTTCCTTAACCGGACATCAAAACAAATCGTCAACTCTCTGCACGGGTACCGATTCTTGATCAACCCCGTTCAACCCGCCCAGAATCAATGCACACCAAGGGTCTTGTCCTTCTTCAGCAAATAGAACCCGAGAGCCCTATGGTGAAGTGCCTTGGCCTAATGAACCCCCTTGTCCGCAGCTCCTCGTAGCTGGACTCGGAAGTTCCGTGAACCTTTTCAACCGGTGTCATCCCCTATGCTGTCATAGAGATGGGTGAAAATGTATGTAACTCGATACCTAAGTCTACTACCCTCCGCGAGGTAGTCCAGTAGCCATCCGAAAAACATCCACATACTCGCACACTACTCGAGGTAGATCTATGTCTGGTCTCTCCTCATCCTCTGGGGTAAGTCTCGCTAGCCAACCCGCTAACCGCCCTTTACACTGACTCGTAGAACCGGGGCAAAGGTCATGCTTGTCCCCCGAAACACCACACGAGCACTGCTCGCTGCAGGGGGCGTAACCCTACGCCACAATCAATAACAACCTTGTAAACCGTCAGTCAATCCATCCCTAAGATGACATCGCAACTCGATACATGTCCATGATCCCCGGGGTCCACTGCGGAGTAGAGTCTCCGAGATCTCCAACTCGCAATCACGACATATCATACATATTCTCACCCTAATCCCTAGGGGAGAACTCACCTACAATGGCTCCTCTAAGATCTCAACCTCTAAGCCCAACTCTCTCTCTATGGTCAGGGTCGTCCTAACCATGGAGTCCATGTCTTGTAGGCGAAGTCCTACAATCCTGGCCCGAATGGACAACTTCAGTCCATTCTCAAATCTCCTAACCTTAACCATGTCTGTGGCCACGTAATCATCAGCTAGAATCAAGCAAATTCAGAACCTAGCCACATACATCACCCTCGCTTCAAATGCCTAGGAACCCGAGCCAGCATGCTCCGCAAAGATCCGGAAAGTACTTACCCAGAACATCTCCTAAAAACCCGCCCATGTCATAGCCCTCTAAGTCTCTAGGAGTGTCCTTGCCCCATTTCACGCCATACTAAGCCTCAATTCCCAAATTTTAACGCAGCCTAACTATCCTAGTCGGGCCAAAGGCACCTCCATGGCCTCTAACACCTTTCTGATTCGCATGAACCAAATGGTCTGGCCACCAATGGACATCTCCTCCCCTCGTGAATGTCGAAGGATGATGCGCCCTTAAACCTCTCGAGGCACTGGGACCTCCCCCGACTCAACTGCACGGCCAACAGGCGACAAGAAACAGTTACCTACGTGGGCCCCGCCAGAAGGGGCCTCACACACCAAACACCGTGGCTGGTCACCGTCTGGTGGTGCCCGACCGCACCTCGTGGACGCCCACGCCAGCCGCCCCTCGACCAGCCATCTGGCATAGTCCAAATGGCAAGTTAAATCTCAATACAGTGTCTCTAAGGCATAAACACCGCCCTGAGACACTATTCATACTCAGAATATACAAGCCTCATATTCTATGTCCTCGCATTTAAAATAATGCGAGACGATTAATTCATACATATTAAATCATTTTTCAACAAAATTTTATTTTTCGAAAAATTTCCATTTATTTCCAAAATTTTGTCTCATTTTATTTGATTTACTAATAAAAAAATTTAAAATATCGATGAACAAAGTAATTCATGAATAAAGGCCCAAAAAGTGACCGCCAAAGAACGCATTAAGTCCAAATGGCCGGGTGCACTGCGTACACGCGGGCTCGGGCCGCCCCACCCAAAGCGCACGCGCACCCCAAACGCTGCGTACGCCGCCGTAATGCGGCGCCGCGGGCCATGTCGCGGGCAAACAGCCGCAGCGTTGTGTCGCTACCGGGCCGCAGCAGCTTCGCGCGCCGGGCTCGCCGTGCTGTGTGCCTAGGCCGCTATACGCCCAACGCCTGCTCCCTGCCGCTTTGTCAAGTGGATACGAATCAATCGATCGTGACATGCCCTACCTCAAGCTCCCTCTCGCCCACGATACACTTAGTGTATCAAGCACAATAAACACCCCAAATGCCACCCCATCTCTCTATCACGACAATGATTGTATCGTGATCTCTCACTCCCTCAAACAAAGGATCTATCCTCGTCACAATACAATTTTGTATCATGACACACTTTCCCCGCCACCCACCGCCTCACCACGATACACTTCGTTGTATTACGATACGCTTCCTCAACCTCCTCTCCCGTCTCTTGCACAACCAGCTAACTTCACACTCTCCCAGTCCTACTGTAAGCCGCAATACAATTCTTCACTCGTATTAGGACACAAGCGCAGCCCAACAAATTTCTGCACCAAATTTTTTTTTCTCGTTTTTCTTCCTTTTTTTTTTCATTTATATCAGCTACTGGAAAATGCCCAAAAAAAAACATATCCACATTTTTTTTTTTCATCATTCTCCAGTACACCAAATAAATTTTATAAAATTTATTTTCTTCATTTTCTTTAGTTTTACACACTATAAACATCTTAGAAAATGATTCTGATTATTTTTCTATTTCATCAAGAGCCTTCATACTAACATGCAAAGAGTTTGAATATCGCATCCTTACAACTCAATAATTTTATGAGTTCTACTTTACAATTTATTAAAATTTTATTTCATTATCCTATAACTCAAGTAAATTTATTCCAATTATTTTCTTTGTTCCAGTTTACACACTGTAAACTCCTAAAAAAATTTTTTTTTTTCTAACACATCAACGTGCTAATCACTAAGCACACAACCACTCTCAACACATAACAATTCATCAATTCACATGATCACACACAAAACACACATGCAGTGTTCTAGTTTTGTTTCATGCCTTCCTAGGTAATCTCATACCTAAACCTACATCGAACCACCCAAATGGTGATGTTCTTACACGACTATGGCCTAAGCCCAAATCCCCTCAAGCCCTAGGTAGCCCGTATACCTAGGCTCTGATACCAAGCTGTGACGCCCCATTTCCCGAGGGTCCGTTGACAACCCGTCAACCCACGGAATACTCGTGAATGTCGGGTAACCCGACATAATTCATGAAAATCGGGCAGAGTCTCCCTTGTACGGGGAGCTCTACCTAAGAAACAAACATGTCCCAAACAATTCAATATGACATATATATGAGTAAAACGGCCACTTGAGCCCACAAACCAATACTCATCCAAATAAATCCCAACTATATACAATAGTTTCAAGAGGTAATAAAATTATCCTTATACATCATATATCAAACTTATAGAGTTCTAATACATGTGTACATAACAAAACCAAAGCCACAACCCGGCTTCTAAAAACGGCCCTAAGATGAGCCGTCTCCTAACTCGCTCCCTATACCCGAAAATAAACATCTCGGTCAGGCAGCGACGCCAAAGAGGAAATCACCCTAAATGGGTTACTCTCCACCTAAGTGCATATACAATGCTCCAATGAAAACTTACATTCAAGTAAATGCATGATCCTACTTGAATGTCTACCTGATCAACTCATACCCCGAGTCCTCACCGACTCCCTCACACTTGCCTAGGCCATGTATGAGAAACATTATTTTCAAAACAAAGATATTTGTTTTTAATTATGGACAACCCTCCGATATAAGTAGTGGACCGACTCCGATGTTCTATTTAGTGGACAACCCTCCGATGTATATCAACTGGCTCGACTTCGACGTATCGATATTTTATATGGACTACCCTCCTCGATATTGAATTTGACACAATCTCGATAATTATTATAATTAGTCAACCCCTCCAAACACTTCTCCTCGTGTATCCACCTCATTGCACTCACTCCTAACATTGTCAAGGTGCCCTAGTACAAATGGAATGCATGATGCCAATTCCAGTATAATTCATATAATACATGCAAATATATATAAATACTTATTATACATTTTTTACATAATTTAATCACACAAACATGTTACGTAGTTTCACAATCCATTACAATCTCAAAAAATTAGCTCACTTCGCTAATTATCAAACACGAGCACTAACTTCAATTACTCGACCAAACACATTTTCACAATAAAATTTATTTTCGCGTCACTATTCACATGAATAGTGAAAGTTCTCGTGCTAATGCTCACATCCAATATTTAATATCGGTTTTTCACCTTAGAAACCGAATTGTATAGCCATTTACGGCCTCATACACATCACAACATGCCAAATTGTTTTTACATTTATACAATTTAATAACCCAAACAGCCCGTGCACATCACGACGGCAATAAAATGGGTTTCAAAATTTCCTAACAATTCGTTCCAAGCTTTGGGATCGATCAAACGGCCACCACGCCCCTGTTAATCAATCAAATATCTGGTGAAATACACTTAAAAAAGTGTAAAACCAAGGATAAAACTTCCTACCTCATTGAGTTTGTTCAAAACTCCTGAAAACCTGAGTCACTCGTAGCCTCACCCCGCGCAAAGCGACCTTCCTTCGGGTCTCCAAAGAATTCGACTGGGTCGACGCCCGTAAATCTAGAGAGAGAAGGATTACTCTCTCTCTAAGATCACACCATTTTCGAATCCACGCATCTCCCTCACACTTCACGCTTGGTCTCTTTTGAATGCGGAGAGTGATGACACTATTTGGACTTTGTCCTATTATTATTAAACATTTGATTAATCTCATCTCGTGTCCTCTTCTAGATTTTGACACGTAAGTACCCATCTCTCTGGGCCGTCTGCTTTCCATCATTTCTCTATTCATGCAATGCAAGAATATGAAAGACACGTTATAATTCGACTTTCGCCACATCATGTCGCTTTATCGGCACCCGAGACTCGATGTTCAAAAACGCGATTTTCGATCGTTCTTAATTCGACGAAATTCGACGTGTTAGCTAGATTTCGTGGATACCATTCCAACCCGTAAAACTGCTTTCACATCCGAGCATCTGTAATAATTTTATTTTTACCGAAATTGCCAATTTTAGTCTTTTTTCCATAAATTGAAATTTCTGCCCAGATTCAAGGTCATTTGGAAAGCAAAATATTATTGATAATAACTTTATTTCTGATTCCATTTTTTCTCTATCGTGTACATAATTTATTAAGACTTCAAAATTTTCGTGCAATTCTTGCCTCTTAAGGGCTAATTCTTTATTTTTGAACCCTTTCTCGTGAGTCTTGTTTAATATATGTCTCTACAAGGGCCTCTTGTTCACCAAATTCCTATTGTACTTTTGTTTATCAAACGCCTATAAGGCCCTTATCACGCACCCTTCAAGTGTGACAATTCTACTTATGCTCTCCTTCGAGGTTATATCTGAACTAATAGCCTCCCACGCCTGCCGTATTTTAGACTGATTTGCTAATTGTCCTTCAAAGACATTAATCCGTGCTGGAGCATTTACAGCCGAGATATGTGACTTTGTCACTTTCTTTGCATCAACAAATGCATCTAGTAATTGATTTGCAAGATTATGTAAATTAATGATCCTTTGAACTCGGGCCACATTACTTGTACGAGGATCAAAATGAGATAATGTGGATGCATCCCAAGTAATTTATTGCTTCTCCGAATCAACTTTTCTCCCTAATGGTGGAAATACGCCATTAAATGACAATCGCAAATCCGACTCTAAAACATCTCCGATAAGGTTCCAAATATCTTATGATAGACTTGTATGGAGTGTAATCGGTACATGGACCGCACAACCAAAAACCTCGTGAAGTGGGAAATACTGGTCGTTTACCCAAAGACAAGTCATGGGCGGAGTACTTTAGTAAGATGTTAGTCTAATTTATTAGACTCAAGTAGCATGCATAACAACATGTCCCCATATAGATGCTTTAGCAATTTGTCTTCTCACCGCATGCTCCAGCTTACACTGAAGACGCTTGATCAAATACTCTCGCTTAAACCATTTTCGTAGGATGAATACGACCAACAAAGATTTTCTCAATATTTATCCTAATCGACATACACAGCTTTCATCGAGTTTGCAAGAATTCACCAACATATCAAGTCTTATTGGTTTTGATCGATAATCAGGAATTGTGTTTTAATTTGGTCATTTGTGCAAGAAGCTCAAAGAAATGTGCAACATTTCTGTGGTAAAGAAGACATACATGTGACCATCTAGTAGAGGCATTTATTAGGACCATAAAATAACGAAAAGGTCCACATGGTGGATGAATAGGTCCACATGTGTCCCCATGTATTCTTTCTAAAAAAACTGGTGATTCAGACATGATTTTATTAAATGATGGTCTGACTAATAACTTACCTTGTGAACAAGAGTCACAAGAAAATTCATTAGGCAAAAGAATCTTCTGTCTTTAATCTGAGCTAACAGATTTATTCTATGATTCACGCAGATCATTGAAGATCCGTGGTAATCTCTAGTCTGTTACCAAAGAGTGTACTTTGGGTCATTGAACTTCTAGTTCATTACAGCATATGACTCGATTGGCTTTATGGTCGTATGATATAACCCATAGGAGAATGCCAAAAGCTTTTCCGCAATAATCTTTTTCCCATAAATTATAGAGGTAATATATAAACTTTCTTTATTATATTCATTCATAGTTTCAATATGATATCCATTTTTGCGGATATCTTTAAAACTAAGAAAATTTCTTATTGATTTCCTAGAATATAATGCATCTTTAATTTGGAATCTAGTTCCATTTGGTAGCATTATATTTTCTCTTTCGGAGACTTCAATTAAATCTGATATACCAGAGATGGTACTTACACTAGCATTTGTTACTATTAAATTTAAAAAATATTTTTTCTCTCAAAGGATTGTATGCGTGGTTGCATAGTCAGCAAGACATATATCATAATCATTCATCTTGAAATTCAATAATACATAAATTTAGATACAGGTAAAAATATAAAGAACATGATGATATTGTCACACCTCGATTCCCGGTCTGACCCGAAAGGCGGATCCGAACCGGGTCTAGGGCGCGAGACTATATACTGGGACTCTTTACCTTTTTTTTTTTTTCAGACATTGGTGGGCCCAAGTCTTATAACCGAATCAAAATCCTATATATCCAAAGATACTAAATAAAACTACCACCGTAGTGGTGTTTATTGTTGTCATATACATACAAATTCCGTCTCATTTACTATACAAAATCAGACTTTACATTTTACAAATCGTAGCTGTAACTCCACATGCAGCGAACCTCACAAGTACCTAGCCTAAAGAAGATGCGAAAGTTTTTTGGATCGCCTACTTGTACCACACTCCGACAAACCCGTGCAAGCTTTACGCTAGTGGGAAACATATGACTTATACAGAAACACATGCACTATTACTCATTTATAAGGAGCATATAACAGTAATAGATATGCAGTAATATATATCAGAATTTTTCATCAATTCATACAGCAACTTATACACATATTCGTACTTATAGTAAACGTATTCTTGTTCAAGTCTCTCATAGGACACGTACTTGTACTTGCATCAAACGTATACGTATTTAGATCTCCCAAGGACATATATATCAAACTTATTCTTATACTTCTCTCGGACTTATGATTATTCAGATCTCCCAAAGGACATATATATCGGACTTATACTTATACTTGTCGCGGACTTATAATTATTCAGATCTCCCAAAGGATGATCACTTGAACTGTCTTATCGATACTCATCCGCATCTCTCGTAGGAGCAGCGAGACTTCACTCGAGGTACCGTAGGTAATCGTGAGAACTTATGCTTCGTACTGTATCTTATACTCTTGTATTGTTTTTTGTTATTATCCTTATCTTACTTGATCTTTATACTTGTATTACGGAGCTTATTCTGTACTGATCTTACAACTTGCATAATGGTATATACTTGTCTTATGGATCTTATACTTGTATTACTGAGCTATTCTGTATTTCCTTTATCTTATACTTGTATTACTGAGCATACTTGTCTTACTTGATCTTATACTTGTAGCTACAAAGTTTATTCTTGTATTTCGGATCTATACTTGTATTACGTGAGCATATACTTGTTCTACGGATCTTATACTTGTATTACTGCAGCATACTTGTTTTACGCAATCTTATACTTGTATTACAAGCTTATTCCCTTGTAGCTTGATCTTATATTCAGATACGAAGCATATACTTGTATTTTATCTTATACTTGTATTATTTGACATCAAGTACCCGTAGGTACTACAACAGATACGTAGGTACCGTAGGTACATCTCGTGATCTTTACCATATTCATTTCACTTTATTCTTATTCGTAGTCTTATCATATAACCGTTGATTGCTCAGACCGCACACGGAATGAGTAGGACACGATAATAAGTACCCGGCTGCACAAGACATAACCGAGGTGCCGTGAACACAAAGCAGTGAGCGTCAAGCACCGACAGAGTGCCGTCGCACTAATCGTGAGAGCACCAAGTACTAATCGAGAGTACCTGGCATTATCGTGTCGAAGACGGCCAGAGCCGATAGTGCTCAGGTGAATTGATACAGGTTTGAGTGTTTTTGTATAATAATCATCACTCACTGACACTCAAGTCCCTTATTGTTTTCATCGATCATTTTTTGCTATTTTGAATGTGTTAAAAATTGTCGGTCTTCATCCGCATGAAGAATATCAAACTCCCACTTCTTCGCATCGTAAACCAAGAAGAAAGAATAGCGTAAAACGTAGGGAAATTAGAGCAATTCGCAAATTGTTCCTTCGTGGAGCACTACAAGATCAGCCCTCCGTCATGCCTCTTATTCATGTCGCTTTCAGTATTTGGTTTCCACATTTTTACCTGCATATTTTCCACTTGTTTTAACTTCACATCGAAAGAGACTATATGTCAGCCGTGTGTCTTTGCATCAATCACTTATCGTCAGTATTAAGCTTCACTTTCCGCTGTTTTCCTCTTCCTTCGGCTTCACTTCTTCGCTTTTTCTGCTTTTCTGCCAACATCTCTGATGATTTGACAAAATCAAAGATGCTCCTATTTTTAAATCTTCCCTATCTCAGGAAGGCGCCGCTTTGAGTGTCATCTTCTTCATGCTTCATGCTGGCGCTTGCTGGTGTTCTTCTCACCATGCCGCACCCTGCATGCCCTTCCTTACCGCAGTTGTTGTTCGATTACTTTCAGATCCACCGATGCCCGCTAGCTCCTATTAGTTATCAGGTCGGTTTCGAGATGCAGCCATCGCAGTTTGCCTGGTTCGTCATCTTTTTCAAAAGGAAAATTGGCGGTCCAGTTTTGTGCCAACCATTCGGCTGGAATGACTATATGTTTCACCCAGGATGACTGAAGTAATGTTGCCAGCCAACCTGTAACTCCTGCTTCCGCTGGGACCCCACTTCAAGGATTTCTTCTTATTTTCATTTTACTTTATCTGCACAATTATCATCGCTTACTAAACTCAGGTTCAAATTGTTCACAAAGAAATCATTTTGTATGAAGAAAACTCATCCCAGTTCCCACCCAGAACCATTATAATGGCAGCAGGTATGGAATCAACACAGCGGTTCCAGTATTGAACTCGACGGGTTTTCTTCTGCATAAATGATTTATCAGAGATTAAAACCTGTGAATTCCAATTTGGATTCAGTTTGGTAAAACAGGAGGTTGATAGTAAAATTAAAAATTAAAATGAAGAAAAATAAGAAAACGAAACTCGGGTTCCTGGGCCACCGGCTTGTGGTTCTGTGTTAAACTCAACATGTACTGTGTCTTTATCCTCGCATTGGGGAGCATGACATATGTCACTTCCCGAACCGGATCTTCGTTTAGCTTTTACAAACCTGCACTTTAGATTTTCCTTTTGAAAGATGGCATTTAATTAGGCATAAATATCCCTAGCAGTGAAAACACATCTCAAAAACCCTACCCCACAATAACTAATAGGAGACAACTAACTGGGCATCAGTGGATCTAATGAAAGTATCCACTGAACCCAAAAAGCTTGCCAAATACACATTAAGGAGGGTATGCTTAAGAGATTGTAACCTATGGTGAGAAACAGGAGCACAAATAATTTAAACACCAACATGAAGAAAGCATGAGGAAGATGAAGTTTACCTCAAACCGGCACCTGGCCTTCCCCTTCATTTGGGAGGTTTAGCCGAACATCCTTGATTTGTCATCAAAGGATGTTTGGCAAATCGAGAAAATAGCAAAGAAATGAAAGAAAGTGAAGCAAGAGGAGAGGAGAAGCCACTGAGAGTCAGAAGCTTCCATCACTTTATTGATCGATATGATTGATACAAAGCACACCAGTTTATGAGATGTCATGTAAGGGAAGTTACAAAAACCAAAATCTAAGGCTATTGTTGTGGGTAAAATGGAAAAAACCAAAACAAATGCAAACAGGCATAACAGAAAAGCAGAACTGTACAGAGGAATACATGCTAGATGCACAAGGCATAGATGCACAATGCACAGATGCACATTGTTAGATGCACATGTTTCAGAACCAATTCTCGCAGTGCTCCAATTTCCTCTGCCGCTATTCTTTCTTCTTGGTTTCTCGATCTAAAAGCCGTGTTTGACTCAAATTCTTCATGCTTTGATCGACTCAACAATGTTGGCACGATTAGCTCGCAAAACCTGCAAAATTAGCCACAAAATATGATCAGTAGTACAATAGGGACCCGAATATGTCAATTGGCTTAATTAGAATGATTAGTACACAAAGCATTCAAAACCTAATAAATAGGACTCAAAATAGCACTTTGGGCACTAATCAAGCACCGGCAATTAACTGCAGATCGATGACATCGCGGCACCGGCGAGAGCGTCATCGACCGCGTCAGAGTCGGCGGCGCGGCACCCGAGAGCGTCATCACCGAGAGCATCGGCACACACCGGCACACGAGGTGCGATCATCTATACACCGAACGATGTCGACACTATGCGGATACAACATAACGATTTTATCGATAAGGTCGAGCATCTGGTTCACGAGGTGGTCGATACATTGCCTCATGTTCATGTTCGCGTTTCAGTTCCGCTTTCATGTTTCATATCATATTCATGTTTCATGACACATCTATACATATTGCATTTCCGCAGAGCTTTTCCCGTTTATGTCAGAGATAATTCCCGAGCCTTAATCTGACTCGAATCGGGCGAGTCCGAATCGAAACTCGGGGATGCTCGACGATTTCTTTTCTTTTTCGTGTTATTAAATTTTTTTCAAATGTCGCACTAATCCTCGGCTGCACCTAAAATGATGATCCGCCAATCGGGAGTCTCTGGCGCATTCGACGTTTTCATTTATCTTACCAAAACATTTATTATGTCATCTCGCTATGAAGTGGTTTCTGGGGCTTTTGGGCAGCCCACAATCAGCTTCATAAATTCAATGCAATTCGGTAAGCCCATAAACATTTAACAAAATACATTTACAAAGAAGACGTTCATTCCTTTTCAGAATGTTATACAAAATCGAGGTTCAGAGTTTAACCCTTTTTGTTTACAAAATACCACTTGTTGATAATGATATGCAAACATTACTTATACGTCGTACTCTCTTTATGACTCTGCACTTCTTGATCTTGGCCTGCCTTTTTGCTTACTCCGATACCGCTTACATGATAAAACTATACGCTTGCTACTTTCATGCTTAGTGGTTCTATGCGCCTATTTCAATATTCAATTTAATTTTGACATGTACTTAACATCAAACCATGCCTATTATATCAACATATACTCATGCTATTCATTTTCGCATGTTTCATTTTACAAATCATTTATCATATCACAACATGCATTTTCAATGCAATAATTCAATTCATTAATTCAATTTATGAGATTTAAGATATACATGTGGGCCCATTTATACTAGCTAACGCTTTCTGCTATTTCACTTCACTATTCAAATCACATTTCCTCGACGTTTCGATTCGCTTACGAATCCTTACTTATTTCTCATTCGTAATGTGCTTACACATTTAATAATTGCCCCATCATGACGGATGCCATTCGGGTGCACCCCGACATGTGGTATCACTTTAAATTCCATAAGCCATCATGATTGATGTCGATTGGTGCATCCCGCCAAGTGGGACATTGACAATTTCAGGTGCCTTCGCGGACTGATGCCGATTGGTGATCCCCGTCAGCGCTTCATTCCTGTGATATCGATTCAATTCAAGATGTCGAATCAATCGATTCGCTTACAATTTGATTTATCATTCACATTTATTCGGTTTTCAAATATCACATTTCAATTCCGTATTCACTTTCGTATTGTCCTTTTAAGGATATACTCAATTTATGTACTCATTTCATATACTCATTCACGTACTCATTTCATGTACGCATTCATGTACTCATTTCATATACTCATTCACATACTCATTTCATATACTCATTCATAGTTACTTGGTAAACTACCAAAATACTTGAATTAAGAATAGAGTCAGAGAACTAACCGAAGATGTCGGATCTAGCTTCCTTCTCTTCGATCTCGGTCCTAGTTAGGCGATCATCACCCGTCCCTAGTCAATAACAATCACGCCACTCTTAGTGGATAATTAATTAAACAATTTTAGTGAATTACAAGTTTATTTCCTTTAACGGTTCTGGGTTACACACTAAGTCTAATTCAAGATCGAATCCTGTTTGCGCTTAAGGAAGTCGCCGAGGCTATGAGGCAATGCTTCACTTAGTTCTATCCTTATGAACCCCATTAATCATATTTCTTAGGGTCCCTAAACATCTGGGTACGAATACCTGACTTAACTGCAAAACACGTCAAAACAGTATCGTTGAGGTAGTGGCATTCTGTGCCACTTTGACTCCGGTACCGCAATTAGTCATCCATTGCAGTGGGTACCGTATTAGTTTTTGAGTGGCACCGGTATCACTTTGCCTCATCAAGATCATGGTACCTGCATTTCACTCTTGGTACCGGCAAGCCACCCCACGGGCTTGCCTTAAAATGCGGGATTTTGCATTTCTCACTCATTTTTCTTCCATAAACCTTCTCTAATTCGTCCCATATCAAAAATCCACCATGGAATCCACCCAAAACAACTCCAAAGGTGGTTTAGAATCAATAAAAATTCATTTTCTCAAGAAATTTTTCACCCAAATCCAAATAAAAAAGAATGAGGTTAGGTTTACTTTTTCTTACCTTACTCTTCAAAGTTCCTCTTGTATGTTGCTTGGTCTCAGGAGCAAGAAAACGGAAAGCAGCCAAAGTCACTCCTCCTTGCAAACCCTAGATTTTCTCCCTTTTCTCCTTCCTTTCTCCCTCAAAACCAAGATTGCTTATATCATGAGCCCTAAGACCACATTTTTTGTCTTTATATCCCTTAAATCCATAAGGCCTTGTTTGGCCTTTAACCCATTTAAGTGTAAGGCCATGTTTGGCCTACACACTCATTCTTATTCCTCATTTTATCCTTTTTGGTCTTTAAATCACTTATTCTTAAAGCCATGTTTGGCTCAAAACCCATTATTTCATTTAAGTCTCCTATTATTCCACTATGGCAATTCATTTATCATAAATTTACTTAGACATTTATTCTTTATAACAATTGACCCTTAGGTCCTCATTTTACAATTTTTTTTCCACATTTGCCTTTTTTCACTTGGGTTTATTTCCTGTTCACTAATTTTCATTTTTTAAGATATACATAAATCATATGCTCACACTTTCAATTTACATTTCACAATTTATCAATTTATCAATTCTTCCCTTAAAAACCCAAGTTTTGTTCAATTCATACCCGGAATATATAATAAAATTATTATAAAAATTATAGGGTGTTTTTGGGGCGTTACACATGCCTATTACATATGGCATTTCATATACTTGTACGGTATGACACCTATGTATTCACACATCATTCATGTATTCTTGCTCCTCTATGGATTCATTTTATTTCTAGGAAATTGGAATCTATTCCAATTGAATCATCTAAACTCAGTTATGACATTTTCATGCCAAATCCAGTCATTTGCCCATATTACACTAGGGACAGCTTGAAATACTCATTTTCAGGTCTTAACTCCATTACCTACATTGTTTCTTTGTACTCTTTTGGTTATAAAGTTAAGTGGTTCTTCTCTCCAACTGGAATCACCCAAATCGAAGCAATCAAACTCAAGATATGTCCTAAACAACCGAGACTACTTTATGTTCAAAACCGAACCGTAAATTGGTCAACATACCACTTTGAGTGAATTTCTGGGCCAAATAGAGTCAGAATTTAAAGGTATCTATTTCAAGGAGATTTGTTCTCCTTGAAGTCTAGTTTAACCAGCCACTTGAATCACTTAAATCGGATAAGAAATGACCAAGTTATGGCCAAAATACTAACTCTAGTCCAAAATAGAACATTGGGTATCTGCATCGACTTTCTGGGCATCGGCATTCAGTCGACGTAACACTTATGGTACTGGTACCACTGTTTGGTACCGATACCAACCCTCGAAAATGCCCATAAATGGTGGTTTTTCTCCCATTTTCCATATTTCTACCCAAACCAACTCCACACTCACAATACACACATCAAAAACCACTCCATATTCATCTCTTCAGAATGATGGTTTAGAACTTCACATACCCAAACCCTAGGTAAAAGTCCAAGAACTCATACCAAAGTCCACCATCTTTATACAAAAACATAGAAGTAAGGGGGATTCCATGCTTATATTAACCAAGCTAGAGTTTTTCAAATCAATTTCATTCAAATCTAGGGTTAGGATCAATTCCTAACTAAACCCTAGGTTTGGAACCCAAAAATCCCTACCAAAGTCCAAAATACATGATTCCATATTCAAGGTCAAAATCATAGAAACTTTTACCTTTCTCGCTTCCTCTTCTTCCTCTTCTTTCTCTTCTTCTCTTAAATTTCTTCATCTGGTCATTCTGAAATTTCAAACTTGGTAATTCTCAAACTTGGTCTTCACTTCCTTTCTATACTTAATTTCTTTGATTTGCACATTAGTCCTCCAATTTCTTTATTTTTGCAAATCAACTTATGCCATATTCTAATTTAGCCCACACTCTTTCTCTTGGTCTTATGACTTTCATATCATTTTGTCAAATTACAAACTGTCCTTGTGTCTTGTAAAATTTTCTGCTTTCAATTTCCATGTTTCAGATTAAATCACAAAACATTCAAATTACATGCCAATAAAATTACTCCTAAACATGTCAAAAACGACTGCAGATATTTCGTGCGTTATTATATTCTTATTAACTCACAATAACATACATATAATTATTTAATATTTACATTTTCATCATCTATTTAGCAATTGAAATTATCACTAGGACCTTAAAAAAAGTCCATATCAAAATAAGATAGGTTCAGCCTATTTCCATCAGCAAAATTAGTTTCTACCATTTTTCCTTTATCTTTTAATGATGCTTGATATAGATCTACCAAATGTTTGGTCGTACGATAGGTACGAGACCAATGTCCTTGCATTCCGCATCTATAGCAAGTCTCTTCAGGAGTCTTGAAGGGTTTTTTATGTACACTTTTTCTATTTTCTTGTTTCTCATATTCTCACCATTATTCCGTTTTTACAAAGTGAATGATATTTCTTTGAAGGGGTTAAGGATGATTATGTTGAGCTCTGGAATTCATTCACAATCGGCGATCACGACTAGGACACCCACCCACGCCATGGGTTCGGGATCATGGTCATATCTACTTCCGGGAATGGTTCGGATCCAGTTGGATGAAACTGATGATTTTTCATCAAAAGATCATTATTTTGTCCAATACCAGGTTATGCTCAGATAACTCAATATTTAGTAAATCTACGCTCTTTTATATTGTCATCAGAGGAGCACATTATATGAAACGCTGTGAACGTTTTTTTTTCTAGCATGTCTTCATATCCGTGATTTTTCCTCCTCCGTAGATAGCATCAATCTGTAGAAATTTTATTTTAAATGTAGAGTAGAGCTATACTCACTTACAGCTTTTAAAAAATCTTGCAACCTCACTGCATCCATCATAGCGAGCTTTGTAAAATCACCGTTTTTTGCGGTCAAATCACTTCAAGTTATTCCATAGAGGAAATGATACTTCCATAAAGAGGGATACTCATTTTTCGTATTCTCATGGAGATGATGCCTATGAAAATAGTTGTTCGCAATATTCGTCAGGACTCCTCATTTTCTTCTTTTATTGTTTCCTCCAAGATCTACTGTTGTGATATTTTGAAGATCAAGAATCTATGATAGATACCTTACCGTAAATATCAAGTCACTACAAACTCAAGTTAGCAGATTTAACATTGGGTAAACTTTTTAATATATGAAAAAAATGATAATAATATAATTTTACCTTTGTTGGAGCATAATCTTGTTGATAACGTGTTGTAAATAATTGTGATAAATGCTAAGCTAAAGAGAATTACATTACTCTTTATATATATATATAAGAGGGAAGAAAGAAGAGAACTTAGACTAAAAGAAGAGAGGGAATGAGAGAAGTATTAATTTCCCTAGGATACCTCTATAAAGGATGGTGAAGCCTTTTTTATAAGCTTATAAAGATGGTTCAAATTACTCACCTTAATGGTGAGTTATGAAGTTTTATAAATGAGGGTTAATGAAGGTTCATTTATATAAGATGAATATAAGTGTAATTCATGAATGTAAGTGTGGTTATTCATCATTCATATAAAATGCTTCCACTTATAACACCAGAGACATAATATCTAACCTAAACTATAGAATCGTTCATAATTTCAAATAAGATATAAATATTGTATGAGTCTAAATTTAAGTGTCATTTGGAAAAAGTTTATTACCTTAAAATTAAAGTATAATAAAAAATAAAAATAAAAAACAAAGAAAGTATCAAAAAAAATATTTCTAACGAACATTACCAAATATGCTTGAAATTTTTTTCATTGAATATTCTAAAAATACGAAAATAGAAAAAAAAGTTGCATACCGAAATTTCTTATTAATTTAATAAATAGTGGATGCGCATAAAGTCCTGATTTGATTTTTTTTTTTCTCACTGATTAATTTTCTTTCGTCTGTTTCAACTTTTCTTGTTTGCTTGCAAAAGTAAAAGGAAGAGAAAATTATTTAAGTTCATATGAAATCTTCACTCGTTTTAAATAGAAACTTTTTTGTTTTTAATTTACAAAAGAAGTTATTGAATGGTTTTGATTGTCAACGAGTCAATTTCAATATAAACAATCTGTTTTAATAAGAAAAACGTGAGAGGAAAGACTCTAGGGTCTGATTGGTTACCCTTTTTTGAAAACCTTTTTTTTTCTAAAAAACTCAAGAAAAACATAACCTTTTGATTGAAAAACACAAAAAAAAAAAACACTAAATTTAGATAATTAGGGCATTTTTGTTTATAACTTTTGTTTTATAAAACAGCGAAAATATGTAAAACATGTCGATTCTCGATTCTTTAATTAAAACAGGCAAATACATAAAATACTAACTAAAATAATAAGACACTCAAAAACACCATAATTATGTTCTCGAGAATAATTTTAAAAAATACCAAAATTATGTTCTCAAGAATAATTTTAAAAAACTATAACCAAATAAACTATAAGAACAAGTATTAAAGAACACTAAAATGACGTTTTTTTTTTTTTAATGTTTTCAAAAATAATTTAAAAAAAACAAGAAGCAAACAGCCTTTAATTATCATATTACAATTTACATTATAAACACATGTATAATTATTAATTACATCTATACTTTGGTTTAACCTAATAAGTAATAACAATCCAATCACCGATTCAGCGCCGTCTCCTTCTCGTCACGTTTCCTTTCATAAATCGTAGGCATGACGACGCAACGAAGCGTTGGATTCTCCGACTCTTCCTCCTCTTTTCCACCCTTAACTTTGGAGAATATTCCTTATCAATTCCATTTCTTATTCCTCTATGGATAATTATCTTATGCTCCCTTCCCCTACCATTTTATTAATCCAACTACCATCATCATCTCCTATCACGTCATAGTTTACCAAAGTCAAACGGATCAATGGCTGCGGATGATGATCAGAGGTGAAGCTACAAAAGGCTTATGGGAAACAAATATCCCCTAAATATTAAAAATTAAAAAATAAAAATAAAAATTGATTTGTAAAAGGTTGGAACGCTTACCTTAAAAGTGATACTTAATTAACATAATATATATCATGTCCCTCCCTAAAATTACATGTGCCTCTAATTATATTTTCTGGCTCTGACATTGATAATGATGGGCAGACTCCAAACAATCAACGTTTGTCGGTTCAACAACTTCTCTATCACGCATGCCGATTGCCATTTGCCAACCACGATTTTCCTTTTTTTTATTTTTTAATTCACATGTTAAGTAATGTGCCCGTGGTTCAAAACGACGACGTTTTGATTTCTTAAAACGACGTCGTTTGGGTATGCCTAACAGCCCACGGCCCACAGCCCCCCATCTCCTGTGCATCCTCCCTCAGCCTGTCTTTTTTCATTCTTCGTTCAAAGAACGCGAGAAGGGGGAACTGCTTCGGAGTTGGTGCTAATGCCATCCTGCTAGGGTTTTGTTCACTGTTCGTGATCCTAGGTTTGTGTTCTTCGTCTCTGTGATCTCTCAAGCTCTAGAGCTCTTGTGTTTTAAGTTACGATTCTAGGGTTTCTGAGGCATATTTTCAGCACTCTATGTATTGTCTTTCCTATACGACAGATTGAGTCTTTTTTCGCGGAGGAGGAGAAGGGTTGGCTACTAGTCTTTGTTCAAGGCTCTCGAGTTTCGCTTTGTATTGATAGAGAGAGTTTTGGAGCCTGGGACTGATCATTATGCAAACGGAAGCTCGAGTGGGAGTGGTGGTGGAAGGAGGGCAGAGAGCTCTCAATTCGGCCCATGGAGGTGTTGCCGTCAATGGGACTGCGCGGAAATTGGCTCAGCAGCAGAAGTCATTGCATCAGCAGTCTCAGATAGGGACGGTACCGCAGCTTCTTGCGGGAGGAATCGCCGGCGCTCTTAGCAAGACCTGCACGGCGCCGCTTGCTCGCCTCACTATACTCCTTCTTCAGACTGAGGCGGAATTCCTCTTGCTACTTCTGCTATTTTTTTGTTGTGTTTGCTATTATTGATGTTATTCTTTTCCCTTTTGGTTTCTGAGAAAAAAGAAAACAAGCGGAATTTTGGATATAGTATTAAGTTTCATGGTTTGTGGAAATTGATTAACTTTCCCCAATCTAAAAAAGTCATCGTGAACGGGGATGTTGGGTGGTGGTACCGCCACGATGAAAAATCTGAATTTTGATGTTCTAATGTATTTTCTTTTCTCCATTTTACCATAAACCCATGTTTGGGTTACTTGATCAATTCCTATCAGCTTTGGGTTGGTTGGTTCTTTGTTTGCTTGGTTAGGGATGTGGTAGTCGAGAAAATTTTGCTCGGAATGATTTGTTTGTGAAACAATCCTCTCGCAGTTGATTGTTTAATCTGCGCAGCTATGATTTGGTCTCTATCTGATTGGTCCAGCAAACTATCTTTTAAGATCAAGTGTTGATTACAACTGAGGATTATGACTCGTCACAATATTTGCTCGAGGAACTAAGGCCTGTGCTTGCTCATTATTGTAATACTAGAAGCTTGATATCTTGCGTGGTAAGCCATGGCGAGGTCAAGCATCCCATCAATGATGGGTATGGGACTCATGCCACGCATCTATACTTTGTACTTGATCTGATCATGGCTTTCGTACTTTGTAGTTTGAAGTTGAAATTATGGGCTTATCATAGATAGATGATGCTAAAGCGCTAGGCAATTTGACAGACTGAATTACTAAAGATCATATTGTTCTTTTTTTTATCTTAAATATCTATTATCATTTGTTACCGAATCCCTAAATAAACTATAGGTACTTAATCTATTGATTTGTGTATGTTTAAAGGTTTTCTCACCTTGCCCTAAATCTGATAATTTTAAGAACCTGTAACTGATGGATTCTGTCTATAAATAATGCACATGGTAAAATGCTTCATTTGAAATGGATTCGACTTCTATCAGCTTTGCCATTGAAAACCTTGTCTTTTTGACATTGTTTCTAGACTGGCTAAGTTGGTCAATTATTAATCAAGTTAGTAGAGATACAAAACCGGTTTTTTTTTCTTATTTTATTTGATGATATTCAGACTGATATTATGCCTCAACCAGGCAATCTGATCCTCTCTATCTGTGTTTATGTTTGTGTGAAGATTGGGTTCAATTGTGCCGCCATTTTAGTTTCTTGGCCACCTATATGATGGTGTCTTATTCCTGTAGGTACAAGGTATGCACTCTGATGTCGCAACATTGAAAAAGGCAAGCATATGGCGTGAGGCTTCACGAATTATTGGTGAAGAAGGATTTAGAGCCTTCTGGAAAGGGAATCTGGTTACTATTGCTCACCGTCTGCCGTATTCTTCTGTCAGCTTTTACTCATATGAACGTTATAAAAACGTCAGTACAATACATTATGAACAAGCAGCCTAGTAAACATGAATTATCTTGGTAGTTAGCTTGCATCTTGGAGCTTGCTTAGTATCCAATTCTATTGATTTTTTGGTTGCAGTTATTACATTTGGTCCCTGGACTAGAAAGTCATAGAAGAAATACAAGTGTTGACTTGGTATACATTTTGTAGCGTTGAGGTTTGGCAGACTAACTGCTGCACTGCTACATATCCATTGGATCTTGTAAGTGACAATTTAGCAGCACAGGTATGACTTAATATACTCTTAAGGAACTGGAAAGGATAGGAAAACTGGTTTCTATTTGTTATTGGAGCCCTCATTTCTTTGGCATCCATAGCATCATTGGCATGGCGCATGATTTGGCCACAAGAATGCTGCTTGTTTTTTTTCTTTTTTCTTGTGCATGAGTTTTTCCCCAAAGTATTATTTCACAATCGCTGGTTGCATACAGGAGTGGGATGTTTTTCTAAACTGTCTTTTGATGTCTGGTGTCATTAAAATGGTTTGGCTGTTTAGTGTATAAAAACCAGTTTAGAAATTAATTTCTCAATCAATAAGATTCTTGCCTGGTCCGTGGTATCAACTAAAATAGCTACACTCTTGTCTCAATTTTATTTGTTTCTAATCCATTTTAGAAATGAGTTTCTCAATCAATAAGATTCTTGCCTGGTTTGTGGTGTCAACTAAAATGGCTACACTCTTGTTTCAAATTGATTTGTTTCAAACTTTGCAGACAAATGTGATCTATTACAGAGGTATTGGTCATGCTCTACAGACCATTGTCCAAGAAGAGGGTATCTTGGGCCTCTATAAAGGGCTTGGAGCTACATTGTTGGTATGATTCTGTTATTTAATGTGATCTTCATGTCCAAAATAACTTTTCTGCTCTTCCTCACCCCAACCCCCCTCTTGTTTTCTTGTATGGTTGAGTAAAGTTTTGACACTAATGCAGGGAGTTGGACCTAGTATAGCCATCAGCTTTTCTGTTTATGAGACCTTGAGATCTTCTTGGCAATCTCAAAGGTAATGACAGAATAAGTTAATTCATCTAATGAAGAATTTCATTATACCCTCTCATGGCTGACAGCATGAGCTGTATCTTTGCAATTAGAACTTAAGTATTCATTATCTTTACATCAGGCCCAATGATTCAACTGTCCTGGTCAGTCTCAGTTGTGGCAGTCTTTCAGGCATTGCATCATCAACAGGTGAGTGATATTGAACTTGCTATCGAGGGAGCCCCTTGCTATTGTAAAAAAAGTGGGCAAACAAACAATCTCCCACAATGAGGCTCCAATTACCTTTTTATATTCTGCAGTTCTAATTCTCTTGAAAGTTACCAAAGACAATTGTGAGCCCCAAAGTACATGAGTGCAGTGCTTTTATGTGCTAGGAATAGGATGTTACCTTCCCTGCATAATTGTCCTCTTAGTATAAAACATGGAACTGAAGATTTTTCATGTTGAAAACATTTGATCATTAGTCAGTCTTTGGATGTTCTGTAGATTAAAGTGAATGTTATTGGACTATCCTCAACTTTGACATCTGTAAAGAATGCGGTTAAGCAACAGTTTGTTAGTTTTAGCAATTTGTTTTTAAAGCACATATGTTTGTTTTACTGGAAAAATTTTAATTTGTAGTGAAAGAAATTAATACCTCTAGCTATCATGCTTTTGCTGCAGAAACAAAACAGGATGAGGTGCAGGATCTGTGACCTAATCTAACCAGACTGACTCTGAGCCAGAGACCCAGACTGGAGTTGTTCTTTATGTGTACGGAGAATGCTAGTAGCGTTAAAGGACCCAAAAAAAGAAAAAGATTACATTTTCAATTTTCATTGACTAACTTCATTTCTTTTCCTTATTTGAAGAGCTTGCTTGGATTAATGTAAATCTCT
Source organism: Tetrastigma voinierianum (assembly GCA_016808115.1). Lineage (NCBI taxonomy): Eukaryota > Viridiplantae > Streptophyta > Magnoliopsida > Vitales > Vitaceae > Tetrastigma > Tetrastigma voinierianum. The sequence goes on along the minus strand of JAEQBH010002454.1, from coordinate 175,727 downwards.
CCAGCATTTCTTCATAACTTTTCTCCCCAAGCATTGCAGTTGGTTCCTTTGTAGGGTGCACCATACTCAGGTGAACCAACATTGCCCTCTCGGTTATCAAAAGTGAGAGGTGTCCTCTTTGAGGTATGCTTCTCACTTGGGCTTCCTTTGCCAATTGCTTGCTGATGGGTACTAGAATCCTTCAACTGACATAGGTGCATTTGTGCTGTGTTTAGTCAAATATTCTCTCTTCATTTATCGGCAACTGAAGTGCAAATCCATGGACGAAGATTAAAATGCATCCTCACTACCAGGTTTTCCTCCTGGGTGAGTGAGTAGCACAAATGTCAAACCCAAATTGGTGGAAAAATGATGCCACACATTTGTGAACCTTAAAAGTACATTGGAATCTTGTGGCCCTATCTATGGTTTGTAACAAAATACATTTTGTAACAAAGGGTAACAAAATGGGGAGGAAAAATATAAAAGGGAAAAAGAAAAAGCTGTATCAGAAAATTTCCCTCCTTTGGTGTGACATTTGACTTTGGTTAGGTGAAGCATTGTGTATGGTTTTGGTTTTGTTTGAGACCAAAACGTCGACTTGCTCCACCAGAGTGTCCCTCCTATTTTGATCTTTTTTTTTTCTGAGATGGCAAGGATCTGTCTTATATGGCTGTTATTGTTGGATGTCTAAATAAAACATGCTTTTATGTACATACGTGACTTTTCTGCTTCTATTTACATACATGACTTTTCTGCTGACTTATATCTAATATTGATTTTCAATTCCTTTATGTTTATATTGTGAGCTCACTGAATAGTCATATTATCCTTGACCTCAATCTCAAGACTAGGGTATTATAACTTCGATTCTTATTTGACATTCATTGTCAGATATATCTGAACTAATCAGTTAAAGTTTTCTTGGTGAACCAAATCCGATATTGTTTCATTGTTATCTCAACCAAGATAATATTGTTGGTGACAGTTGCCTGTGATGGTGTTAGCAAATTTTCTATTATAACAACATTTCATGTTTAACTCCTGTCCCTTAAAATCATTGGAATAAATTATGACATTGAAGATGTATGTTTCAGAAACGATTTTTATGGTAGTCATAAGGTTGTGGGAAATTATATGCTCGTATTATTGGCAATGTATCTCTGTAAATGATACACTCTGATTATTCATTATTGGCAATTTGTCTATGTTGGAGTAATCTTTTCAATACAGTGTTTGCAGAAAGGTAATAAATCTGTTAATGAGTCATGCTATCTTTATCTTACATGCTATTATAACATTTAAATTTCTTTTGGGAAAAAACTATTAGTCCAAGCAAAAATGATGTCCTGCTCATTTAGTTATTCTCTGTTGTAATATGCAGCAACATTCCCTCTGGATCTGGTGAGGCGTCGAATGCAGTTGGAAGGCGCAGGAGGTCGAGCCCGTGTCTATACAACTGGCCTTTTTGGTACATTCAGGCACATAACTCAGACGGAAGGCTTACGTGGTTTGTACAGAGGCATTCTACCTGAGTACTACAAGGTGGTGCCAGGGGTGGGTATTTGTTTTATGACCTATGAAACGCTCAAAAATGCTTTCATCGGTTATCGATGCCCTTGACGGATGCCATAATCTCCAATCTTCCTGCAACCCCAACAATGGCTTTGCTCAAAGTAATTGTGAACAAGAGAGGAGTTCTCAGTCCATCACATTTTCTTGGGTTTTCTAATTGGGGGTAGATTTTGTGATGCTCCTATGAGAACCATATTTTTCCATGTACAGATAAGAAACGCTAATTAAATTACACCTCAAATGGAAGCAAACGAGGTAGACTATTTCTCACACGATATATATATATATATATATATATATATATATATATATATATATATATATATATATATATATATATATATATATATATATATATATATTGATTCCTATTGGTGATAATTGAAGAGTATTTAGTTATTTATTTTAAAGGTGCAGTTTTGTTTTTCTAACATCTTGTGAAGGAAGTTTGTACGTATGTAATCCCCCTTTTGAATTTGGAAACAACTCCATTGTTAGGTTATCTAAAATAGTAGGTTGAGGAAGAGCTTGGGCGTTCCACCTCCTTCTCTACATCATTCCGGTCTTCATAAAGCTGATGGCCTTCTTCTTGTGGTGTGCACCGGTCCTGGTCTTGGTCATGGTCCTGGCCCTGGCCCTAAGTCTTGCTTAGAGCAAAAAGATGTCGCAGAGAACCAAAAGAGAAGTCGAGTCTTTCTGAGGAAATTTCCTTTTATTTCTTTCTTGGATCATTTTTGCCTTTTCTGATATTTGAAGTGGCGCCTTCATTTGCTTCATCCTGAGGAGAGCGCAATTCTTGAGTGGAGGAAACAAAGCCTAGTTTCTTCTTATATTTTTCCCTAGTTTCACCTCTTCTTTTTTCTTTTTTCTTTTTTCTTTTTTTTTGGGACCCATCTTTAGAAGTAGTACGTGAAGTAGTCAGGTTTCAAGGCAGCTCTAGAACCTGACCTAAACCTCAAATGCTATGAGTTACCCCTCCTTGTATCTGAAGATACTTGCATGGCAAAAGAAGAGCTTACTAGATTCATCAACTACTACTCTATACACTCGACAATGGTCAGTGACTGAATTGCAAGCCTATACTATCAAAGGTCAAGTACACCTTAAGGGGTCACATCTAATTTACTCAATCTTAGGGAGGAGTTATCAAAAAGCATGAGAATAATCTTAATGATAGCTCATATATGCACCTCAGTAAATGGTAAGCTAAAGTTTAGGTAAGTCTTCTTTTGCATATCTTTGTATCATTTCAACTTTTCAATATTTTTTTTTTGGTGTCTCAACATCCTTTTTGTTCAATAAAGTGTCCCAACTTTTAATTTGATTGCCTAACCGTTAAAAGCTTATTAGGATATGCAAAAATTGGATTCACATGGCATTCAACATCAAATGAAAACATTTAAATTACTTAATGACCTTTAATAAGGGGAAAGAATAATAATACCATTTCCTTGTTAGGTTCTTTACTATCCATTTGTAAAATGGAAATTGAGAAAAATCAGCTACCACCGAATTGAGATAAAAATGAATATTTTAATTTATTTAAAAAATATATTTTTAATGTCTGATACTTTATTTTTAATTATTCATATCTAATTATTTTTGCTCTCACATAATGCTTAGAAAATAAATAAAAGAATAGAAGATTTTTAAATGTTATATTTTTTTAAGAAAATTTTTTATGTTTAATTCAATTTTATAGTAACAAATTTCATCAATTTCTTTTTTGCATAACATAGTAAAAATCCTAATGGAGAAAGGATAAAATTATCCTTTTGCTTAATTAAAAGTCATAAGTGATTTTTTTTTTTGTTCTTACTGGTTGCAAAACATTTGATTGAACAAAAATTAAGAATTCAAATACTTGATTTGAGAAGAGAAAACGAAAAGTCGAGATAGCATTTATATAATTAACCCTTTATTTTATTTTACAAAAAAAATGAGCATCGGTAAAAGACATAAAGGTACCCCTTCTAAGAACCTTGATGAACATTAAACTACAATTTCATCTCTTTGTAAGAACTAAGAAGCAACATACAACATAATCCAAAGGAAGGCATAAATGAGTCAAAAAGTGGCATCATGGTACGGTCTAGAGGTAAGGTAAACCACAAGAACATATGGAATCCTTGCAGACCAAGAGAGACCTAAACATCGATCAAGAAATTGGGTTGATTTTCTTCGAGTATAGGGGGCAACCCACTCATTATACTACGGTCATGAGTGGGTAAATCACCGTGGGGTGACAATCCATGTAAATGGATCGTGTTCGTCTCGTGTCAGACTATAAATTTTTATCCTTATTGATCAACTCATATTTGATACAAATAATAATCACGTTAAAAAAATATATTTAAATACGACACAATTGGGTGACACGACTAAACATGGATAACCCGATTATGAAGTACTCATTTAAGGTCATATTTGAGTTTAACCTATTAACTTTGACATGAATAATCCGTGAAAATTTGGTTGGTCAAATTATATAATTAACTGGTAAATATGGGTTATGCAAATTGACACAAAAATAACCCTAAACTGGTTCACATAAATTTAACCTAAACACAATTACAATCAAATTAAAGCTACAAAAATCGTGTGGAATTCAAGTCAACAAATCATGTCAAATTTTGCCGATCCTAAACCTAAATGAGTAGACTGATGGTGGTGGCATAGTGATATGCACTATGGGTTTGAATAAATGTAATGTCAAGCTTCTTGTCAAATAGAGACTTCTACCCAAACCTATGCCATTTTGCTCATAATTATTTGAAAGCAAAATAATGTGAGTGTAGATTTGTGTTGACTTGTTGGTTGATCAGAAAGCCAAAGGACTTGTAATGTTTTGTTTTTGCTTTTTTTTAAATAAATAAATGGGAGAATGGATTAAAATAATTATTTAGGGTTTTTTTTTTTTTGCTTCAACTTTTCCTTGCGTTCCCGGGAACTTAAATTTGAGTACAAGATTATGAAACAAAGGAGATTACTGCAAAACAATGAGCATGAGAAATAAGTCCTTGGCTTATTGTGCATAGAGAAATACATATTATTGCATTTGGAAATGCCATTTCTGAAAGTGTATCACAAAGGCCCCACAAAAAAAAATTGAAGGGGGTAGGGGGGGGAGCTGCTCTAAGATTCAAGACTGGCTCAATTAATCCAGCCAATGATCCTGTGATGGAGATCAGCTCATACAGAAGAATCGATATTCCTATGATTACAGAGGAAAGCTTCCTGTTAGGCGAATGTGCTCGAGAGTCGTGCGTAGACCATACTTATTCACTGCTGCATTGGCTGCCCTGAATCCTCCTCCATATGCTGGTGATACATCATGTGCAATCTGATGCATGAAAAACTCTCCCAGCTTCCTCTCTACTTCTGATTGTCTGCCCTTTTTAGAGGATGAGGATGAGCATGAGGAGGAGGAAGCTGCTCCTGATGATGTGGAGGCCATATTTCTATTATATCCAGGCATTACTTCTGACTCCAACCACATGAATGAGAGCACCTGGCAGATACCTTCCTCTACCTCAGGATGAAGATTTCGGTAGCCTGCGAAAATTTATACATTGGCAAGATGAGATGCTCTGCTCTGGAGGAAAAGATTGAGTCAGAGTTGTACCTTTAAGGCGTAGCCAACCATGCATCAGCTCATGAGCAAGAATAGCACCTGTCAGTAACCTGCATCCACCAGGGATTTCAGAATGATAGAGTTTCCCAACTTCTGATGAGAATTGATGCCCTCAAACAGAGGATTGATACATTGCATTTTATATATATATATTTGATCAGCATAACAAGATATCCAATAAGGCTTTTTGATTGTGTATTATTTTACTAGTCTATTTGATAAGATTCCATCATTGACAAGCCAAAAAAGATTAGAGAGAGAGAGAGAGAGAGAAGAAGAAGAAGAATTTCTGGTTGGAAGGCAACCTAAATGGGTTTGATTCTACACACTCAATAATGCCTAGTCAGAAGAAATATTGTCAATTATGCATTCATCTTCTCCTGAAAGTACTAAGGTTTATAAATATCTATATTAGAAGGTGCTGATCAAAAAGATGCAAACCCAATACATAGTAGTTCGAGCACAACCACTCAGAATCCTGATACGGGACAAGCTTGACCATCAAACCCATGATGAGACCACATGTAAGGATTAGATATAAAGGAGTCCTCGAGAGATCTTCTCACACATACGCTTCAAAGGATTTTCTATTGTGTTCCTTTCCAATTTCCAAGAAAAGACAAAGAGAATTTGATTTCCAATCCTCTCTTCTCTTCTTGCCTACATAGGTCTCATTCCAATCCATTAACAAGTCTTTCATCAAACATGGGAGAACCCACAAAATGCCAAACAAAGAGAATAGAAAGTGTCACAACCCCCTAGCTCTTTCACAATGGATAAGGAGAGTCCATTCATTTTTCTGCATTTTAACAAATGAAACAACAAAATAGCAAATCCATCCTCTCCTTTTAAGTTGGTCCAGGGTTAGAATACTTCACTAAGTGACTTCCCCTTACAAAAAAGCCCACTTCGATAGGAGCCCAGGAACCTCACACTATCCGTGTGAGGAAATACACTATACCCTCTAACTCCAAGGGGGAATAGAAAGACTTCATTGAGAATTTCCCATTTTTTCTAGCCTTCCATGCCATTTATCCTCCTCTATACTACTTCCTAACACGTATAGCTTTTGAAGAAACTCCTCAACATTATCTATTTCCAAATCTTGCATTGTCCTATGAAAACATGGGCTTGAACATCATCATCCACCCATTCCCCCATGGAAGCTACAAGAGAAAATAGAAAAGGAATAGAACCTTTTAAGGGAATATTACCACACCACACATCATGCTAAAATCATATTCTTCCCCTATGGTCCACCTTAAATCTTGTTTACCCAAAACTTCCCTACCCATTTCTTATTGACTTCCACAAGCCTACACCATAGCCTTCCGTCTGTACCCAAGAGATCAAACCTCCTAGCTCTTTTCCAAATTTTCCCTTTATGACCTTTCTCCAAAGCATATCCCTCTCCAATACCATGTACCCAATTAAACTTTATTGAGAATGGACAACTCCTAGATATATAGACCTACTTTCTTTTTATCTTTGAAAAATGATGACTATACCCTAGATAGGCTTCTTCTCGAGAGCCCCTCCTCTCAATAGGATATCCTTGAATTTTCTCTAGTCTTGGAACCTGATTTGGAAGTGAAAAATATGGACATGAAGTAAATCGGTAGACTACTAAGAGGAATTTTTATAGCAAAGTGAATCTCCTTCCTTCTGAGAGGTATTGCCTTTTTCATAGAGCTAGTCTTCTTGAGAACCTCTCCTCCACCACATCCCAAGCAGCTGAAGTCTTGAAGGGAGCATTGAGGAGCAGGGCCAAGTCAGTGAAAGATGGTTTTCCTGTTTCACTTCCCAACACCAATGCTAGCTCCCCCACATTAGGAACTTCCCATCTAGAAATTAGTTAGCTTTTGTTCGAATTTTTAAGTTTTGAAGAATCCTCAACATCTATTAATGTGGTCCATCTAGCAGTAAAATCCATATGTTTATGATGTTAGTGTTTCATAACCAAAGCTCTTAGCCACCTACCATAGCCCACTACATCAGTTTTAATAGGAGTCGTCTTTGATTTTTCCTTATTATGTTTTAGCATTTCAATCAAAGAATCAGAATGCAGAGTCCCCTCCTTTCTCAATCAGAACTCGATCACGGCCTTTGGTATTCTGGATGTCATTATATGGCTGTTTATGGATGAAATATGAAAATTACAAAAGAAAGGGAATTAGAGGGATAAAAGGAGGGAAATCACAATGCCTCACCCCTAAAAGAGTTGAAAGGTGAATAACTAGGTCAAAACTTTTAGGGCTGTACCTTGGTAGGCCATACAGAACTAGAATAGCTGTAACTTCACATTTTCGAGTCAGCTTTTGAGGTTGTGTTCTCATTCCCACTAGTCGCTGGCCTGCAAGTCTGGGCCTTTTAAGTATTTGAATCTGTCAAAAAAAGAAATGCATAAACAGATAATCAAATAAACAAATAGGAATCAGGCAATAAACATTCAGTACTCGTCATAAGGCTTCTTAAAATTCAGTATAAAAAAAAGGGAAAAGTGTATGGTATACAAATAACATACACTTTTAACAGTTTGCTCTTCAGAGAGGCATAAACCCCTTGTCTCTGGCAAGTGGTGGTGTCCCTGGGAAGAACAGGTTCTGAATTTGAGTAATTCCACAAATTAAATGATTCAAAAACAGAGCAAGAGATTATGGTTTACATTCTTCTCTCCTACAATAGCTTCATTAAGGGCTTGTCTTTCAACCAGAAGCATGGGAATTTGCTGATCTATTTTCATGTTCATCCCTTCATAAAAGTCTCTGATTGCATGGTAAAGGGGCTGACAATCACCAGTATCCATTATAGCTGATTCCATGCATTCTAAGCATAAACTCCGTCCATCTCCCAAAGATATGTATCTTGCATTCCAAGACTTCATGAGAGAAAAAAAATGGAATCAACCACAACCACTCTATGCATAACAATTTGATTTTACACTAATGTTGCTTTATCTTCAAAGACATTTCGGTGCATCATATGATTAAAAATAAAAGCCTCTTGCACTAGTCTAGATCATACCTCCAAGCGTTCACAGCTACAGCAACGAGCTACATTATCATGCTCATGCGATGGGCAATATTTCTGGGACCAAAATGGGTGGCACCTGTACTCGATTAAACCAGCACCGTTTGTTGGGATCTGAAATTTTTTAAAATTACAAATGTCAATATGAGATTAAAAATATTTCATAGCCGTAAAGTGAGGAGCCAAAGTGCATCAACTCAGCTAGATAGTTGGTCTGTTATTTAACATTACAATGAGTTAAGCAGCTCTGCAGCATTCTCCCTATATATGTTACAGAATGTGATGATCAAACATATTTAAAAGGAGGATATTTTTCATATTAACATAAATCATTCTTACATACTGAAAAAATATCCATGTGGATGGTATCAAATTTTAAGAAATCTTCATCTTGATACCAAGCTATTTCAGAAGCTTCAAAAAATTTTGACTGGATGAGAAGAATTTCCAATTTATGAATGAACTTTGAAGATAACTTGAACTATCATAATCATTTTCACTTCAAGCAGGACCAACATTGAAAACAAAAAAAGTTTGTAAAACCTTCTGGCAATAGCTGCATAAGTGAGCAAACGAAATTTGGGGGATAGACATCAGGAATGATGCCCCAACTAAATAAGTTAATGATGCATGAATCTATTCAAAGACAGCAAAAATAAATAGAAACACTAAAAAGTGGCTTAATGGAGTAGAAAACAAGCAATGAAGTTAAAAATACCGACAGCTGTGTTTTCTTACAAATTGGTGGCAAACTTCACATTTGGGATGAGTCAACTCTTTGAAACAGGACTTGTGGTATGCATCCCTCCCTGACAAAGAAAACTAGAATTGACAGGAAAAAAAATATCCAGTAAGAGCAAATGTAAGAGGGGATTAGACAAAGTTATTCATATAGTTTGTGTATTATAACTTTTAAAAGGTGACTTGTGATGAATATGATAATGAATAATCATATCTCTTGCAATAGAGAACTTGTGATGAGCAGGTATGGTTATGCCAAGGTGTGACAATCAAGTGAATGTGTTTAAAGGATGTAACTCTCATTAGAAAGGCATCTTTGGAATCATGAAGGGTACCTTTTTGCCCCTCTTCTACATCTATATAAAGAGATATTGCCTACACCATTTATAATTTATGTATTTCTTCTGTTCTTCGGGTGTTCTAGAAAATAGTTCTTCATAAACTAGTTTTCGGGTAGTAAACAATCCTTTACATTCTAGTTTTTTGGCAGAACACTCCTTTACATTCTAGTTTTTTGGCAGAACGCTTCTTTGTATTCCTTTGAAACTTCAGGTTGTTTGCAGGCTATGTGCATCCTGCAAGCAACATCAGGTGTCCTAGGCTCGTTGTATCTTGGTGATGGTTGGGCCTTGAATTTGTCTCAAAGATGTTGATAGCTCAGCCTTGTATCTGGAATTTGCTGGCTGTTTCTACACATAAAAAGTGTTCTTTGTTGTTTCCAACACTTATTGTTGGCCTTAAGTGAAACTTCTTAAATTAGCTCTTTTTTTATTAATGTGTCGAGAATGAAACAAAAAAGGAAAGGCATTAATCCAGAATTAATTTAGAAAAGGAAGATAAATTATGGGTAATAAAATATTCAAATATTGAAATATCCAAGAAGAACAAAATACCTCATGCTCAGTAATTGGGCAACCACAAGAGCGACAGCAAAAGCATTCAGGATGAAAAAAAGTTCCCATGCATCCCAAATAATTTCCATACCCTATATCCTGGTCGCATGCTCCACATACTCTGCAAGAGCCATGTACACGCATCAATAATAGAATTCAAGGTTATAATTTCATTGCATTCAAATATGCAGTTGATTCTTTTATCATTGAAATAGTTAAATGGGGATAGGAAAGACCTGCATCAACTACAACAAAATGAGCTTACAAGCACACCATTACAGCCTAGATCATCCTCATCGACAAATCTTGATTAACGGCCAAATATATTGGCTGCATACCAAAACGATTTCATTACCCCAGTGACAAAAGGGATGCTAATTGGTTCAGCTTCTTGGGTGAGTGAACTAAATAAGTCAAATGAAGCATGCAACTTACTGTCATGATTCTTAAATCTAAGTGATTAAATACAGTTCTGCAAGCATCGTGAATGTTAATTCTCACATTAGTTTGCACTAAAGATACTCTCATTCACATACCAACAACATTCATATTTAAAAAAAAAAAAGGGAAATGAAAAGGGACACATCTCCATCAGCCAATTCCTTAAAATTTTTATTTTAAAACACAATTATGTGCAAATGTGAGGTTATAGCATTTCACAAAGTTCTCCAAACTACTCAGACAGAACAAAACGAAAGAGGTTTGACATTCCTGACCCACATGGCCCACCTGAGCACAATTTTTTCAACCAAGTTAAAAACTTTACCTATATCCACTTGGATAACATGGTGTAGGATAGGAGGATATATTCAGGCTATCATGAAGCGACCTAGCAAGATCTTCATCAGTGTTTGAACCCCATCGGTATCCTGAAGAAATCCAAAAACTCATCATCTATTATAATGTAAAGAAAATCCAAAGATCTAATGGATTATGTTAGAAATAGAGGTAGTTATCTCAAAAGGATTAAGTGTGACAAAAGCAAAACCTTTCCACATATCGTATATATTAAAAGCATACCCTTTGGCCTCTTCAAATCTTCAGCTAGCGAAAGTGCAATTGCATGGTCGACATCCTCTTTCTCTTTATCACTTCGAGAACGACCATCCTGATGGCATTGAAACAACTTGTTAAAGCACCTTTCTTATCAGCCAAGCAAGCAACTAGAATATGCTAAACACCTTTCTTATTATCTAAGCAAGAAAACATAAGCTCAACTGGACATGACCTGAGTTTAAGGACTCATGTTCAACCTTTTTAACTCCACATTCATATGTTCTACTATTTTTCATATGTCCACATGGTGGAATGCATGAAATTATGTATATCATGAGACAAGTCGCCTTTGTCTGATATTTGATAAAATAGGGACTCACAGGCACACCAAAAAAAAAATTCCAAAAATCAAAGCAGGAAATTCAATGAAAGCAGATTTTTCATCATTTTTTGCACATTGCCATCAACGAATTGATTTACTCATAGAGATTAAAATAGGGATGATGATGATGTTGGACACACAATTGAAGCAATATCATAAACAATAAGAGACCGCTATGTATGGAAGAGAAAGGCGCAATCACCAAGGATCTCGGCTGCGCTCGCCGAACCATGTTTTCTTCTCCGACGAGAAACTGCGGATGCTGTCCGCCAATGACTCCACGTCCCGACGCCCCGCTCTTAAAAAGCTTACTCAGCCATCTCATGAACCTGGACTTCCGCTCCGCATAAGAAGAAGCAAGCTGCCCTGCTTCAACACCATTCACCATTAACACCGAGATCAAATATCACGGGAAAAAGTTCAAATAGTGAATAGGAATTGATTGAAGCATTCAATCAGTCACCATATATGCAAGGCTGAGAGAGGTGATTAATGCCCGAAGAAGCCATGTAAGTATGAAGCTATGTATAGAGATCGCCGGAGCTTCGACCGAAAAAGGGAGAGTGGAGTGAATGAAAAGGACGGAGAGAGAGAGAGAGAAGAAAAGAAGAGGAAAGACGGAAGAAGAGAAAAAGGAGTCGAGAGAGAGAGGGAGAACAACTGAACAAGGCATCGTTAAAAGCGGGAAAAGGAAGTGTGTAGGAAGAGAGATTCTTGGCTTGGGAAAGGATGAGAAAGAAAGAGAGAAAGAAAGAAAGAAAGAAAGGAAAAGGTGAGAAAGAGATCGGAGGAGAAGATAATAAAAGGGGGAATCTGGTGAGGCGGATGCACAGAGCAAAAGTGCCGTTGGACGGCGAGCAAATGTGGAGGAATATTGGGCTGTCATACTCATGCCCTTATTTATTTTTTTTCAAAAGGAATTTTGCCGGGAAAGCACAATTCATTTCTAACTCCCCCCTTTAGATTCCCTCTATTTTCAGTCCTTGCCACTCATATCCCTCCACTATTCCTTTATTCCTCTGCATTACCCTCAAATTACTCTTTTTTAATTTTTATTGTTGCGGCATTAGGCTCCAATTGAGGTTAGAAGGGTCTGTTTGGGTATTTGTCATTTATGGATATCCTTTTTTATTGAATAGACGAAATAACTTATTGGATGTCCTAGTGATACGGTATATTTAGGATATAAGGGTATTTTTATAATTTAGTTATATTCATGATTATTATAAATACTCACCTATAATTTTTATCATATTTGTTACACGAATCACAACGTTTATACTTTGCACCCCAGTTTCAATGGGGATGATTCGGGAATGAGTCCACGTCGGATTCCTAGACAACAAAATTTCACAAATTGATAGGTGGATTGTTACGGCACTACTCCTTCACACAGTAACACCGCATTTGTGGGCTCAATTGAACCCCATTCATAGATTCAACCGGTAAGCTTAGTATGAGTCGACCTGCAACACCAACCTGGTTAAACCATATATATATTTGCATGATAGAGAGCATTGTTAGAAAGGCATGAGAAAATAACCATATAAAAGATTACGAACACGCCAAGTCTAGAGCCGAATCTTGTAAAGAATCGTAGTCTCGTTAAAACATATTTGTCACAAATCTTTGGTGCTCGGATAAATCTTATTAGGTGTCTGTCTCCCTAGATAAAATTGCTCACGAGTGACACCATAGTACATTGATGCCATTCCGACACATTAAAAAACGTTTGAAGCTAGCATTGAACAAACCACAACATAGAGATGACCAAAAGGTAAGATAACCCAAACTTCACACATAGAATAGGATATTGGGAACAAGAGAAAGAACTCTCATTTTATAAATGTCATTTTACAAGAAAATGGCGTATGACCTTCAAGCCAGCCAATCGGTTTGGCTTCTTGGGGAATGGACTTTTGTGCAAAGAATTGTTATTTATTTCTCTACATGAATGTCATTCACAAACAATTTCCAACAATTCTCCATAAGAATAACATTCATGACCATAAACTTCAAAGACAAGGTCATAGGTTCAATAGTTAAACCTGCATATAAGAAGTAGGTGTTATTACCTTTTGAACCCTCTTTTGAAGAAATATGCTTACTCTACTAATTAAACATTAGACATATTGTCCTTGAAATGTTTTGTCATTTGTATAGACGATGATTATTTCACACAGCAATCTGTCTAACACATTTTTGTTCTCACTTTTATGTCTATTTTGGCTATGGACATGCGCTTAATTATGTAAGAGTTTAATAGGAATTGTGTTATATTCGACTCCCGTTAAAGCAACCTCACTTCAATCTTACATAGGTGATTTCTTAATTTAAGAGCAACTCATATTATTCTTCTCCTACTTTCCAAAGCATATGGATTATTAAAATCATATATTAACCTTCCTTTTGCGAGCATCATTATTTCATCATGGGAATGGACAAGAGAAGATCTTCATAACGATATAATCAAGTCTTTACAATTTAATTATCCTTTTTTAGTTAGTCAACTAGATTGAGTGTCCACTATATAGACTTTTCTTTTATGAACTTTTGTCTCGTTTCCCTTGATGACTTTTCAACTAACTCTCTATTTAACTATTAAGTTAGCATTTTCGTAATTTAATATTTAGACTTTACACAGTCTAAAGAGATAACATCAGTTAAGAGTAGTTATCTAATAGTATTATGTTTATGACAAATATTTCTAAACTTACTATTATACATAATGCTTTATGCTCTATAGATAGCAAGACTATTGCAATGTATGTAAATTGGAAGCACATTCTTTGGTCATCTTGAAATACTCTTTAAGAAATAGAGTTCGTGTTTCAATGTGGGTCTGGCATTAAAATTGAGGCGTTGGCTATAAACTTAGATTCCTCATTAGGGTTTTTATTAACTATTTATTATAATAAAAAAAACGTATAAAATTGACTAATACATAATTGAGATAAAAATAAATATTTTAAAATAATTCCAAATCTAATGTTATATTTTTAATTATTTGAATATAATTATTTTTTCAAGTAACGCTTAGAAAATAAGCAAAAATAATTGAGGATAATTAAATTTTTTCATAATTAATTTTAAGAAAAAGTTTTTATTTTATCTCAATTATGTAATAGCCAATTTTATAAAAAAAATATTACAATAACTAATAGATAGTAAAAACCATGGTGGGGAAATTATTATTTTTATATGATACGGAATATATGTGAATCCAATTTTTACTTATTTGCCGTTCTATTAAGCTTTGAAGAAAGATTAAACAAAAATTAAAAGTTCATATACTTAATTGAATAAAAAATAAATTGAGACACTAAAATAAAAAAAAAATAAAAAAAGTTGAGAAACCATTTATATAATTAATTCAATTTAATTTGATAACCCAATGTTTAATAATCATTTTCGGATAGATTTTTTCAAAAGACGAGTTATTTCGAAAAATAAATTTAATATAATAATGAAAAGTAATAATAAGTGTTCTCTAGTTATTCTTTTGCGAGATAAATTATTCATCATAATAATTTTATTATTTTAATTTTTTATAAATTTATTTAGATGTTATATTAAGGAATAAGTGTGGATCAAGTGGTAAATAGGTAAATGAGAAATGAAATGGGTAAGATGAGAAACGAAAGGTTTTAGACTCGAATCCTTATAAAAATAGAATACCTATAATACTTTTTGATTACTTTTAGTTTAAAATGATAAACTGTCTTCATTATTCTTTTGCAAGATAAATTATTCTTTTTGATTACTTTTAGTTTAATATAATAATGAAAAGTAATAATAAGTCTTTTCTAGTTATTCTTTTGCAAGATAAATTATTCATCATAATAATTTTATTATTTTAATTTTTTATAAATTTATTTAGATGTTATATTAAGGAATAAGTGTGGATGAAGTGGTAAACAGGTAAATGAGAAATGAAATGGGTAAGATGAGAAACGAAAGGTTTTAGACTCGAATTCTTATAAAAATAGAATACCTATAATACTTTTTGATTACTTTTAGTTTAAAATGATAAACTGTCTTCATTAAAACTCGAATTTGAAAAACTAGAACCTTTTTTTATGTCCTATATTTATTTTAATGATGAATATTTTATTATTTGATTTGACATGATGGGCATATTTTTTTTATATTTATTCACCGTTGTAATAGTGTATTCTTACATGATTCGAAATTGGATTAGGCCTTTGAGTATTTTCTAATATAATTTGGGGGGGAATTGGAAGAATAGGAATCTCATGCCTTATTGGAAAGAGATGAACGGAATAAAGATCATGCCGCCCTGGAAACCCTATAGGTGCCTCTCATCATGTGAATTTTTTTATTTTTTTTATTTTTTTATTTTTTTATTTTTTTATTTTTCTATTTATTTTTTATCCATAAATGGAAAATTGTGACCTGTGCCACAGCAGGGTGAATGTCTGGAATGCAAGTAGGGACAGCTGACAGACTACAGAGCACATAAATAGATTCTTTGGTTTGAATAAAGTGTAAAATGACCACTGAAGAGTGGCTGTGGCTCCACTTATATAGGTTCAGAATTGTTTGAATTTTTTTGTTCATAAAAAAATAATAATAAATAAATAAAAGTGTCAAATGACTCATGAATGGTGAGATCATGTCTCACTTCTCTAAAAGATGACAAAGGAAATAAAAAGTTTAGATTCTTTTGGTTTTGACTTAACGATATTTGGTATCATATCATATCATCACTAACACCCGTCAAATAACAAAAGTGTAACGTGCAACAATTTCGGATATGAGATAAAGTTTCAAATATCAAATCTATAACTTTAAAATATAAACTAGTAAGCGAACCGTGTGGAACTTTTATTAGTTTTCAATTATCATTATTTGTATCAATTTTTATATTTGAAGACGAACTTGGTAATAATGTAAGTGTTCAATATTTATAATATTTATATTGCTTACAAAAAAAGCAAAAATACATATACATTAGATCAAATGGTCTTCTAGTGGGTATCTAAAGATGTGTTGACTTTGACTGCTAATGCGGATTATCTTGTCCTCACGGTTTAAATATTACATCTTCTGAATGAAGCATCGTGCGAACATAGGCAGTGGGAATAATCTTCGTGATTTTTTAATAAGGATCATCTCACTTTAAATACATACGTATCTTATGACAAATGCGAGTTACGTATATTTATCAGTTTCTCATATCTAACTTTTTTCATGCGTGGTTCATTTCTTATCATATTTTAAGTATACTTTTCGTGTTATCTTGCAACTTTCGCATTGTTCTTGTAGCCAGTATCTTATCGTAGCGTAGTAGTGTTATCTTACCATGTCATGTCATATATCATATACATCTCGTTTGCGTATCACTTGTCATTTAACATGTTTAAATGCTTGCGTAAAAAGCGCAGAGTGATCTGAGGAAAGAAGCTGTATGTCTTGAAGATGCTCTTATCGGCTATCTGAAAATGATCTCTATTTGCATGACTGAGCATAGGCGTATAATGATCGAACGGGATCTATGTCATTGACCTAAACGGGGCTGATATCACTCGCGTATCTTGCGACAATTGTATCCCTATAGGCATGCCTATCTATCGATCGCGTCATGTGACGTCGGTTTATTATGTTTTCTTAGCAATCTTTGATATCGAGGAGAAATATATCACCGTATACATGAATAAGCTATTGATATCGTATATCGCATGAGATATTCATTATCAAATAATCTCTTATAAACATTTAAAGCGTACTTTTACTTTTAAGTATAACACAGATTATCACATTAATATTCTCTTTGGCTTTAAATACAACCAAATACGTTTATATAACTTTATCTGATTTAGTTTCACGCAACCAATTATGCGAAAAGTTAGCGGCTCCCAGTCAGTTTTTCGACTACAATTGTTGACCACTATGCGCGGGATTGTTAGAAGAAAGTAATCTTCTAACTCGTATATTCCTATGTCTTAAGTTTCTTATGGTTGAACATCGTATCATTTGAACTTAATTTGGGAGATATGGTCTAAACGATACGAGCTGCTCTGGACAATTTTCATGAACATAATATGAAATTATGTCTTATATTTGAAAATTTTCTGGGAATATTAAAGACATAATTTGACCATACTTTCTTCATGAAAGCTATTGCAAAATGTCACGGATTTTGTACGTAAATTTGAATCGACTCATTTGGACGATATAACTCGAGTTATGATTTAAACAATAGGAATTACTCGGTTGAGGACTTTTTAAGGCTGATTTCGGGGGCCAAGATTGTTAAAGCTACTTTTGGCCCAATTTTCTAGGTCGTGAGGCCAAATTTGAATATACTTATTTAAGGAATATTTGTTCTCCTATAAGTCTAGTCTACCTAGAAATTTGAATCACTTAATTTAGATGAGTTAAACTCAACTTATGGCGCCTAAATACAGCGCTGAAATCAAAGCGTATTTAGAATTGAACGAAATTGACCCAGAAATAGAGTTTGAACTTTGGCCAATTTTAAGGTACCACAGGGTCAAATTTACCTTTAACTATTTCAGGGAGATTTGTTCTTATAAAAGTCTAGTTTACCCAGAAATTTGAATCACTCAATTTGGATGAGTTATGGCCAAGTTATGGCCAAACTAAAAACATGGGTTTAAAAAAAACGGGTAGCATCTCCCCTAAAACCCAACATTTTCTCTATACAAAATTTTCGTCCATTGAGGACCACAACTGATAGGCTAATTTGTGCTATGTAAAATGTGTACGCCTATGTGCGCAAATGCACACGTCGCCTCAAGTACTATAATGATAGCGAGTATCGATTCGCGAGAGAGTGGGTTCTGCTAAGTGCGACTCTGTGAAACCCTGAGAAAATCTAATTTTTAAAACAAGTAATGGTAATTTCGGTCAAATCCAAAATTTTCTAGATCTCGGATGTAAGCAGTTTATTTGTTGGAATCTTCTCCTGAAATCTAGCCACCACGTCGAATTTCGTCGAATTAGGGGCAGTCGAGATTTCACGTTTTTGAGGCGCGGGTGTCGGGTCTTGGTAAAGCGGAGTTTGAGATCGTGTAATGTGACAAAGTAATACACGTGACTACGTGACACATGTCGTACGGCAGAGCAGCGGGCATTTGCATTGACAGCCGAGACGCGCTGCCACAAAAATCAAGAAAATGGACACATTGGGAATTTTGGAAAAGAATAAATGAGAATAAAACAAAAAGGGAATAGTCATCTTCTTCATTTTTTAAGACCAAAAATCGGTAGGAGATGTAGTAGCTTGGGTTTTCATTTTTTAGAGAGCCCTTCTTCTTTTAGGATTTTCTTGTTGCCTGACCATTTGGCTTCTCAATCTGAGCAAGAAGCAAAGCGCTTCAGATGACATGCATGGAGGCCACGCGTGGACATCAGATTATGGAGTTTTGACAACTCCAAGAGGTAGGATCTTTCCCACTTTAGTTATCTTTGATTAAGAGCCATGTAAATGACAGATTGCCTGAGCTGGATACTTTCGCTTTCTGGCCTCAAAACATTCGAACCGAGCTTAAAATCCCCATTGTCAGGTCGTGAACAAGGCCAACATGAGGGTTTACCTATTCAATGCTGAATAGCGATGTAATTTTTGGTGTGGATTTTTATGATGCTGGAGCGGGATTCAAATGAATTGCTTCGATTGGTTAATTAGCCCATATGTGCTAATTTTGGTATTATTGGTCGAGAATCGAATAATAAGGGAATTATGGAATTAATCAGGTTAATACATGCATGTAAATATATTAGCATGAATGACTTGGAATTGTGTGAGAGTTAATATGTTAATGCATGTAATTAAACGTGTTAACATGATGTGGAATTATATAAAAATTATAATTGTGTGTAAGCCATTAGAAATGAATTGTAATTAGCTCAAGTGAGCTAATTTTGATGTTATTGATGTGAATTAAATAACATATGGCATGTATGTAAATTTTGTTAATATATGTGTAAATGATATATTGACATTTGGTTTGATAATGGTATACAGCATTTATACGCACCAACCTATAAATTAAAAGTGCGAATAGTATTTATATGAAAGAAAATGAAAAGGAGGTTTTTTCGTGACGCTTAGCATGTGAACATGCATGGTAGACATTCAAGTAGATCATGTATTTTGCTCGAATGTGTGTTTATGTTGAATCATTGCATGTGTGCACTTAGCGGAGTAACGGCGTAGAGATTTTCTACCATCGGGCATTGCTCACCTCGGGTTTATAATATTATTTGCAATACAGGACTGCTCGAGAAGATGGCAGTACTTGCAGTTGATTTTTAGAAGAAAGTCGGGTTTGTGACTTTGATGTTTTTGGTATAACATGTGTGAGACCCCGGATAAAGTAAAATGATAGACACTGGTTGCAAACCTGGGAATTTCTCTATATCTCGGATGACGACGTGGGACATACCGTTGAGTTCGCCTCACAACGGCACATAGTCGACTTCGTCACTCCGGTAAGGTCGGAATTCGTACATATTTTGAGACAAACGGACGAATGAGGCGACACATGGCATGAAGATGCATGCCAAGTGGCACCTGATGCAGGACACCTTGGCATCAGAAGCCAAGTGTCACACTTCATCTGCATGAGAGGATAGTGGTGGGAAAGTGGGCATGAATGACATGTGGAATGTTGTGTCATGAGGAGAGAAGGAAGAGGTGTTCTACACCTAGGTAAGTATTCTCCACCTAAAGGAAATTGTTCAGTGGAAGAGGAGAGAAAAAGGGAAAAAGAAAAAGAAAAAGAAAGAAAGAAGAAAGACAACGGAAAAGGAAAGAGAACCAGCAGTTCTCTGATTAACAAACAGAGGAGTTGCAGCAGTGAACGGATTTTCACTTCGAGAGGTAGGGGTTCTCTCATACTCTTGTTAGTCTTTGTTTAAGAGCCATGAAATGGCCATGACGGTTAGCCGTATAGAAAGGGCTGGTTTAAAGAGAATAATTTCATAGAAATTCAAGTTGGTCAGATCGTTTCGGTCCTGCGGTAGTTTTAGAATTGCAAAGCCTGAACTCGATTATTGTACTGTAGTCTGGGATCCGAAAGTAGATGATTCGCTGTGTACTATGGCGCTGTTTCTAAGTTTGGAGATTGAAATCCGGGCTTTTGTGTGTTATTGCTTTGAATAACATGCGTGATTGTGTGGAGAAAATAATGTTAATATATGCATGCTTGTTGGTATATTAACATGATGTTTGTGTGAAGCATGTATTATGAGGTCAGATGTAGTTCATCATGCATGTAATATGAGATATTATGCTGACATTATCATTGCATGCACTGTGGTCAGCTGCGTGAATCGGTGTAAGTGCAATGAATAAAATGGGTATTCGAGGGTTGTCCAAGAATGTTGATTTGGAGGGTTGTCCAATAAATTATATCGAGGTTTATCCAATGAACCTATCTGAGGGTTATCCAATAAGGGTTCTTGGAGATGGTCCAAAGGTTCGATACTCTGAGGTTGTCCAAGGATTTACTATTCGAGGGTTGTCCAAGTGTAAAATATCTCGTAGGGTTGTCTCGATATCGTAGGTTGTTCAAGGGGTTTCAAAACAAAAAGCTTTTTTTTAAACTAGTTTTCAGCATGGCAAATTGCACGATATGAGAAAGTCTTGAGGACTGGACATAGACATTCATATAAAGATATGCATATTTTATATGAATGTGTGTGAATGGATTTTATGATTAAAAGCATTGCATGTGCACTTAGGTGGGGAGGTTTTTGTAGGAGATTTTCTCACTGAATAGCTCACCCTGCTGTGGGAAAAATATTTTCAAAATCGAGGCACACCAAGAGAAGGCAATTTTACAGGTCTTAGTTGAGAGGAAGATCTAAGATGGCTTATTGTGTCTTTGTAAAATTTATGGGTAGAAACCCGCTTTTGTTTTAAACTGAACTGCTGTCAAAGCTTTTGCATTTCTAGGATGTAAATAAATTGTAATTAAACTCAGATTATATGTTTAATACAATTTGGTAAGGGTTGTGTCTTGCCTTGAGGGGACGTTGGTTGCGTCTGAACCATAGGAAGTCGCTCTATTTCGATCCTATGTATTAGCCGAATTTTAAGACTGCTTTTGTTGGAAGTAAAGGGAATTTTGTGGCCCTATTGCCTTCTGGTATATTGTAGCCCATCAGTAAGCTTGATGTAGGCTTCAATCACCCAAATCGAACCCTACAGCGAAGTTGTGGCCTTTTACTCGGAAGGGTCTCAGAGGCCGAGCTGTGGGGCCACGACCCTTTGCAGTAGAGCCGAGCTCTTCCCCGCCTCGAGTCAATTTTCATAGAAATGGTAGCTCTTTCCGGGCCGAGTCACAGGATGAGTTATGCACGGCCGAGCTCAGCAGGATGAGCCGTGTGTGACCGAGCCCAAGAGGGATGAGCTGCGGTATGGCCGAGCTCACCCGATGAGCTAGTGTGGGAGGCCGAAATGGACCTCCCTTTGTCAATTTTCCGCCGAGCCCCACAGTGGAACGAGCTCCTACCAGCCAACTTTGACTACCATAACTTTCTCATCCAAAGTCCGCTTCATCACGCTGCCTCAGAGACTGGTGGAAAGTTCCTTTAGTCTAGAATCCATCCATATATGGATCAACATAACTGAGCTCATATCAGGTTCTATCGAGATGAAAGATATTAGGTACCCATCGGTTCCGCATGCTGAAGGTCGCTCATGTGAAGCTACTAACTCGATGACCATAACTTCCTCGTCCGAAGTCCGTTTCAGGTGTTCTTAGACTCTATGGAAAGCTCCTTGAGTCTAGAATCTGACCACATTCCTGTGGATGGCATTTGGTGCTCAAATATAACCGATCCGGCCTCTTCTGGCCGAGCTGACCTCCTTTGGCCGAGCCGACCTCGTCTAGTAACGAGCCTCGCAATGCCAACTCTCTGGATGACTATAACTTCCTGGTCCAAGTCCGTTTTCTTGCGGCGCTCTTCGACCCTATGGAAAGCTCTCTCGAGTCTAGAATCTAACCATATATCCCCACGATGACATTTGGTGCTTACATAGTTTTGAAAAGTTGATCATTGCAATCTGGGTGCACCACCTCGTGAATCTTGAAATGAGGGATTGTTATGTGTCATTGCTTAATAATCGAGTGGGACACGTGAATATGCAAAAGAATGAGGCCACAGGTATAGCTTGTTGAAGGTTACCCAGGAAAAAAAGATCCCCGATCTGGGGTGTCACACTTTGCACGTATTTTAGGTTTATAAATACCTGTTGAACGCTTGATACACCAAGAATAGCTAGGTATCAGAAAATTTAGGTACACGATTACTCGACTAAATGGGCATATTTAGATCATGCATCCATTGTGCATTTTGATGAATTGTCGCATGATATTATGCTAAGTATATTATGTGAATTATATTCTCGTGAATAGTATATGAAGCATTGAACACTAGTGGTGAGAAGTTAACCTGTGGGTTCGGGAAAAATAGTAAAAAAATAAAAATAAATTTCTATTGATACATGTAGATGGTAAGTCAAGGAAGGACGTTGCGGGTCACCCACCGTATCACCACTGCTTTTTTGATCGCAGCCCTTATAGAGGCCATGGTGTCAAGAATACACATCGCACAGCCGGGTGCAAGCTGGGGTGGGACAGGAGGACCGAATAACCTCTGGGAGGTTTACGGCACATCATCCCCTCCAACATTTGTGGTGAGGACCCGGCAGATAGCGGACCATTGGTTCCGATGTGTTGAGAGAGTTTTGGAGCTATGGATTACCTCCGACAAGTACAAAGATCGGGCTAGATACATTTCAGCTTGCAGGGTGAGTCCTGTATGGTGGGATCGGGTTAAAGCCTCAAGAAATTGAGGCAATGTGACATGGGAGGAGTTTAGGAGAGTTTCTTCATGGGCAAGTTTTTCCGACATCTTCTGTATATTACAAAGCTCTAAGAGTTCCTTTGAGTTGGAAACAGGGACGCATGATGATCATGAAAGTACGTGGCTAAGCTTGGCTTAATTAGCGTACTCGGATGATTGGCGTGGCCTCGCATAATGCCAAGGTGAGAAAGTTGGAGGATGGTTTGAAGTTGTCCATCCGGGGCAAGATTGTGGGACTTATCCTTCAAGACATGGATTATATGGTCGATGTTTTTGGGCAGAGAGAGAAATAGATGATGCCCTGAGTATCTGAGATAATTGTGCCGGTGATGTTTTAAAGAGGGTCACTTTCGAGCCTCTGAAAGAAGCAAAGGACTTCGTTCCATGAGGGTTTTCGTGATTGTGGCATGGCTTCAGGCTGTGCTTGTGATCGACTCCTCATCCGCTAGGACCGATGAGACATGTTATCATTGCCATCACCGATGACATGAGACGATCAGCCTACTGCAGGCAAGGATCCCAGAGTCATGGGACACCTCAATCCCGCCATCGTACTGGAGCACGTCACGATGGATTTTAGACTCACTTACCACGCCTAACATCGCAGACATGATGCGATGTGGTCTATATGACTGCTCACTAAGCCTGCATTTCCTAACCGTGGCGTATGACCTTTACACCGGAGGAATTCGCAGTCAGATATACAAGAGATTGTTAGGTTACATGAGGGCTAGTATCCATCAGGACGGACAGAGATCCCAGCTTTCACTAAGACACTTTGGAAGAGATTCCAAGGCCATGGGGGACACAAAGCTTGATGATGAGCACCGCTTTCATCCACAGATGTGATGGTCACTTCTGAGAGACTATATGGTGTTTTAGAGGACATGTCATGAGCATGGGCCCTAGGATTTCAAGTGGTAGCCGGGAAGAACATTCGTCTCTTCGATGCACCCGCTTACAACAACAGTTATCAGGCAAGCATACAGATGGCACCCTATGAGGCCTTATATGGGAGGCCACGTCGATCTCCGATTTGTTGGACGGAGGTGGGAGAGAGCTCCACCACCTGGTCCCGGGATTTCTTGATTCGAGACACCACCGAGAGTGGGTGGCATACTAAACGCTCACCTGGCCAGAAATGGCGTAAGAGTTACTCCGATAAGCGGCGATGACCTCTAGAGTTTGAGGCGGGTGATCATGTCTTCTTAAAGGTGATGCCTACATAAGAGTGGCCATCTTGCAAGCTGGGAAACCATCACGAGGTTTATCGGGTCTTCGGCACCTGAGAGGGTAGCAATTGTAATATCGATTAGCATTACCGCCAAGTTTATTAGGGTGTCCATGAGGTATTCCATGTCTCTATGTCTCCGTATACACTCCATCCACTTCATGTATGGACTGGGCGTGCTTGTTATTGATGCAGATGGGACCTTCGAGGAGGGACTTGTGCGTATTATGGATAGCCGAGAGCAAGTTTTGTGATACAAGACTGTGAGGCTAGTGAAAGTGTTGTGGCAACACAGAGGAGTGGAGGAGGCAACATGGGAACGTGAGGACACAATGCATACTAGATATCCTTTCCTCTTTGAGGACGGAGGTACGTGGTTTAGTCATTTGGCATTTAAATGACTGTTACATATGCATGTGATTGTATGTATATGTGTGTGTGAATTTCGTGACAAAATTTTTATAGAAGGATGAGACCTGATAAAGTAAATGATAGACACGTTGCAAACCCGGGAATTTCTCTAGATCCTGATGACGACGCAGGATATACCGTTGAGTCTGGCTCGAAATCTAAGTATATACGATTTCATTAATTCGAGAAGGTCGGAATTGCATGTATTTTGAGACAACCTGATTTAATGATAGGACACATGGTACGAAGATGCATGCCATGTGGAACCCGACGAGGACGCTTTGGCACTCTCAGCGGAAGCCAAGTGTCACACTTCTATCTGTGATGAGAGGATAGCGGTAAGGGAAAGGGCATGAATGACATGTGGAATGCTGGCGTACCGCGAGGAGAGAAGGAAGAGGTGTTCTACACCTAGGTAAGTATTCTCCACCTAAAGGAAATTGTTCGGTGGAAGAGGAGAGAAAAAGGGAAAAAGAAAAAGAAAAAGAAAGAAAGAAGAAAGACAACGAAAAGGAGTAACCAGCAAGCCTGACACAACAGAGAGTCAGTGAGGAACTGATCTCGCACTTCGAGAGGTGTGGGTCTCTCTCCTACTCGTTAGTCTACTAAGAGCCATGAAATGGCTATGGTAGCCCAGAGAGCGGGCTGGTTTAAAGAATAATTTCGGAGTAGAAATTGCTGTTGGTCGGGACCCGCTGGTCCGTAGCTGCACTGCGCCTGAACTGATCATGTATTGTAGCTCTGGGATCCGAAAGGTGATGATCTTGGTTGTGTACTATGGCGTCGCTTTCTAAGTTTGAGATTGAAATCCAGCTTTTGTGTGTTATTACTTTGAATAACATGCAGACAAGGAGAAAATAATGTTAATATATGCATGCTTGGTTATATAATATTAACAAGATGGTTGGTGTGAATATGTATTATGAGTGTTGCATGTAGTTTCCATCATGCATGTAATATGAGATATTATGCGTTGACATTATTACCGTGACAGTACTGGTCACGTGAATCTGTGTGAGTGCATGAATAAAATGGGTATTCGAGGGTCAGTTTAGTAGTCGTGATTCTGAGGGTTTCAATAAATTATATCTGAGGTTTGTCCAATGAACTCTATCGAGGGTCATTCCAACAAAGGGTTCTCAGAGATGGAATGGTCTGATACTGAGGTTGTCCAAAGGGTTTACTATTCCTAGAGGGCTGTCCAAGTGTAAATATCTGGTCGTCTTGATATCGTAGGTTATTCAGAGGGTTGTCCGAGCATCGAGGTCGTTTCGGGTTTCAAAACAAAAAGCTTTTTTTTTTTAAACTAGTTTTCATACATGGCAAATTGCACGTATGAGAAAGTCAGTGAGGACTGGGCATGACATAGACATTCATATAAAGATATGCATATTTTATATGAATGTGTGTGAATGATTTTATGGATTGGTGCTACTGCATGCACTTAGGCGGAGTGCAGTCTTTGTAGGAGATTTTCTCTACTGGGCATAGCTCACCCCGTTTTGGATAAATATTTTCAGGTACCGGAGGTACACCAAGAGAAGGCACTTCATGAGGTCTTAGTTGAGAGGAAGATCTAAGATGGCTTATTGTGTTCTTTTGTAAAATTTATGGGTAGAAAACCCAGTTTTTGTTTTAAATCGAATCGTTGTCAAAGTTTTGTACTTGTGATGTAAATAGTCTATAATTAAACTCAGATTATATGTTTAATTACAATTTGGTAAGGGTTGTGTCTTGCCTCGAGGGGATGTTTGGTTGCTTCTGAACCATAGGAAGTCGCTCTATTTCAATCCTATGTATTAGCCAAAATTTAAGACTGATTTTTGTTGGGAAGTAAAGGGAATTTGGCCCTATTTCCTTCTGGTATATTGTAGCCCCATCAGTAAGCTTGATGTAGGCTTTCGAATCACCTAAATCAGACCTCTATAGCCCAAGTTATGGCCTTTTAATTTTTAAGGGTTTGAGAGGGACGAGTCGTGGGTCGCAGCTCTTCCGCCGAGTCGACCTCTTCGTTAACCTGAGCTCTTCCGGGCCGAGCTGACCTCGCGCAGCTGAACCTTTTGGCCGAAACACTTTCAAGGTGCCGAGCTCTTCGTCGAGCCGACCTCTTTGCGCAGAGTCGAGCCCTTCCGGTCGAAATGACTCTGGTGAAATGAGCTCTTCTTAGTCGAGCCGACTTTCGCAGAAATGAGCTCTTCAGCCGAGCTGACCTCTTACGTGAGATCCGAGCCTTCCCACGAGTCGACCTCCTCGCGTAGCCGAGCTCTTCGCCGAGCTGACTCCTCAAGGCAGAGCTGAGCCTTCCCCGGTCGACCCGACCTCTTTGCGCGAGAGCCGAGCCTCTTCCCGCCGAGCCAGCAGGATGAGCTGTGTGAGGCCGAGCTGACCTCCTTTGTCGGGCCTTCCCCGCCTTGGCTCAAGAGGGAATGAGCTCGTTGCATAACTTTCGACGACCATAACTTTCGTCCAAGTCCGGCCTACGCTTAGACTCTATGAAACCTTGAGTCTAGAATCCATCCATATGGATCAACATAATCTAAGCTCATTATGTTCTAAAGAGATGAAAAGACGTAGGTACTGTCGATTCCCGCATGTCGCCTGTCGCTTATGTGAAGCGCCAACTTTGATGACTATAACTTCTCATCTCAAGTCCGCTTCAGGTGTTCTTAGACTCTATGGAATCTCCTTGAGAGAATCTGGTCCACATGCCTGTGGATGGCATTTAGTGCTCAAATATAAATGCATCCGACTCTTCCTCGGGGTCGAGTCGAATTTTTCTGGTTTTGAGCCGACCTCTGCCTAGGAATGAGTTTCGGCAACGCAAACTTCGGATGACCATAACTTCCTTGTCCGAAGTCCGTTTTGTGCGTTCATAGACTCTATGGAAAGCTCTATGAGTCTAGAATCTAACAATATGCCTGTGGATGGCATTTGGTTCTCACATAGTTTCTGAAAAGTTGATCAATTCCTAGAATCTGAACGAGAGGATCATATGTGTCATTACTTAATAATTGAGTGACACATGACGCGCGTGGAATGAGGCTATTATATAACTTGTTGAAGGTTACCCCGAAAAGAAAAGACCCCTGGATTTGGGGTGTCACAACATGTATTGAATTTCATTTTAATATGTTTTTATTAAGAGTAACAATAACTCTTTGAAATTTATCGACATAGTTAGTTGGTTGACGATTTTGGTGAGTATTTATGTATGGGCCTAAGTGGTCATTTTTACTCATTTTATTCGTATGTGGACCGGGAGTGGTCGTTGTAAAATTATTGGGATAAACAGGAGCCAGAGCCCCCAGGCAAAGGAGACTCCACTGGATTTCATGGAGCTGTAGTTCGTTACCCGACGCTCCACGAAAGACTCGCGGTCGACGGGTTGTCAACGAGACACCCCGATTTTGGGGCATCACAGCTTGGCATCGAGCCAAGGTAAACGACACCTTGGAGCTCCTGGGTGTAGAGCTGTATAAATGAAAACCTAGGGATCGGGGGACTCGACTCGCCATAGTCATTAAAGTGTAAAACATCAACAAATTAGTATAGTCTGATGTTGATACTAGAGTATAGCTTTAGCACGTAGTTAGGTATACTACTGGCCACTCAGGACTTGATAAACGAGTTAGACTACGATCCCAGCATTTTGGTGAATGAAATATGTGATGTGATTGATCAAAGTTGTATGTGTGGATTGTGTGTATACTATGAGTGATGTGTGGATCAAGGTGTTGTATGAATTGTGTGATTTGTATGCTCTGTGAGTATAGAGAAAATGTTGAAACATTTAGGGTTTAGAAAATATAACCTTAGGTGTTTGAGAGTATTTTGGCAAATATCCAGATCAAAAAAAATGTATATATATATATATAAAATTTTGGATGTGAGTCTAGCTTTGAACATAAAATGTATCAGGTTAGGAATTCTGAAATTTTTTCCAGCTTTGCAATGTGGTTAAAATTTAACTCATAATTTTGGAGTCAGATGAAGGTGGCTGGGTCTAGGCTAACGTGATTACTGAGTAGCAAGGAGTGACTATTGAGATGGAAAAACATTATAGGAAGAAATTTTTTTCTAAGGTTTTACAAAGGTGTAAACCAAAAAATAAAAATAAATAAATTTTAATAAATTTAATTGGTTATATTGAAAAATGAAAAAAATATTTTTCTGGCAACTGAATGGGCTACTGCCCATTTGAGTCACGATACAATGAATTGTATCCTGACATAGGGCTGGGGAGGCTGGGCTGGGCGTGCAGCAGGGGCCATGATACGGCCGAGCATGCCTGCGATACAACCTTGCTATACGGCAAGGATCGGCCTAAGACACTACGGCCATACATGGCGTGGCAAGTAGCTGCAGCGCCAAGATGGCCCGGCTAGGGGGTAAGTCGCGATACAATGGTTTGTATCATGGCTTGGGGGCAGCCTTTGTGTCGCGATAAAAGGCAATACAAGCCACTATGGCGCCGCCTGCAACACGGCCAAGAAGAGCTCAGACACTACGCCAGAGGCTCAGGCTGGCGGCTACAAATTTTTTGCATCGCGGACTAGGGGCGAAGGCGAGTCTCGCTGACATCGACACTTCATGCGGCGCGAACACGACAGACATGTGCCCGCGACATACGAGGGGGCTAATGACATGACATTTACACGCCACGACACGGCTACGAAGCGCACAAAGCCGTATGTGGCGCTCGGGCGCAAGGTTCGCTAAGAAGGCGCAAAGGCAGCTTGGGTTCAGGGTGTGCACCCAACCCAATCTTGACTCAATGCACTGTTCTAAGTCACTGTTTGGGACACTGTTCATGAGCATTGTTCACGAGGTTTCAAAAAAAAATAAAATAAATCAAATCAAATCAAAAAAAAAATTTTTTTTGAAATAAAATAAAATAAAATATTTTGTTGAATATGATTTAATATATGAACTTATTGTCTTGCATTAACAATGAATGCATGGACGTTGTGTATGAAATGTTTTTAGTAGGTAAATACGTCTCGAGAGTCAGGTTTACACCCCGAGATAATCGCGGGTGAAACTTTAACTTGCCATTCGACACGTAAGACGGCTACCGAGGGCTATGGGACGTGTGGGTCATCCACTTAGGTATCGTCAGCACCATTTTAACCAAAGAGCTCACAGGTCAGATTGCGCGCACTTATCGCATGTGCATGTGCAATAGTGAGCCGTATGATCAAACGACCGACATGTTTGTAACACATCGTCCCTCCAATGGTTAAGAAAGAGGATGAATTTCTGTGGTCGCACGATTATGACCACAGAGGAGAGGTAGATGTTGCGCGCAGGCATCTAGATATGGGTGCCGGTACTAAGAGGACAAGATCCATCTTCTTCTAACACGGGAAAGAAGGAGAAGACTTTTGTTTCACAAGGATATTTCTCCAGACAAGCGAGGTCATCGTGACCAAGGCCAGATGGGATGATTTTGGTCGTGCAGGATGATAAAATATTTACGATACCAGACACTTTCTCGGGATGGATCATTTACGGAGGTGAATCCAAGGTTATGGGACACCCCAATTCAATCATCATGGAGACGAAGCTGTGGTTGCCAAATGATGGGCAGACAGGGTGCCACCACCGCCAAGCACCCGGACATATGAGGAGGGATCAGCCTTAGAGGCAGTGGATCCCGAGGGTCAGGGACTCGCAAAATTCCAATCAACTGAGAGATGTGGAGCAGATACAGCTTTGTTTCCTCCATACCCTAGTATGGGCTCGAGGGACCAAAGATTTCCCTGTGGTGCCGACAAGCACTCTTAAGATTTCGACGGTCACATAAAGCCGTGACTGTGAGCGTAGGTCAGTCAAGCACTGTGGTTTGCGTGCCGAGAGTTCGGGCCTCGCTAAGGTATTTAATGGTTACTACTGGTCACAAATCTGGCATATGGGGCGAGATCGTCTAGAGGCGTAGGTCTCTACAGACATACTGAGCATACAGAGTGCACAGATACGCATGGTACGCTTTACTCGCACTTGTTTACTAGAGTAGCTTTTGAATTGGATGCATCATACTCATTCATTAATGCATCTTGTGTGACATATTTGGACTTATAGGTTGAGGCCTTTAGAGAAGCCATGGGTGGATGTTCTTCTCTAGGATGTAGGGTGAGAGTTGACCTGATAGGTCGGGATTGTGAGTTAGAGATCTCCAAGATTCTGCTCATGGTGGACTGGGGACTACATCAGTTCGTGGTGCACGGTGACATCGCTACGAGCCTGGGTGTGTGGTGCATCTAAGATGGTCATTCACCACTCGTGAGTGTGGGTTGAGTTTGGCCTTGGTACTACGTCAAATGAAGGTCATAGTTCAAGTCGAAATGAAAAGTAATTAATGTGTGTCATAAAGCAAAGATGGTCAAATGTCCCCTCAGAAAAAGCTTTGAGTTAGGGTGAAGGAGACCCGCGGTAGTATCCGAAATGTCCTATGTGGGTGTAAGAGACCCGGAGAGATATCCCGAATTTATGTGTGGGTGTAAGAGAACTGGGGAGCTATCCCAAATTTCTGTGTGGGTGTAAGAGACCCGGGGAGCTATCCTAAATTTCTGTGTGGGTGTAAGAGACCCGATGAGCTATCCCGAATTTCTGTGTGGGTGTAAGAGACCCGGGGAGCTATCCCGACTGTGGTGTAAGAGACCCAGAGATATCCCGACCAGGTGGGTGTAAGAGACCCGAGGAGCTATCTTGAATTTCTGTGTGGGAGTAAGAGACCTGAGGAGCTATCCCGACTTCGTAGGTGTAAGAGACCCGGAGATATCCCACTTCGTGTGGGTGTAAGAGACCCGGGGACCTATCCCGAATTTCTGTGTGGGTGTAAGAGACCCGTGGAGTTATCCAAAATTTCTGTGTGGGTGTAAAAGACCCGTGGAGATATCCGAAATTTCTGTGTGGGTGTAAGAGACCCGTGGAGATATCCGAAATTTTTGTGTAGATGTAAGAGACTCGTAGTGTAGGCTGAAAAGTTCTGTTGCCCGAGAGAGAGGAAACACACCTGGCCACAAGTATCGAAGACTTAGAGTTTGGAGCCATAGGAGCCTGAGGACTCGAGATGAAAACACACACGTACCAAGTTATATCATAGACTTAGAGTCGAGTGATATTAGGAGCCTGGAGTGGCTCGAGATGAAAACACACGGCCATGGTTATCACGCAGGACTTCTAGAGTCGGAGCGATGTGGAGCCCGAGTGACTCGAGATGAAAACATTACCTGGCCACGGTTATTTACTTGTACTTGGGAAATAAGTTGACAAATGTTTTAGCGACTCGAGATTTGGATACCCATTGGAAATTGTATCGTGTTGGTGAGCCAAGCAGCTGGGCTTGGTATATGGATGTCATTCATGATATGGATTAGTTGATCAATTCATCATTGTTGATCAGGACTCGGGAAGGCCTTCGCGT
Organism: Tetrastigma voinierianum; assembly: GCA_016808115.1. NCBI lineage: Eukaryota > Viridiplantae > Streptophyta > Magnoliopsida > Vitales > Vitaceae > Tetrastigma > Tetrastigma voinierianum. The sequence goes on along the minus strand of JAEQBH010002454.1, from coordinate 143,564 downwards.
TGCAACACCGCTGCGATCAGGTAGGGTTACGCATGCACGTGGTTGACGCGATATGCGGAATTTATGAAATTTTTAAGGGAGGGTGGGAGAATGTGAAACCCGAGAAAATCTAATTTTCAAAAGGGCAAAACGGTAATTTGGTCAAACTGAATTTTTCTAGACTTTATTTACTTAAACAGACTTCACTGTTTAATAATCTCAGAAAATCTAGCTACCACGCGAATTTCGCTTCGAATTTGAGACAAGAGGGAATTTCACGCTTTTCGAGGCACCGGTGTCGAGCGCTATAAAACGAACAAAGACATGTGATGTAAAAAGTCACCCATTACATGTACCTAGCGTGACATGTCAGATGAGTAGAGAGAGGATGAGATGGATGATCGAGATTGTGCCAAGTGTCAAAATCAAGAGTACACACGACTAAAAGAATAAATGAGAATAAAACAAAAAGGGAATAGTCATCTTCTTCATTTTTTAAGACCAAAAATCAGCAAGAGATGCAGTAGCTTGAGTTTTCATTTTTTTAGAGAGAGAGAGAGCTCCTTCTCTCTATATCAAATACTGACCGTCTGGCTCGACGGAGCAATAAACAAAATCGATCTACACAAATGAGGGCTACGCTGGACACCAATCTTTGCGGAGTTCAATAACTCCAAGTGAGGTAGGGATCTTCCTACTTATGTTATTCTTCGCTAAGAGCCATGTAAATGACGGATGTTCTGGAGGTTGATTAGGCCGTGGTTTCTAGCCCCAAACATTTGAACCGAGGAGAAAATCTCCATTGTTAGCGGCCGCTGCCAACCCGAAAGTTTCACCGTCATGTGAATAAAGGATGTAATTTCGTGTGGATTTTTATGATGTTGATCGATTCAAAATGAATTTCATTGATCAAGTTAATTAGCCCATGTGAGCTAATTCTTGGTATTATTGATTGAGAATCGAATATGAATTATGAGAATTACTGTGTTTAATACATATTGTAAATATATTGAAGATGAATGACTTGGAATCAGGTGAGAGTTAATATGTTAATGCATGTAATTAAATGTGTTAACATGATGTAGAATTATATAAAAATATAATTGTGTGTGTTTCATTGAATGAATTGTAATTAATTCAAGTGAACTAATTTTGATGTTATTGATGTGAATTAAATAACATGTGACATGTATGTAAATTTTGTTAATATATTTGTAAATGATATATTAGCATGTGTGGTTTGATAATGACATAATGCATTTCATATGCACTGGGGCAACCTAGAAAATTAGGTGTGAGTGCATGACATGAAAGAAATGAAAAGGAGGTTTTTTTCTCACATCAAGCTTAGTATACGAGGGAGCCTGAGGACTCTGAGACAATGTGATTGTGTATGTAGACATTCAACAGAATCATGTATTTGCCGAGTGTGTGTTTATGTTGAATCGTATTATGCACTTAGGTGGGGAGTAACCCATGTAGGAGATTTTCACTACTGTACTGTCACCCCGCTGAGGGAATATTATTTTGTGTACAGGACTGCTCGAGAAGACTGTTTTTAGAGGCTGATTTAGAAGAAAGTCGTTGTGGCTTTGATGTTTTTGGTATAACATGTATTAGAATTCCTTCATTCGACATGTTCAGATAAGAGTAATGTAATAACTCTTTGTTATCGGGACATAGTTGGTTGATGTATTTTGGTGAGTATTTATGTATGGGCCCCAAGGACCATTTTTACTTTATTTTATCTCATATGTGGACCCAGAGTGGTCATAAAATTATTAGGACAAATACTCGTGTCGAGCTCCTGCATATGCTGAGACTCTACCCGATTTCTGACTAGCAGGCCTCTGTTACCCACGTCCACGAGTATTCAAGGGTTGGACGTGGCTGTCAACGACACCCCGGTTTGGGGCCATGCACTCTAATCTAGCCTATGCTCCATTTGGATGGTGGAAAATCTATGAAAAAACTCAAAGACACTAATCTAGGCATGCAAGAATAATTGTATAAAGACTAAAAAGCCTTAGGGCATAGATTTCACCTAAACAATGATGTATGAACCTCCTAACCCAATTAATCGATGATCAATTTCATCATGAAGATGGTGATTTCACTAATGTATATTCGAATCTCTCTCGAGCATCTGCACACTACCCTAAAAAAGGTTATAGACAGATTCGCCTCAAACCATCATAATTAAGAATGTATCAACCCTTATAAATCTTAATACCACCTAATACTTATATTCTATCTCATGATAATTAGATTGTAAATCATACATGGTCTAATTTTAACTCTCACTTCTCAAATTTGAATCAAACCACAAATCATGCAAATATTGGCCAAATACCCACAAGCATTAAGATTCAAATGAAATACTAAACATAAATATGAAATAAAACATCAATCAATATAAATTAGGAGAAATTCATACAAACATTTCTTTGGCTACATCTAAACCCTAAGAAAACTAACTAAAACATAAGGGGAAAAGTAAATACAACCATCAAAAGAAAGAAAATCGGAAAAGGAAAGAGAGAAAACAAATTTGGCATTGAAGCTCCCTTATTCTCCTCCATTATCTTCTTCCTCAAGTGTTCTTCCTCTTCCAAGAACAAACCCTAGAAATCTCTCCAAGAACAAGCCCTAGGGTGTTTCCACCCAAAGGGAGCTTGTTCTCCCTTAAAAACGCCAAAATCCGCCTTCCTCTAGTGTTCAGTGTGCCTCCCAAAAATCTCCTCCAAATCCCCCTCCTTCATTGTTTCTAGGGTTTGAGCTTTTAAAACCCCCCAATTATGGGCTCAAAATGGGCTAAAAATCAATCCAAAATCAACCCCGAACGTCGTGACGTCGTGCAGCAACCATAATCTGGCATTCAAGTTCGCTGCGGCGAAGCGCTACGCCGGGGCGAACCCGAGGCTAGTCCCCTATTTTTGCTCCAACTTTGTAAGGTCATAACTTTGTCATCCGAACTCCGATTTGGGTGTTCTTGGTACCGTTGGAATGCTCTTGAAGTTTAGAATCTAGATATGTAAAAAAAAAACAATTTGGAAATCATTATAAAGAATGAATGTACAAAATGCTCCAACTGGTCACTTTTTAGCTCTCTTCTCTTCTTCCTTCAACTACCAAGAGTCATAACTTGATCATTGCAAGTCTAAATGGAGTGGATAAGGTATATTTGGAAAGACTGAGAAGTCTCCTATCCATCCATATAAATATTGTATCCATTTGAGATCATCTTACAGCTGAAAACATCAAATCACAGTAGTTGCTACTACATGTGTAGTTTGTTGATTTTTGGGCTTTATCTCTTTGTTTTTGCTTCATATTGGCTCACGGTTGACCTAATCACAAATTGAACATTTAGAGCATTAAATCACTTATTTATATGTAAAACTACTAAAAATATGAGCAAAACATAGGTATAAAATGAGTATAAAGTATACCCATCAACAACCAAACCAAAAAAAACCATTCAAAACAAAGATTCTACACAAAAAGAGGTATTCCAAACCCTCAAACAAGTATCCATACAAAAATTCATACAAAAGTTCCTAACAAGTTCCATACCTTTACTTTTCCTTTCTCCTTTCTTCTTCCTTCTTCTTCTTCTTTCTTCTCCTCTTCTTCTTCCTCTCTCTTCTCTTCTCTTCTCTCCTCCTCACCGATTGGGCCCTATCATTTTAGACAAAATGAGAGATAGTTTGCCTCAACAAGGTCATGTCGGCCTTATACAAATTTGTATTACTTTTTGGGTTTTTTGCTATTAGGTCCTTTAACTCCCCTCTATTTGCAAATCAAATGACCATCATTTTAGCTCTATAATCTTATTATGTTATGACCCTTAGGTCCTGAATTGGTAAATTCATAATTTACCCTTGCCTCTTGGATTAATCTCGGGTTTTTCTTATTTTATTTTTCTCACTTAGCATTTAAATTCCGAAAAAAATATACATTTACTTTTATTATACCCTAATCATGTTATAAAACTGTCAGGGTATAATTTCGGGTATTATAGGAACTACATAAGAACTTTCACTATCTTGAACAAGCCCTTTGTCAAGCAAATCATCAACTTGTGTTTTAAGCTCTTCATGCTCCTTAGGGCTCATTATTGAGACTAGCTTATTAGGAAAAACCAAAACCCGAGCATGAGGTCCATTTGATGCTGAAACATCTCATAAAGGCAAACCATGTGGTATTTCTTCAAGCATTACATCAACAAATTTAGAATCGATTTCTAATTTTTAAGTAGAATCTTTTCACTTTGCTTTCTCCAACAAACCAAAGTCTATCACAACTCGAACTTATCTTTTGATTTCCAAATCAAAATTTGATAGGTAATGAACTCTTTCTCTTCATCTTCTCGACATGGTTAGACTCACTACTCTTCAACATCCAACTCATATTTTGACACCAATGAATTATTTTCCTCGTCTTCTTAGACATGGTTAGATTCGATTACTTGTTCAACATCTTCTTCCTTGGCTTCATCTTCCTTAATTAGGGCAATCACTTTTTGGTTAGGACATTCAGAATCAATATGCCCAAATCCTTAGCACTTAAAACACATATTTGACTTAGAAGTTGATTCTTGTTACGCTTCACTTTTTACTTTAGTGTGGGTAGTTTTAGTACCACCAGGATTCTAAGAAGTAGAACCCTCAACAAACCCTTCACTAGCCACACTCTTAGTTATAGTAGAATTTCCACACTTTTTTTGAACCCCAACCTTCAAAGTAAGCTTTGCACTACACACCAAGACTGCTATGGTTGCAAAAGAACCTAGAAATATCGTGATCTCACAAAGAATGTAGTGGCCATGCATACTTCTACTCTTCAAGTCTCATTTTTTATGATCAAGTTTACAAGCTTAGTCAAATACTCCTCCACACTCAAACTTGTTGCTTAAATTTTTTAAATTTGAGATAAATATCTTTATGATAGTTAGTGGGAAGGTACCTCCTTTTGAGCTATTTCTTCGTCTTTTCCCAAGTTTCACCTTCTTTTACCTTCTTCAAAGGTCTCTTCTAAGTGCTTTTCCATCAATTGGAAGCTTTCTTGTACATCTTGATAGCCATCAACTTCAGTTTTTCGCGCTCAGGGGGGTTATAATACTCAAAGACATCCTCCACCATATTATGCCAATCCAAAAATTCATCAACATCCATTCTTCCATCAAATTCTAGAATGTTAAGTTTTGGATTGAATCTTAAGCCTTCATCAAAGTTACCATGCCTCTCATAATAGTCTTTATTCTAATAGTAACAATCAAACCTCCCATGATAATTATAGTCTCGTGCATGCATACCTTTAACCTTCTTATGCCCTAAGAAACCTTCAAGTTAACTAGGCTGCAAAGTCTTTTCATAAAAATCATATTTTCCCTTATTGATCTTGTATTTGTGTATACCTTCCATCATGTTCTCCATAGACATATGATCTTCATAAAGCCTCAAACATTATTGTAGATGTTGAGCAAGACTCTCAAGATCAGTAATACTTTTTTCCTCCATGGCTAGTGAACGACTCAAACCATGTCTAGAGATCTTGTCTTTAGCACCAAGCGCACCTTTTAGTTTACGATTAGCCATCAAACCATGTGCTTTGATACCACTTTGATGCAAGGACGAGACCATGATGGATGATATAGGGGATTTAGGTAAGTTGGGGTTATGGGGTAGAACTTTGATTGGTAATGGATAGATCTGGTCTCAAAGGTTAGAAGGCTTATTTGGGGTTTATATATGATGGAATAAAGGTTTAGAATGAAGAATTTTAAGTTTGGAAAGGTTTGAGTTTGATTTGATGCAAAACAACCTTGGTTTGAGCTAGTTTGCAGTTTTCGGATTTTTTTAAGGTAGGCTAGTACTATGTACGAATTTGGGTTTCCCTAAGGTTAGGAAAGATGGTTTGTATGGTTTCTAGGGTGAAACAAATTATTTGGAAATGTTTTAGAAGTGTGGAACTAGATTTGGAAAGTTTTTGGTTAATGTTGGTTATGGAAAAATAAAAGAGAAGATGATTAGATGAGTAAAGGTTATAGAAGGAAAGGAATTTGCTTCACAATTCAAAGAATCCACTAAGAGATAAAAAGTCATGAACTCGCCACTCAAGATAATCCACCCAAAAGATTAAAGAACAAGAGATATACTTCGCCATCTAAGGAATCCACCTAGGGATAAGAAGCAACGATCTCGCCACTCAAGGGAATCCACTCAAGAGATAAGAGAACAAGAAATAACTCTCAAAAAAGAGAAATTTGAAAAATATTATTAAACTTGAACTGATTGTCAAAAGACTACATTAGGGAGGGTATATATAGCCACATACTTTCTAAATTCAATAAAAGAACTCCTACTTTGACTTGAAAAACAAAAACTTTCTAATTTAAATAAAGCAACTCCTTAAAATAAATAGCAACTCCTACTAGGAAAACAAACTTTATAAATTAAATAAAGCAACTAATATTTTGACTTGGAGAACAAATCTTTCTAAAATAAAACTAACTCCAAATCAAAATAGTAACAAGACTCAAATACTTGGATTTAGAAATTTATTTGGTGTCTCTTAGGTTTCACAGCTTTCCGAATCTGAATTTTCCATAATTAATATCGAATTCCCAATATATGTTATACAAGCTCTTGCGTCAAGCATGACAACGGGATGTGTAATGTAAATATATAAAAATTAGAGGGGTAAAATGGAGAAAAAAAGTGAATGAAAATGGCCCGCATTCCAAGCTCACTCTCTCTTTTATGGCCCTATTTGGGTAAACAACTTAATTAAACACTTATTTTATAAGAGTTTATTAGATGAGAGCTTATTAGATGAGTAATTTATTCAATAAGTTATTTGTGTTTGGACGCATATTTTAATAACCGCTTATGTATCATTTTAAGGTGTTTGGATTCATTACTAATCAAACACTTATAATAGCTGAAATTACTAAAAATACCATTATAAACACTTATAAAATTGAAATGTTTGGATAAATAAGCATTTGTCGTAATGTTTAAAAAATTAAAAAAACTAAAGAACTATATATATATATAAATATATCATGAAACCATGATAAAAAAAATTAAAATAAAGTAAAGATTCACTATATACGGAAAATATTTATCATTCACCTGTGATCTCTAGTATAAAAACAACTAATGAACCATACTCTCATCTTTAATATTGTTTTATATGCATCAAATAGATTATAAAAACTAAAATATTATATATTTTTTTCATTAAAATCTTTAATTTGGATGTTTTTTTTTATAAATTAGAACGTGATATACCATATATTCATAGTTATTTAAGGCGCAAGACGTACAAAGGCGCAAAAGCCTCTCGAGGCGGAATGCACACTTGAGGCGTGGACACTCTACCTAATATAAATAAATATTATATATCTCATTAAATATTGTCTATAGTTTTTATTTAATAATAAAATACAATAAAGGAAAAGACATCAAACATAAAAATCAAACATCACTAGTGTTCCCATCATCACAAACATTTTCAAAACAAAATAACAAGAAAAAATAACAAACATCATTAGCACTTTCCATCATCACAAAAATTATAAGTTCCAAAACAAAATAAACATTCATGTATCTACATCAAATTCTAAGTAAAGAAAATGATCATCAATATCATTATTCTCATCATTAATAGATTTTTTTTTTTATATTTTTTATTATATGCCATAACTTTTTTCATATTTTTTTAATAAAATTTTAAAAAACTTTACTTATTTTTACATAAATTTTTAGAAGTTGTTTTATATTTTTCACAATTTTTTACATATTTTTTTTCAAAAAGTTTACCTATTTTTACATAAATTTTCGGAATTTATTTCATTATTTTTTCTTTTTTTTTAATGCACATTTTCAAAAAATTTACCTATTTTTTACATAATTTTTCAAAATGACATTTTTATCATTCAAATAATCAATTTTAGTCTTTTTGTATAAACTGTTTTGAGTTTTTTTTTATAAACTTTTTTCATGAAGCTTATTGAAATAAGCTAAAAATAGCTTATATGGGGTCATAAACTATTTTTATAAACTCTTTCAAATATTTACAATTTTTATCAAGATTTTTGCATTTAAAATAAACTTTAAACAAACTCAGAATGTTTCCTTCTCCAAACACGCCCTTATATACATGATAGATATACATAAGCCCATCTAAACCTAAAGCTTAGTTGCCCTTATTGTTATCAAAACTGAATGACGCTGTGGCGGTAATCATGGCTGATGGCGATTGGAATTTGAATCCTTGCAAGTGACGGCAGTCATGGCTGGCGGCTACGCCACTCCCATTTTATTATTTAAAAATAAATATAAAAGAGAATTTTTAATTTATGGGTTGTTGATGACTGAAACAAATAAATAAAGTTTTATTTGAATTTTATAGCATTTTCTGCGGCCAGGTAGCCCATATATTATTTAAGTTTGTATTAATTATAAATTAATAAGTAGATAACATTTACTAAAATCTTATTGGTCAGTTTTGAAAAAAAAAATTGATCACTAACTGTCTATTGTGATAAAAAGTAGGATAATATATATATTGATTAAAAGTGTGTATATATTTTACTACATTGTAAAAATGATTCAGTTTAAAAAAAAAGTGTATATATATAATACCCCAAACTTCGAACTAAGGGCGTTATTATCAATTCATATATATGGCTCTAAAATCACACTTATAAATGACACTTTCAAAATTCTTGCTTATGAATCCTGTTGTCTCTAGAATTCTCGGAGTCTTTGGGTCGTTAGGCATGAACCTGACAGCAAGGACCTGCAAAACAAACAAGACACTTGGAAATGATGGGTGTGGCTAAGTAGAAGCTCTTCGATACTTAAGTTAGACAAAAGAAATGGCGTCGAATATAATTTTCGACTATAGTATTTTCACATACCTCTCTGTTTCCATTCCTCCCCCTTTTGTGAAGGATGAAGATGATCAATTTTTTATGGAAAGTGGGTGATTGGTTTTTGAAATAGAAGGGAGGAAGGCGTTTCATTTTCACATCAACCATTTTTCCTTTTGGATAACTAAGTCATCTGAATCTTCCGCCTCAAGGATCGTTTGATCATCTTAAGAGCGGTTATGTACGTGGTTTGTGGGAGGATAAGTTCTTGAGCTGCGGGAAATCAACCAGCTAGAAGAGGGCGTGTAGCCGGCTAGAAGAAGACGTGCTTGGGAAATAAACCTTGGAGGGCTTTGGTGTTTATCGGATATCCCACAAGACGGATTTCAGGTAGTGGTCCAAATCCATGTTCGTGTAGAGGTACTTGGGCCTCATTTGGGCTTTGTCCAGTTTGAAACCTTCTCGATAGGGCCATTTGGGCCCAATATGGTATCCACAATGCCCCTTTTCGGTGAGTTACGTGTCTTCCACAGGTCGAGGAAAATACCGTATTTTTTACTTGCTTGTCATTGGGAATAAGGGACCATCAATGCTTGCGTGTTCCAACGTGCACGTTTTCAGGGGGTTGTCTATTTTTGGTAATGCATTTAGTACGACTTTTAGAGTTTCGCGGGTTTGTAACACATAAAGGTGTAGAATTGTGATTCTTTTGTATCCTTGTTTGGTTTTGGTTGCGGTGGATGTTTATGGCTAGACAGGATGCATATCTAGGGCTTTACTACGGTGCTCTTAAAATTTGAATGTGATGTTGTGAGGAGGGTGTGATGGCTGAGAAAAACATCTTTGGAGCGTGCTAATTTACGTATGGAGGGGTATTTTCGAGCCTTATATGTCCCCTTGGGTGGTTCGAAAACTCGAATAGAGAACGCCCCCTCGATGGAATTTTATATCTCCATGTTCAACGATGAGCCCCCTTGTATGCCCCTTTGCTTTGGCACTACTGTAATCATACTGCCAGAGGCGGTCGGAGCTTTCTCATCTTTTTTAGCATCTGCAGCAGTAGCTTTTTCCTCTTTCTTAGCCTCTGCGATAGGGGCTTTTTCTTCAGCTTTTTCTTCTTGCTTAGCCTCCTTCTTCCACTTCCTTTTCTTTCTTAGGCTTTTTCTTCTTTCTTAGGCTCAGTTTTCAGTCCGGATGAGTTATGTAATTGTCTTAGGCTCAGTTTTTAGCCCAGATGGGTTTTGTAATTCTCTTAGGCTCAGTTTTCAACCTGAATGGGTTTTGTAATTGTGAACGCCATTTGGTGTAATTAATGAAATTGCGTTTTTGGAAATTTTTTGTTTTGTTTCGCCTTATCTCTTGGGATAAGAGTTATGGCGTTTGATGTTGATGAATTCGAGGATGGATCGGCCCTTACGGTTCCCGACTAGAACCAACTTGGTTGTTCGGCCTAGCGATCCATTAGGGGGAGGGGTGGGGCATAAGGGCACAGCACAGGGCTCTGGACTGGCCTCCCTCCTTCTTTGTGCCACAGTAGAGTAAGCGTCATCGAGTTCAAATCGTTGGGGTGATGGAGTCGACGGCGCGTTTAATGCACCAGGTATGTGCTAGATGTATTCTTAGGGATCTGGTGGATTTTGCTCCCATCGTGTCTACACCATTTTCTTGTTTACCTTAGATTCGAAGCCTGCGATACTTCCCGGTAGATTGCGTATTTGTAGATAGTTTTCTTAAGCGTTTATCTTCCCCTGTCTTCCAAGTAAACCTTATCTTTGTTTAGTCTGGCCCCAGATTCCGAGTTACTTGTTTAGTTGACTGAGGAGCATTAGGTGTTTACGGACATGCTAGAACTGGGAGGGGTTTTTTTCTGGTCTGGTAGATTCATGTGCATTCTCGCCCTTTTACCAGTTTGGTATTCTGGCATGGAACTGATTCCCCTTTCCTCTGTCCTTTTGTTTGTTATGCCTTTGATATGGCGAGAGATCGGGAAAGACTTCCACTAATCATTTGGCGCGAGGAGAGAGTCACATTTGGGATCTGTATCTACCAATTAACATCATTTCTTCTCTATCCCGTTGGGAGGAGTTGAGGTCTTGCCCAATTCTGACAACATCAATATTGATTCTGGATGATTCGGTCGAGTCCATTATCGGTAAGACAATCTGCGGTATATTTTACGAGAACTGTTTCGTAGCTTGGCCGGCTTCTAGTTTAGTCTCTAATCAAGAAGTTCCTACACTTCTTTGGAGCGCCTCCTGTTCTTATCCATCCGAATGTCATTTGGATCTTGGTCGGATATGGCGTCTTGACCTCTGTACCAGTTGGATATTTCGTTGGTAGAATTAACTATTTACACCTTGAGTTGGCACACGAAGGTTGGTATCGGCTGTTGACTCAGAGCCTCCGTGCCAGTTGTGCAGATCCCCTTCGCCTAAGGCAGCAGAGGGCATGATCTTGGTTAGAGGATCGTGGTATGAGACCTCGGGCTCTCCTGACCTCCCGTTTACTTTGAATCGAACAATGGGATTCCCATGTGTGTTCAAGTTATGGGATTTGTATGTCGTTTTAATATGTACGTTGCATTCATTCCTATGTATTTTCTGGCAATGCTTTTCGTGCGGGGGAAGAGTTGGAGAAGGTGGCGATGGCGGGTGGGAAGGCGGCTTGAACATTTAGAAGTTCTTTAGAGATTTACGAGGCGGGAGCGACATCCTGAATTCTCTTAAGCGTGAAGGTCTTACCGTCGGTTGAGTCGCGATCCTTCTCTTTATATTCTTCCCGGTTATTCCCGCCCTCTTCCTTGAAAAATAGAGGGGCGAGCATTGCGATATTACTGACCTTCTAAATTTGGCCCACCCCAACGCTCATCTCCGGCCCGGACTTACGGGGTAGGCGTCGTTTGGTTGAACTTGTGATCGATCTTGACCAGAACGGCCTTCTGCTGGCTAGGAGGTTCAAACCCGCCCCCGAGCATCTAAGAAGGTTGATGGGGAGTAGTCGATCTGGTTCTCCTTTTATAAGGATTCCCATCACTTGCCCAGAAGCATCGAAGGAAGGCGGGTGCACGAATGGCAAGCGCACAGGCCGGGTAGAAGATTTGTCTCCCCTCTCCCCTGCGCGCACACACTAGCGAAGAGAAATAGGAAAAGGACAAGATGGATGACCTCGTTCATAACTTGAAGTAGCCTTGATGGGGCCCGGCTTTCGCGGCGTGATGCGAGGTGGTTGGGGAGGTTAATCAACACCCAACCGGTGAGGGTTTGGATCGGCAGGCGATAGTTGTTGTGGACTTGCCTGAGATGGGCTTTCATGGCCAATTGGTTTCTGAGACCGCGCCCTTGACGGTTTTAGGAGATGTCCCTCTAACTCATGAGGAGATCCGTGAGGGCATTCTCTCGGAAATAATTATTAAGCCACATCCAGACAAAACCTATGTCTTCGATTCAGAACCTGATAAGCTTTTGCTTCCGTCAATTTCTTCTTGAATTCTTATATTCCTCCTGAGGCCGGGCTCCCCATGGAAGTATCGGCTCTTTGGGATAGAAGGTGCCCGAGAGGGTTATCAGTCGGCGAAAGCCATTCGATAGGCGAATCCACAGCCTCTCATTTTATTTCTTATGCACAGCCTTTGCTTCGGATGCGGTAGGTTTGTGCGGAGACGAGGAAAAGTGAAAACTATGCCATTTCGGTCCCAGCCTACGCTTGTAAGGAAGATCTCAAGTAGGTGGTTAGGCTGACATCTTGTCTGTGATTGCAACTTTGTCCGGTCCCGGTGGGTTGGTCGTTCATCGCCTTATACCTTTGTTCTAGTATCATTACTGAGTTATTGCTTTATCCTAATGCGTTCTTTGCGAATTTTGTTATGGCTTATCTGGAGCATGACTACGACGCCAAAAGTTCAAGACTCGACTAAGGGATGCAGAGAGGTTGCGGCTCTACGCCTAATCGGTCGTTTTTTACCACAGGGCGTTGAGTGCTTCCTTAGCTGAAGCTGAGTCAAGCTCCTGGGGCTAGGAGAATGAGGCAAAAGAAAATGTTGAAAAGATGGCCAAGGCTAAGGCTGAGAGAGTATTTGCTTTCATGTGATGCTAGCTGATGGCTAATTGTGGATGCGATCTGTGAGTGCAGGGCGAAGGTGGAGTCTGAGTTGGCTAGGGTCTAAAATGCCCTGGCGGTTGTAGACGAGGCTAGGCGGAAGGCGGAAGATGAGGCTGGTCGTCTAGCCGACGAACTAGTCTCTCTGCTATTAGAACTCCGGACTTGTAAGGATGAAGTGTCCGCTATCCGAGTAGAGGACCTTAAAGAGAAAAAGGGTATGGAGGAGGCTTACGAGGAGGGCTTTGACGTAATCTTCAACTATGGTTATGGCTGTTGTGCTTTTGCACATAATATATCTGAGAAGTCAGCAGAGGTAGGACGGGATGCGGTTGCGTCTAGCCCGTTATCTCCAGGAGTTCTTTATTAACCCTTGATCTGCCTAAGTCTTTGTCCATGCTAGAAATTTGCATCAATCGATGTTCGTCATGGTGAAGTGATGAATGCGCCAAAGAGGGAGGCTCCCGTTGCAGTTATTGAGACGGATAATAGCGGGGCGGGCGAGCATCTCTCTGTCGCCCAGGTTGAGCCGAGTAACAAGCCCGTTTTCTCCGCTTAGATTAACCAGGGAGAGTGAGGAGCATGATGTTTTTGGGTTATGATTGCTTGTTGAGCCTTGTTCCTTCACCCATGTTTAGCTGCCCCAGTTTTTGTTGTTTTGAAACCAAGCTCAATAATAAAGGATGTGTTGTTATCAATAATAAAGCATGTGTTGTTCACAATAATAAAGCATGTGTTGTTTACTAATCTGATGTGGGTGCTTTACTTTTATCGAATCACATAATTAAGTTAATTTAGCCGGGCAAGAAAAGATGTACCTTGAGTAGGACATAGATCAGTTCCGAATGAACACTCCGGTTAGCAAGCTTCATTGGCTCCTCTTCTACTGCTTCCTTACCCGGGCTTCGTGATGTAACAACTAGGCATTAACCATAGTAGTGGTGGGACATGACCTTATCGGACCGTGTGAACCTGACTGGGCGGTGTTAGCCATCTTGGCCGTGGGACATCAACCTTACCCGGACTTCATAACGAACCAACTGGGCATTAACCAAACTGAACCAATAGGACATCAACCTTACCCGGACTTTGTAATGAACCAGCTAGGAATCAACCATCGGGCTTTTTAATGAACCAGCTGGGCATCAACCATACTGGGCTAGTAGGACATCAACCTTCCCCGGGCTTTGTAAGGAACCCAGGTTGAGCATGATATGCTGGCGAGTGGGACATCAAACAGGGCTTTGTGACGAAAAACTAAGGCAGAGACAAAGTTAGAGAATTGAATCATTCTTTATTGATGAGTACCTTTTGAGGTGCATAACATTCCACATTCTAGGTATAAAGGCGTCATTGATTTATCAATGCATACGATCGGGTCGCGGCCTTGTTATAATATACGGTCCCTCCCAGTTTGGCTAGAACTTTCCGGCTGATGGATCAGCTGTATTCTCGAAAACTTTTCTTAGGACAAAGTCCCCTGGCTAAAACGTTCGGGGTTTCACCCATCTGTTGTATAGGTTTGCTAGCTTGTGGTGGTACGATGCTATTTGCACAGCCGCTGCTTCGCACAGTTCATTTACAGTGTCTAGGTCTTTAATCACATATTCAACATTCAACTGTTCGAGTAAATCAATTTGAAGCATGGGCATGCCGATTTCTATTGGGACTATAGCCTCCATCCCATAAGTGGCCTTGACGGGGATATATACCCATTGGTCATTGAACATCAGTTCCATAAGCCAAGCACCTGGGAGTTTATCCACCCATTTGCCTTTAGTTGAATCTAACTACCTCTTTAAGGAGGTCAACAGGGTTTTATTGAAAGCTTTTGCTTGGATGTTGCTCTGCGGATATCGCGGAGTGGAGTATAGATTCTTTATTTTTAATTCCTAGCAAAAGTTCCTGTATGCCCGACAATCAAATTTAAGGGCCAGTTCTCGTCTGATTGATCGGGGTATCTTTTGAAGCAGATAGACAATATTCTTCGAGGATGGGCGGTGATCCTTATCTTTAATTGATGTGAAGGCCTCGACTTCTATCCACACTTCTTTGAAATAATCGATTGGCTATCGACAACAATTTTGTTTTGCTTAACGGTGAGTGGCCCGACTATGTTAATTCCCCATTGAGCGAAAGGCTAAGGGCTCGTAATGGAAATTAAATCTTGAGCTGATGATCTCAAGACAGGGGCTAGTTGCTGGCATCGATCACACTTTCGTACGTAGTCGGCGGTGTCATATCTCTTGGTTAGCTAATAATACCCCTGAGTGTGGACTCTATGTGTCAATGTTCTGCCGCTTTGATGATTACAACATATCCCTTCATGCAGTTCGGCCAATACATATTGCCCATGTTTGGTAGTTAAGCACTTTAAGTACGACCCGTCTAGGGACCGTTTAAACAGCTACCCGTTAACCAGAGAGAACTTGGCCGACTAGATTTGGATCTTGTGAGCTTTATTCCTTTCATTTGGGAGTTCTCCCTTGTTGATATACTACACTATGGGGTCCATCCAAGAAGGAGAGACCTCGTCTACTTGACTTACCCGGGTAGTAATAATTGAAGAATCCAGCTGATAATAGATGGGCAGGAACACTGTTTTTGTAATCGGAAGGGAAGTTACTACAACGGCCAAAGTGTCCACTTTATCATTGCAGTCCCTAGGGATGTGTTCGAGCTTCTAAGCCGAAAAGTTGCCCAAGCGTGTCTTGATCAGGGATACATACTTTGCCGTTCGAGGGTCATGGCTCGTATTCTTCGTTTACTTACCACGGTGAAGTCACTTGAATTAGAAGCTGTTAGTTGACCTGGCAGTATAATTCGATTCGATTAGGATGACCTCATATTCTAATTCGTTGTTGGAGGCGCTAAAGCTATGGATAACCACGCTCATTTTCTCCCGATTGATTTAAGTTGCAAGCGATGGTAGGCTGGTTCTGAGATGCTTGTCTACTTTAAGGGTCCACTTAGTTTAAGGCGCTTTGGAAGGCTCACTTAGCATTGGGGGATTTCTGCTAGAAAATCGGCTAGAACTTATCATTTTTTAGCCAATCTTGGCTTCTCACTCAATAAGATTTATGATTCGATTACCCATCAGGCCATCCTCCGGACAAGTCATCTTTGTGGAATGAATTTTCAGAAGGAAGGTCGGTTAACCTGATAATGGGGTGTGCTTGAAAGTATGGGGCGAGCTTCTTCGTTTGCTACGGGAGATGTATCACTTGCTCGAGATGGCTATATTAGGGTTTTAAGTGACTGGGATTTTGTGCCAGAAAATACTAGCCCTGCGCTTTTTATTCTTATCTTCGCTGAACGGGGTGGCACTCCTTTGAGACATTTGAAGCTGCTAAATTATCTGAGAGTGTTTCGTCGGCCGGGGCTAGCAAGGATTTGGAGGTTGTGCAGGAGTCTTTGTTTGATGATTTGCAAGGCTTCATCAAATTCCTCATTCCACTTGGCCTGGTTGGCCCCCTTAAGGGTATGAGCGACTTGAGGCAGTCGTAACAGAGAATCATATACTAAAATTTCACTTGACCGGCACGGGTTAAGCTGTTGTACTCCACTTTCTAAGAAGCGGAGTCGAGGACTCTAAATAGATTTAATCTTAGGGGTTGCTTCTATGCCCCCTACGAGTCACCATAAAACCCAGTCGGCCGTGCCGACTCAGGCCTTTGAGGGATTGGGCCATTACCATACGCTGTGTGGGAGTTCAAAGCCTCGTTGAGATTTGTGTAGTCCACGCATACTCTCCATTTTCCACCTTTTTTCGGGACTACTACCACATTAGTAACCATTTGGATACTTTATCTCTGATGAATTTTGCTTTCAAGATTATCCATAACCTAAATAACACGAGTAAGCTGATTTGGGTGGAAGCAGCCTCGCTCTGCTAGATTTGTAGAAGGGATGACATTCGAGTTTGTGAGGAGCGTGTGCGGAATTTATCACAGGCCATGCAGTGAGTCCCGGTCAGATACATCCATATTACAGACGGAACCCTGCTTGCATTTGTTCCTTCTCTGCTTTGGATAGGAGAGGGGAACTAACATACGTGGTTTATTGTTTGGTTTAGGTATATTGGTTCCAAGTGCGCTTGATCGCTCCACGTCTCTGCCCTTGCTGGGTGGCAAAGGCTGTAATTCTTTATTCTACGATCACAGGCTTGGTAGTTAGCAGGAGCACGTTTTCTCACGCTCACCGCGCGTGATTGGTAGCGCTGCTAGGAATTTCTTAGTTCTTGCTCTGGGGTCGATTTTTTCCCGACCTTTGGTCGGATAGGCGATCATTTGGTGGTGGGTCGATGGCATGACTTTCATCACATGTATGACTGAATGAAAATGATGGCATTATCTTAGGCAGGGTCCTCGACCCATGAAAACTCAGACCCATTGGACTCCCAGGCCTGCTTTGTGGGGAGGAAGCGATGTCGCCCATCATCATTGTGGTTGCCTCGTTAAAGCGGGCCGGGATTACGATAGAGCTCATTTGTCAAAGGGATGTTCATACACTTTGAAACGACGATTCTACAACAATTCGATTGTCTTGCCCGGGAGTCAACCGGTATTTTGTGCATCAAAGTCGTGTCGTAAAGTAGTCCTGAGTGCATCGTGGTGTGGAGTTATGACCCTAGGCCGGGTTAACGGAAAGAGTATGCATTCGTCGATAAATTTGGGTTGCTATCTTCTTTGTATGGGGCGTGGATGGTGTTTACCGGGCTGGAAGCGTGTTTGCACACAACAACTTTCTCTTCTTACAGCAGGCGATGCGTCGTCAGCCGTCGCTGGTATGTAGTTTATGGTGGGTCATGGTTCAGGCGGGAGCTCCGCGCTGGTGGCTGTTCTTTAGACCGTAGTGGCGACCTCGGCTTGTGACCAGTCTCAGTGAGAACATATCTCTGATATGGCGGAAGCCACATGATTAATTTTCACCATAAATTTAAGACTTGATTGGTTGGTCTCATGCAGTGGTCTCTGTGGTAATCACGTCTGAAGACTAGTTCTGGCTACAGCGGAGATCGGCCGAATGGGTGTGCGCCATTTGAAGTCGGGGTGATCCCGGATGAGAGGAAGGAGTATGTCGTTGATTAGTGCCCAAAAAGTGCTATTTTGAGCCCTATTCGAGATAGGTTTTGAGTGCTTTTTTGCGGCATGTCTCGTATCGGTCAAACCAATTGAGGTGTTGGAGTCTACTTAGTATCATATGCCATTTGAGGTTATTTGTAGCAGTTTATTTTGCGAGGTTTGTGTACCACCGTCCATTAAAGTCGAATTTGATATCAAAGATGTGGTGAACCATGAAGATTGAAACTATTTCCGACCATCAACATATCAAAGTGTTGAGTAAAAATGAAGGCGAAAGTGAAGATGGAGGATCGATAGAGTGCGGTATGCCGAAAGGCAATATTCGAAATTTCGCTATGATTGCGAAATTTTATTTGAGATGCGAAAATTTAACATCCATAAGCGAAAATTTGTAATCTAAGCGAAGTCGAAGAAATTCGCTAAGTGCGAGAATTCGCTATATAGCGAAAATCTTTGACCTTTGCGAGATTCTTCATTTTCGCTGTCTCTCCAAATTTTTCGGCTAGGCAAGCGAAGGTACATTGGCTAGCGAAATTCAACTGTGCTATAGCGAAATTTCTCATTTTAGTATCTGCATGCAATTTAAATAGGCTAATTCGCTACTGTAATTTTCCACCCAGCATGGCGAAATTCCTTGCCCTGGTAATTTTGTGTAATTAATGCCAAACGACCCCGTTTTGGTGTATTACCTCCTTGTCCCTTGTATTAGCCAATATTTTAGGTTTTCTTGTAGTTTCACATTGGGTTAGTATATATAAGCCCGTCATTTTGTAACCACAGCGATCTTTTGTGACTTTTCGACATGTAAATATCTCATGACTTCGAGTTTAGGGTTTGCTTTCTCTCTTCTCTCTCCTCTTTCTTTCATTTTCTAGGCTACCAAACACCCCTCTTGGGGATGACAACTCGAGATGCTTGGCTTCAGTCATAACTTTGAAGGGAGGGTTGCTAACAGTTTGGGCGGTTCACGGAGTTGTCCTCATGTTTAAATGCTCACAGTGCTATTTTATGGCTCAAGCTTTTCAAATTAGGGTTAGATATCATTTAATGTCATTACTTTGGCCAATACTTACCATGCTTTAGGGAATTGATGCATACTTATTGTTAGATGCCTTGTTATTCTTTAGATAGCCTTCTGAGCCCTTTGAAATGAGGTTGAGTGCTAGGGTTTTAAAGCCCGAAAGAAATTTTGTGAATGCATGTTGCACAATGTTATTTCGAATAGGAGGGTTTCTAGGGTTGGGTTTCCTAGTTAAACAAAGATCAGGTTATGGCTTGGACTATAGGTTGCTTGCCATGATGCGAGGATAAAACCCAGGGACACTTGCTACCCCCCATGTTGTCAAGCTAGTGACCCTAGGCGCAACTAGAAGTTACCTTTTCACACTTCACTTTACGGTTTTACAGTGTCCCGATCCAAACTGACTTCCTTTATTTGAGCAGATCAAAAAATCCAAATTAAAAAGTCCTCACCATTTTCCAACAGTCTGCGAGTCATTCATAGGATGAAAGCGTCCCACGTGTTCGAATACAGACCCTTTGTACTGTTGGCTTGACTCGTGATGGAGAGAACATAGGAAACAAATTTTTTTGATTCGCTCACCTATAGTGCTTGCGAATCAAATGGGCGGGTTAGGGAAGGTGTGAGCTTCATTATGATAGAGTTGAAGTGTACTTGTAATCCTCATTACAAGTGTAGGTGACAACACAGACCCTTTTGTTGATTCGAGTTGCGTAGCGCAAGTTTCACTACTTAAGTTCTGCCTTTGTTATTGTTTCTGATCAGTTTTTATTTAGACTAACATTAACCCTTTTTGCAAGTTTGTTTGTGCTCTTTGTTGTGTCTCAGTTGTGTAACAGGTGTTTATGCACCGGTCGACAGAGGCACTTAGGGTGAACTTCTGATCGGTACACCAATTGAGCGAGGTTGTGGGAAGTCGGTGTACACGGTGAAAACATAAGACCCACGGGGAACGAGTCAGCCCAGTACCCAGGTAAACCAGGTAGCTTACGGATCCACAGGGACCACATCCACCCTCCTAGAGTCAATGCCCCATCTTGCATCATACCTCCTGGCGAAGAAGTAGCGGTGAGACCACTACTAGTGCCCACAGCTGGCTTTTCATGGTATGGAGAATGAAAATCCATATTCACATATAAGGATTTTGTGAGGAGGTATGCACTACTTTGGAAGGTATCGCCGACATGGATTTGCTTTCAGTGAAAGCATTTCCAACGACCTTTGAAGGAATGAGGGGCCAGGCATATGGCTCTGACTCATTTGAGACCCAGGAACCGTAAGAAATTGGGGTAGGCTGTGGGAGTTTTGGTGCTTGGTGCCCATATGAGACCCGACAATTTGAAAAGACAAATCTACATTTCTTTGCTCTTAATGATGAGAGGTTCTACCAGTCTTGGGATGGTCATGGAGACCATTAGTGTATCCACATCATGGTTTCGACACATGGATAACTTGTAAACCATACATGGTGGTATGTCTCCTGCCGTGGCGACTTTGGAAACTATGTGTGGGGGAGATTTTACGACGAGCACCACAGTGAAACCATGGATTTCTTGAATTATGTGTTTTGAAACTTCCAAGGGTTGGGATGAACCAAGCCAGAGAGGTGGAGAAAATAAGGGCCCTCGACACGAAGGGAGGGATTTTTACACTTTCAGAGGGCATGGAAATGAAAGCAAAAATCTACAACCCTAGCTAGGAAGGTGGAGGAGTTAGAAGGCAAACGACTCCATGAAGTGCGGCGGTGGCGAAATCCTGCTGGCTTGATCCATGCACGATTTCAATCCACGCCCACCCGGAAGAGCCGGTATCCTATGGCCCCTTCGGTGAGATTTGATGTCGGAATATGCAAATCACGGTAGGTCGATATAAGCCTCCACGACCCAGTACCCCATATGGTAATACTCTGATTCAATTGGAGGAATCACTTAACCTCTCTGGAAACCTAATCCCCACACTGCTGTGCTTTGGTGCCCGAACCCACGGGTTGGTTCCTCAAATCGACAAGGCCACATCATCATTACTCCCGGTTGAGCAAGCGATATAGACAGGCAAAGTGGTGAAGCGACTTTGTGGAAGAACAAGGATCAATACAGTGGCACAAAGTTGACCTTTGTAGAGCACACTTGAGCAGAGAGTGATGGGCAGAGCCAATCTTAATCGAGAAAATAAACAGCTTGCGTGTGATCACAAGATCAACAATGATACGATACAGCGGGAAAGGAAGGTTCCCTTCTCAAACATTGCCAAATCTAAAGGAGTCCGTGAGGTAGGATCATCCGATGGTCGAGGAATGGATGGGAATTGAAGGCTATAATCACTGCGGAGTGGAAAGGAGTTGATGACCCGTGCCAGCACATTAAGAGCCCGGGAAAGGAGAAGGTGGAGCCATAACATATTTTACGAGGACTCGATGAAGCACGCATGCCACCTCATTTCCACGAGCTGATAAGAAGCGAAGGCATCAGCTGAGGCATGCATCTGAAGTCTAAGGCGGGTGAAGTCGACATACTCTTTTGGACATCATCAAACAAGTCCACCTTATGCAAAGTTTTAAAAGGATCTTTGCCTGATCAAAGGGTTAGGCATTGAGAAGAAGGCATTTCTTGAACAAGTCGGTGCCATAATCCCAGCGAGAACCAGGTCAAATCTGAGGATCTTGGATCTCCTGATTTCGATGGCATAGGTGGGACTAGCATAAACCGAAACCTTCTTCCAGATTTAGGAGCGATGAACCTCTTCATAGTACTCGATGTACAAGCCGGTTAGGTTTGGAGTGAACTTAAACCTACTGACATTACACTATCATTGTAGATAGATGGGGTGAAGATCCACTAAGGGGATAGTTGAGGATGTCTTGGTGAAAATAGACAAATTCTCTTTGCCAGTGGAATTTTGTAATGCTCGACAGGAACGATTGCCAAATGAACCCGATCATGTGCGATCATCACGGGAAGACCATTTACGGCCTTTGCCCGATGCAATCATCAATTGCGGAATGGAGTCATCGACTCATTTGGCAACATGACCTTAGGCCCGAACATATTTCCCTTGAACAGCAAGCCGCAATTAATGGAAG
Source organism: Tetrastigma voinierianum (assembly GCA_016808115.1). Lineage (NCBI taxonomy): Eukaryota > Viridiplantae > Streptophyta > Magnoliopsida > Vitales > Vitaceae > Tetrastigma > Tetrastigma voinierianum. The sequence goes on along the minus strand of JAEQBH010002454.1, from coordinate 121,422 downwards.
ATGAAAATCAGAGGGCTAGTGAAGTATGCTCAGTTGATCAGGATGCAGAGAAGCTGAGTGCCCAGAAATCACGAGGAAATGGCGGCCCGAGTTAGACGGAGGTTTTGGTATTGCCATCGGTACCCGAGCACGGGGCAATTGCTCGAGTTAAAATCAATCGGTGAACCCGAATAGCGATGGGAATTCTACACGAGTCGGCTCGAGGCCACTGCGGGGGGTTGAGGGATCCTTCTCCTTGACCCACCATGAGTAATTTGTGATCTTGAAATTGGTTTGGTGTTCTCGAAGCAATTACGAGTTGATAAATTTTGGTTTTATTTTAATTTAATCCAATTTCTATAATTTTAGCTATTTTAGTATGTTACCTAATTTGCTTGACTTGCCATTTTAACAACTTAGTAATTATATTATAGTATCGTATATTAGAATTATTAGATATATTATAGTAATTTTAATTACTGTAATTGGTATTGACAGTGTTAATATTTTAATCTTGAAAATTTTGGAAGTGCGAGGTGGTGAGAAAAAGGCTCAAATTCGCTATAATAGCGAAATTAAGTGGTGAAATGGACCCTTCGGCTGCCTTTTTAGGCTTATAAAATGAGGGGAGGGGTTGGCTTTTCATTCACCTAATCTCCTCCCCTCGACCTTCCTAAGAGCCCGCGCCCTTCTTGGGAACTAGTTGAGCCACGGTTGCACACCTGCTAGTGCTTACTGGTCTGCGCCGCGGAGCCCGGTTTAGTGCGGTTAGCATATTGATGCCACAGTTTCATTTTCATCGGTGAGCCTTACTCCAATGTCTGTTGGATTACGATTGTAGTGCGTACCGGGGTGGGTCATACTCAGCCAGGTCGGTTCGATTACCCCCAGAGCGGAAGGACGGCCCAGGCTCCGACTCGATTCAGACCAGTCTGGGCTCGATCCCGAGGAGTGGTCACACAGGGAGCCTCGGGGTCGAGGAGAGTATCAGACGGATGGGACCGAGACCTGAGTCACGTGCCTCCAAGCGGAGATGCAGGAGGCCGGCCCTTCGGCGGGCGTAAGCGAGGGCTGGGTGAGTCATCCTCATCCGGACCTCAGTGAGTCTCGACCGTCAACGGGGCGACCTCTTACCGCCTCGGATTGTCGCCCGGCCTCCGGGATCGGGGCGGGTTTATTTGTTGGGCACCTGGCCAGGGGCGTCGCTTCATTCGAGAGACTTCCATGGGGAGTCATTCTCGATGTCCGGCGATGGGCGATCACGGATTCGAGGGGACCGATCTGGTGATCGAGCACTACTCCCTGTGCCATTCATGATGCGAAATGGTTTATTACCAGGTGGATTCTGCAGTTCTACCATTAAGGCTGACCTCAGGGGCGCTGGTCGCTCGAGCTCGGTTCCATATCGACGATCGCGGGAGTGCTTAGGCGGCGGACATGTCCCGCTGTGTTGGGCTGCGGATCTGCGCGAGGCCCGATTCGAAGGAGTTATCAGTTGGTCTCACCCACCTCATTTGGAGATGGTCGCATTCTTGCGCGAGACACCATAGCGGGACGGTGCTCTTGAGCGTCCTGCACCTCGGATCTTCTTGATCGGTACTGTTCGGGGCCGACCTCTTCGGCTGCGGCCTCGTCCTGGCGTAGGGGTGTGATTAGTGCCAAAGTGCTATTTTGAGCCTATTGAGATAGGTTTGGTGCTTTTGCGTACTAATCGTATCCAGTCGCTTGATTGAGGTGTTCGGGTCTACGTAGTATCACTTATGCCATTTCGAGGTTATTTGTGGTTATTTTGCAAGTTTTGTGTACCTCGTCCATTAAAGTCGAATTGTCTCGAGATGTGGTGAACCATGAAGGTGAAACTATTTCCGGCCATCAACATATCAAAATTCGGAGATGAAATGAAATGAAGTGAAGATGGGAGGATGCGTAGAGGCGTGTCACGAAAACGGCAATTCCGGAAGTATTATGATTGAAATTTTATTTGGGATTATTGCGAAAATTTCATGACCATAGCGAAATTTCGCAATCTGACGAAATTAAATTCGCTAGAGTGCGAAATTTCGTATGCAATCCCATTTGTGCTGGCGAAATTCTTCATTTTATTATCTCTCAGAATTACCATTGAAATTTGTGAAATTTAGCCCCAACTGAAATTCACTTTGATATCATGAAAATTCTCATTCCATTGTCTACGTGCAATTTCGCTAGGCTAGCGAAATTTCGTAAATTGCGAGGAATTTTCGTTACTAATGAAATTTTCTACGCATGAAATTCCTTTTTGTTAATTTTGTGTAATTAATGCCCGAAGCGACCACAGTTTTGGTGTATTACTTCCTTGTCCCTTGTATTCTTGATATTTAGGTTTTCTTGAGTTCACACATTGGGTAGCCTATATAAGCCCCGTCATTTGTAACCACTAGCGATCTTTGCTTGTTTTTCATTTTATGTAAATATCTCCGCTGACTTTCGGTTTAGGGTTGCTTTCTCTCTTCTCTCTCTATTTCTTTCATTTTCTAAGTACCACCAAACACCCTCTTGAGGATGACAACTCAAGAGATGTAGCTAAGATATGTCGCTTTGAAGGGTTACTAGCTTAGTTTTAGGCGGGTTACGGGTTGTCCCTCATGTTTTAAATGCTCACAATTTTCATACATGGCTCCAGGCTTTTTCAAATTAGGGTTGAATATCATTTAATGTCATTACTTTGTGTACTTACCATGCTTTAAGTGGTCATACTTATTGTTAGATCTGTATTGTGCTAGATGGCCTTTAGAACCCTTTGAAATGAGGTTGAGTGCTGGGTTTTTAAGCGAAGGAGGTACATGTGAATGCATATTTATTGTTGACTCAAATAGGAGGGTTTCGGGTTAGGTTTTCTAGTTAAACAAAGATCAGGTTATGGCTTGGGTATAGGTTGCTTGCCATGATGCGAGGATAAAACAGGAACACTTTGCTACCCCGTGTTGTCGGTATCTAGTGACCTAAACGCCCAGTTACCTTTTCACACTTCACTTCCAGTTTACAATTAATCGGCATCCAAACCTTCCCTTTGTTTGAACAAATCCAAAATCCAAATTAAAAGCCTACGCCATTTTAACCATGATGCGAGTCATTCATGCAGGATGAAAACCCATCCCCGTGTTCGACCACTGGAGCCCGCTATCACTGCGGTAGCAGCTACGGCAGGTAGGAGGAACATAGAAACAAATTTTGTTGATTCGCTCACCCTCTGTGGCACATCGATCGTGAAGAGATGTTGGAGGAATTAAGCGCAGGATTCCCTCTTTCTCTCTTATTGGTCTCGAGATCGTTTCTGGTTCTTACTCTAGCTCCCTTTTTGTTCAGACTAACCCTTAGTGGCCAACTTGCTGCTTTGGGATGTGATCATCATGGTTTGGGAGGCAGCCCGGATATTGTCCTCCAGTGTTGAATATTTATCCTCCCGTCTGTACAATTCTTCCATTGTCGTAGGCGAATCCAGAGATAGCAAGTGGAATAATGGGGTGGTAGGCCTATAACTCCTTAAGAAATTCTGGAGGACCACATCCATATTGTATGAATCAATCTGTTGGACGACCCTTCCAAATCTTCTGGTGAAGTCGCGAATGGACTCGTCCTCCCGCTTGAAGATGGTTTGTAGAAAGTTGATGTTTCCCTTCTGTCGAACGAAGCATAGGTACTGGGAAACAAATGCAGGTCACAACTCACTGAACGAGTTGATGGATCTCCACGAGAGTTTGTGGAACCAAGCAAGGGCAGGCCCCTTCAAGCTGGTTGGGAACACTTTGTATAATAGACGGTCGTCTCCCGCATTGAGTATCATTGCTTAGTGAAGTCTGACATGTATTCCATATAGGTTAGAGACCATCATACGCTTGTAGATGACGATATGACAAAGCCACGAGGCGGTTTGTAACTCAAGATGTGTTAGCCCAATGGGGAGGATAACATGTCTTCAGGTCCCCGGACAGTGGTGGATGCAGGCATGTACAGGGCTGGTGCAGCCCCGAAGGTAGGATACACGAATGGAAATGATGGTGCTACGCCCTATGCCACATGGGCATATTTTCGGGGGCTTGCTTCGACTGTTGCCGCTCTCTGCTAATTTCTCTTCGTACTCGGGGAGGCATGATACTAACAGAATGATTGGAACGACGTGGGGGCCTCTTTCTTGATTCAGCCTCCACGTTGTTCTTTAGGGGTGGCAGACCAGGAAGAGGAGAGCTACCGGAGGATAACTCATCATCCCATTTCTTCGCATCCTTTTCTCCTTGTGAGACGGGCTGCTTGCCGCTATTTTGTTTGTGGGGGTGCGGGATGAACAGCCCTCGTGCGTTCCCTACCCAGATCTTGCTTCGGACAAGCCCACAAGCGATTGTTCTCTTGTTGAGATGGTCGGCCCACGACTCTGGTCGACCATCTATCTGCTTTATTCTTCTTAGCCGTCTCCATATCCTGATGCAGTGAAGGCGGTCCTCAGGGGCGATTTGTTGGGTTGCTAGCCATAGCGATAGGATCCGAGGAACCGAATGAATGAGTAGGAACTATCGAATCTTCAAGGTGTGAGGGATTTCTTGATAACCGACGAAGCCTCGCAAGTTGCCGATGAGACTTTTTGCTTGGTTGTTCCCACATGTGGAGCCAATTGTTGTCCTCTGGAATTCTCGGAGTTTCCGGGTCGTCGGGGCATGAACCTGGCAGCAAGGACCTGTAAAACAAACAAGGCACCAGCGGTGGTGTGCTAGCCGTCTCGTTTCCATTCCTCCCCCTTTTATGAAGGATGAAGATGATCCACTTTTTATGGAAAGTGGGTGATTGGTTTCCGAAATGGAAGGGAGGAAGAAGCGCCGTTCTTTATCAATAGTTTTAAACGTTTTAGATAACTAAGTCATCGAGATCTTCGCCTCGAGGATCGGCAGTCATCCCCCAGGGCGGTTATGTACGTGGTTTGTAGGAGGATATGTTCTTGAGCTGCGAGAGATCAGCCATGAAATCATTGGTTGACCATCTTCTTAAAGAAATTGACAATGCAGAATTTAGAAGAGAGACATCTGTTGGCTAGAAGATGACATGCACAGGACATAAACCAAGAGCCTTTCTTCAATTTGATTAGATATCCCACAATAGTTTCGGTAGTGATCGAATCCATGTTAAGGTGTGGGTTGCCCAGGCCTCTGTGGGCTTTGATCCATCTGGGCCTTCTCAATGGGGACGTTTGGCCAAAAGCCATGATACCCACAAATCTCGTTTATTCTAAATATGCTCATAAAATTTTAACTACTTCGACATGAAATCTTCCACATATATGGCTCTAAAATCACGCTTATACATGACACCTTCAAAATTCTTACTTATGAATCATGTTTATTCTAAATATATGCTCATAAAATTTTAACTACTTCGACATGAAATCTTCCACATATATGGCTCTAAAATCACACTTATAAATAACACTTTCAAAATTCTTACTTATGAATTCCGTTTATTCTAAATATGCTCATAAAATTTTAACTACTTCGACATGAAATCTTCCTAAAAGTATAACGATATATATATATATATATATATATATATATATATATATATATATATATATATATATATATATATATAATTAAGCTAAAATATTCCAACAAAATAAATTCTTTAAAGCTATTAATCTCAAAACATAACATTTTAGCAACATAAATCCTCAAAATAAAAGTTTACAAACATTCAATTCCAAAACAACAAAGTAGTCAAATAATCTTAAGTCTTCCAACAAGATATTAATTCAAAATATTTTTCAACTCTCATCCCTATAGCATCACTCATCACTAAGGTCTAACTTCTAAGGTACCATAAATTAATCAACAGTAAGGAGTGAGCTAAAAGCCCAATAAATAATTTCAATACGGTTTCATGGATCAAAGTACCTTAAAATTTTAAAAATTAAAGATATAATATATTTTTCTTTTCCTTAAAAATCCTATAAAATCCTTGAATACAAGAAAATATGAGATAAATACATTTCAAACCAATGTTCATCATATTTTATATTTCTTAAACAAATTACATATCATAGTCAAATCTACCAAATTTTCAAAAACATATACTCATAATTCTCATAAGTATTTATTTCAAATAAAATGTCAACTATTCTAACCCGTTGACGAGGGCCATTTTGTCAACTATTATAACCTATTGACTAGAACCATATCTGTCAAGTTTATACCCATTGATCGGGGCTATATTTGTCAACTTTATACCCATTGACAAATGTCATATTTGTAAAGTTTATATTCATTGACATGAGTCATATTTGTCAAGTTTATATCCATTGACATGGGTCATATTTGTCAAATTTATACCCATTGACATAAGCCATATAAACCCAAGTCAAATATTTCTTTATGTTTCCAATTTCATAAAAATACAAAAGTATATCTTCATAACTTTCAATCTTTACAGTAAACATTCTCAAATCAAATTTCCATACAAAACACGTATTTGATCAATGCATGTGATTTAAATAACTAGAAAAATCCAAAACTCATATTCACATATGCTACAAATTTTTTTTGTTTTATAGGAAAAACTGAATTAATTTTCCTTACCTACTATTTCAAGGTATTAGCAAAAACCAAGAAACCTTATGGAGTCACAAATCATCTTAGTAATATGAATAACATCCTATTAGACAAAAAATAATCTCCAATTTTTCTTTTATAGGGATCAAAATATTTAAATCTGATAGGGTTCAAAAAATAAGACTCACAGGCCCACCTACCAGGCCCAAGAAAGAAGTCAGCCCAACGAAACATGGAGGCCCGTCCGCTGAATTCCAGAGGAGAGACTTGCCCAATGAGGCATTCAGGCCTTTTTACGCAAGCATTCCAGCCTTTTAGGGCCAGCCCCGAGGAGAGGTCCAATCCGCTTGGCCCAAAGGCCACTTATGGGAAGTCTCCCACAGGTACAGAAAATAGAATAGTCCATAATAATATATAATTCCGCAAGTCCAGCCAAATCTCACCAATAAGGAAAGAAATACAATATTGGATCAACATCAAATCACCCCCAATACAAGGAAGATTATCCCAAATAAACTACTCTTTCTATATCCCGTACTCAAACTGATACTTTAATTATAATAAGAAATATCCCATCCAATGGAATGAATCCCCGACATACCATCCAACGGGGGAGAATATCTGCTATAAATACATGGTCACCCCATTAGTGAAAGGTACGCAAAAAACATACGCCAATACTAAGCGCCTGCGCCTCTTTCCCCTCGTAAAGAAACCGACTTAGGCATCGGGAGCGGCCACCAGTGGCCCCCAGCCGACCCCCTTTTCCTTGTTTTACGCAGGAGTGCTACGACCAAGGTTTGCAGACGGTATTGTAAAGAAGCCATACTTCAAATTCAGACGATCCAAAGCCTCGCATCCCACCGCAAAGAATCCCCGGTCCGCCCCAATAACCCCACACGTCCACCCCGCTTCCGGCTGGAAAAGGCATCATCAATGGCGCCGCTGCCTCGCTGGAACGAGCGCCTTTTATAAATATAACTGATTTCTCAGTTACTGATGGTATCTACATAGAACACAAGCAGGAGCAACACTAATCCTCCAAGGATGCAAGATCCACCGGGCAAAGCAGACAGCCGACCTCCCGGTGTGTTAGAAACAATGCAGGCCAACACATACGAGGTGGAAGCACTTCGCCTCACCAATCAACTTCTGACATAAGAGTTAGAACAACTCACCAGACAGATCCGACGACCTCGGGAGGCGCGACAAATTCAGGAAGGTCATGACATTTCTCGCCCTCCATGAAGCGACGCATAATGTCTCAGATTCCCCAAAGCGGCTGAAACCGGTTAGATCCAACCAGACTGGGCACAGACCACATCTACCCGGAGGAGGAAGGCAACGGGGTTAACCTCGCTGAGAGCACATCGTCGAACTGAGAATCGAGCCATCCCCAAAGATGAACACTCATGGGAACAGGTTCAACAACCCTCCAAGAAGAGCTCGACCGCGTGAATGGTGTGCGGAAAGGATCGGCTCCCGACACTACGCGACACCTGGCGACAACAAACCTGAACACCCCATACAAACGAGGTACTCCACTCCCTTCCAGCCCAAGTTCACGCCACAGGAAGCGCTTGATGGTACTAGAGATTCCACATCATCTCAACACCTACAAAATCAAATGGAGCCGCACGGTATCATGATCTCGCGATGTAGCTTTCATATCACCCCGAAAGGCCCAAATTTTGGCATGGTTCACAGACTCCCACCGTCATCAATCTCCCTCATTCAGTGAGTTATCTATTGCATTCGCCTCTACTTCATCGGGGCCGTGACGTACGTAGTGCCAAGTTATCATCTCACACCATCAAGGTGGCACGTAAGAAAGTCCGAGGTCTTATGTCCCCGATTCAATGCCGAGTCTCTAAAGGTAGATATACCCGATGAGAAATTCGCGACACTAGCGCTCATGGTCAGCTTAGGGATTCGGCCGAAAGACTTAATGTTTTCCATCTCCAAAAATCCCCAAACAAGCATGGCAGAGGTGCTCGCAAAAGCAGAGAAATATATTAACGGTGAAGAAACCCTCATATCCAAGAAAGAGAGCTCTTCTATTCACAAAGAAAAGAGCGGGGCAGACAAACGACGAGGACGAAGCCCCAAAAGACAAAGCGACCAGGAAGGATCTCCAAAGAAAAATGGAGAACGATCTCCAAAAAGGCGTGGAAACCTCAGAGATCATCTAAGTCCATCGCAATCCGAAGACGCAAGATTTTATCGCTTCCCAACGTTTCACCCCCTTAACAACCTCAGTGTCACAGGTTCTGCGCGAAGTACGAAACGAACAATTCCTGAGGTGGCCAACCCAAATGAAGTCAGACCCTACAACAAGAGACAACTCCAAGTATTGCGAGTTCCATAGGGACTACGGACACCGCACTTTAATTTTAACGTATGGCCAAATTTCAAGAGAGAAATAGAGTACTTGATACGCTGATACCCCGACGCTGTATCCTCGAAAATTAGATCCGTATCAAGCCTGTAATCCGTTCCGCCTCAAAGAACCACCACCTCGCCGCATAACCGACTCAAAGACCAATAATCCCTGTGGTGAAATCCAGTAATCTCAGGAGGATCACAGGAGGAGGAATCCACACTTCTAAGGCCCATCTATGCAACATTGGGACGACAGATAGCTGAAATTGCCAGTTGTCTAAATCCACCGCGGCTTGACACATCCATCATGCCTCGACCGTGATCCGAAGGATGACAACACTTCAAGCGACGAATTCACCCGTAGTTCGCAGCTTGTGGCCAACAAACAGTGCATCGGGTGCTAATCGACACCCGAGTTCACCGATATCATCTTCAACCACGGGCCTTTGATAAATGGGCATCGGAAGGAAAACTAGAGTTCGTCAACACACCTCTTACTTCGGGGTCTTTTCGGGAAAGAGTATTACCTCTTAGGCTCACAATTGGTACTCACGTTAGAGACCCCATGCTACAACGACTACTAGCAAGATTTCGCCGTGAGACGCCCGTCCGCTTATAACATGTTGGTCGGGCGCATCTTCTTAAATACAATAAAAGCCATCCCTTCCGCATATCACATGATGATCGATTCCCTACCAGAACTAGGTAGGAATGTTCGGTGGAGGCCAATGAGCGCTAGGAATGCTAACAAAGATCCATGAAATCGTAAAACTGGCCGGTTAAACATATATGTGGACGAGCCGACATGCGTGACGAGGTACCACTGACCGAGTCCCGCCAAGAACTGAACCGCATTGTTGGATGACGACTTCAACATCTCGCCTGAGATTCCGGCCAACCAATAAGACCTCAAAACCCTTATCCATTTTTAAGGGCAAAACAAAGGACGCTCTTCGCATGGAAGCAAAGTGTGACATGGGGAGGAATTGATCCTACTAGAATTCACCCATGTTAAACATCAGCCCGCCCTTAAGTCAATCAAACAAAAAGGAGAAGCTTTCACCGTAAAGCGCAAAAGCCATTAATGAAGAAGTCAACAACCCTACACGCAGGAGCCGACGTGAAGAGAATACCCCGAATGGCTAGCCAACGTCGTACTCGTCAAAAAGGCAAACGACAAATGGCGACTGGTGACGACTTCACCGACATCAACAGCATGCCTTTCCAAAGGACGCTCTTCCGCCGCGAATCGATTCTCATCAGATGCCACCGCGTGCCATGAACTCCTCGCTTTATGGATGCCTTTTCCCGTTACAACCAGATCGCATGGGACTCAGTGACTGAAAGACGTCATCAAGCCACAAATACAGTGGAACCCATTACATCGTGTGATGCCTTTCGGCTCAAAACGCAGGAGCTACATATCGAGGTTGGTAACCTGGAGGTTTTTAAATCCGCTAGGGCAATAACTATGGAAGTATACATAGATGACATGTTGCAAATCCACCTCAAATTGGCTCCACATAGCCCATCTATCCCGCTGCCCAGATCTTGAGAAACTACAACATGAAACTAATCCGGCCTAAGTGTGCCTCTGAGTATCAATGCAGAAATTCCCGGGTTTCATAGTCAACCACCGAGGAATCAAGCAAACCCAGACAAGATAGTTATCGACTGAAGCATGCCCTCGCCATCAGCTATGAAGGAAGTTCACTACTGACGGAAGGATCACGGCTTTGCCGATTCGTGATCCAGTGGCGAGCGATAAATGCCAAATTTTCTTCCAAGTCCTCGGCAAGGCCTTCAATGATGCAAAGGCGAGGAAGCACTTTTCAACCTTGAAACATATTTAAGTTTCCCGCCCCCCTCCATCTCTAGTAGTCCTATCATGGGAGCCTCACCTTATACCCGGCCGCTTTCAGATTTCACTGGGCCGCCCGTCGTAGATAAAGAGCGAGTACATCACCCCGGCCATTGCGTTTCGAGCTTTGAGAGGAGCGGAGTGAGAGATACCCAAGGATGGAGAAATCCACTTCGCCTGCAACCACGCCTTGAACAAACTCCGCCTTACCTGTGCTCACACCATAGAAGTCCCAATCAATAATCTGGCGAAGCAAGTGTTACATAAACCAAAAGTCTCCGGGAGGTCGGCGGAAGTGGGCCAGAGTTGAGTGAGTTCGACATCGACACAAACCAAAATCGCACGTGCGGCGTGCCCGCAGCGACTCTCCCCTACTCGGGCGGAGTTCACCCCGTATGAACATGCCCGTAACGCCTACAACGAATGACCTCCCGTCTAGAAACTCTTCGTATATACCAACGACAAGGAAGTGGAGCTGGCCTAATCTTGACCTCTCTGGAAGGAATAGACATGGGCACGTGACTCGTATTCTGATTTCAAGCCTCTAACAACGAAAGTCGACATGAGGTCAGTCATAAAGAGTCTAACCCCGCCATTCAATCGGAAATTGATCACTAGAGGTCCTGCAGCCGACTCCCACCGGGTAGTGACAAATAGAAGACACCTACGCTAAAAGTGGAAGTGATGATCCGAGATCTCCAAAAGGTAATTTAGATTTATTAAAAAAATTCAGACAGTTCAGTCAAATATGTCTCCCGCAGCTGAGAACTCCTGCCGACGCCTCGGCAAAATACCAATGACACTTTGCCAGAAGACCTCAGCCGGGCCTACACCAAGCCAACACCGGCAGAGCCCTTTATCGATCTCTGCGATGTGGAGGTTGCCCAAGTCGGGTCCGAGCCGAGTTGGATGGACCCCATTCGACTATATAATTGCACCACGCCCGTCCTCGACTTCCACCCGGGGCCGGGCAGCCTTAAAATAAGGACGAGGTCCGCGGTCTACCAACCATAAGGGAAGCCCCAGATAAAGCGAGGGGTTTCTTCACACTAATCCTCAAGTGTATCGCTGGAAGAAACATCGAATACGTGCTAAGGAAGTTCACGAGGTATACGCTGAAATCACATCGATGTTCTGCGCCTCGGTGAAAGGTCTCTGAGACAAGGATACTAATCGCCTACAATACTCAAAGATGCAACTCGATCTAGTCAAGAAATGCGCGATTTGCCAAAGCACGCTTAAGATCTCACGCCTCCCATCGAGCCCTTAACATCAATCACAAGCCCGCCCCAATGTAATGGGTCTGAGACATCGCACTTTCTTGCCTCGAAAGGCCGCAGTTCTATTATTGCCTAAAGACTACTTCACCAAATGGGTCGTTTCAGCCTTTAGCCACAATCACCTTAACGTAAAATACGAATTTTGTGTGGCGAGCCATCATATGCGTGTTCGTATCCAAGATTCTCGTATCGGGATATCGGAAAAACAATTTGGATAAATCTAAATTTAGAGAGATTTTAGCTGAGCCTCTGAACACTAAGAATTACTGGCCCTTAGCACATCCATAGTCTAATGGACAGGCCGAAGTCACCATCAGAACCCTTAAAGCCGCATTAAAGACCAAACTGGAAGATCTTAAAAGAAAGTGGGTAGAATACCTCCCCGAGGTGCTACATGGGCTTATTGTGATCTATTGACATGTCGAAGAACCCGAAACCCTATTTGCCCCAGCCTCGGCAGATCAAGCAGCTCCCCGCCGAGACGGATAAAGTCCCCAAGGATCGAGTTGGCAGTAGTGGAGCACAATGACCAGGCTCTCCGTCTAAATTTGGATCTCTTAGATAGTGTAACGCGAGCGCATTTCATACATGCATAAAGACTACCAAAGGAAGACTACGAGGTACACAACCAAAAAGTTAAACCTGTGAAGCTACATGTCGTGATTTGGTCTTAAAGAAGCTATTGCCGCTATAAGAATCCAAAGATGGGAAATTGGGCCCCAAATCAGCACTCCCTATTTTATATCTCGAAATACATACTGTGCAATTACGAACTCCTAAACAGAGGGAAAATTTTTCTACAAGATGCCCTGAATAAGTGAGCATCTTAAACGCTATCAAAGAGACCTTGGTTTGTAATCTTAAATGGAGATTTACCAATTTTCAGTTAACTATTCGACCATTTACTGGTTATTCTGTTAAGACGTCACAAACAACTCAGACATATAATGTTCAGAGAAATTACATGCAATAGAATGAGGAAGCTCATAGACATAAAAGGAAAAGTCTCTCTTTATTCCAATCATATTACATTTAGCTACAATCAGTAATGTCATCAATTACATCTTGGAAGCACTTAGTATAAGCAGTTCCCTCAAAAAAAAAATGTGGAAAAGAGGAGAAGAAGAAAAAAGGGATGGAAGGAGTTTATGCGGAAGAAACAAAAAAGAGGAGAAGAAGAAAAAAGGGACGGAAGGAGTTTGTGCGGAAGAAACAAAAAAGGGGAGAATGAGAGGTGGAAGAAAAGATGAAAAAGAAGGAGAAGGAGAAAGGAGAAAGGAATAGAAAGAAGAACATAAAATGGAGAAGGCGACGCAAGAAATGCATTGCCCTCTCCGGGCGCATTCCCTAACACGAGCTAGGGAATAACATGACTCCCATAAAGGTGGCATCAGCAAAAACACAACTCTACACGCAGTAAGAATGAAGAAACTGAACCAAAATCTTCGTATGATCCCCAACGAAGATGACCCGTACCCGACGCCCATCTCGCCCGCATTTCAAGCTACGACTAGAAAAACAGAATATACAAAGAGCAACCCATAGCAATGAAACCGCCTATTTATAAGAAGGCCAAAGCACTCAAAAAAGCTTCACCCTAACGCTCCAAATTCTCCATAACCGCAGATTAAAGACGCTCAGACCTTTCCAAGAAAATCGAAGTCGTGAATGGTCAGCATCGCCAGCGGCCACTTTGACGAAAGTTCGCCTACTCGATGTGCCACGCCACCCTGAGGAGTCGATCACCAGCCATCGCCACCGACCGCGCTACCGGAGCCCAAAGTACCACTTTGACGAGTTCGTCTACTCCGATGTGTCACGCTTACCCGAGGAGTCGATCGGGCCAGCTAAGATCGCCACTCGTACCACAAATGAGCCCAGCAAACCACTTCACGAGTTCGCCTTACCCTGACAAAATCACGCTACCTAAGGAGTCGATCACCAGTTACATCGCCACTGCCACGCCGAGCCCAAGAACTCACTTTGACGAAGTTCGCCTACTCGACAGTCACGCACCCGAGGAGTCGATCAACTCAGTTACATCGCCACCTCTACCATTGTCACTGGAGCCCAAAGAGCCTCACTTTGACGAGTCTGGTTTACTCCGGATGTGTCACGCTACCCGAGGAGTTAGATCACCAGCTACATCGCCACTCCGCCACAACGCCAGAGCCCAAGAAATTTCACTTTGACGAGTTCGTTCCACTCCGACAGCTCACGCCACCATGAGTCGATCATCTCAAGCTACATCGCCACTCTACTACGCCGCCGCCCGGAGCCCAAAGAGCCACTTCGACGTGCTCAACCACTCCCACACGTGTCACGCCACCGAGGAGTCGATCGCCAGGCTACATCGCCACTGCGCCACGCCCTGAGCCCGCGAGCCACATCGACGTGCTCAACCACCCACACAAGCCATGCCCTAGGAACTGCCTCGCCGTGCCATTCAGCTCGCAAACCCACCAGTTCAGTTAGAAGAGCTCAGCCACCCAACTCAAGACGTGTTACTCAGGAGTCAGATCGCCAGCTACTCGCCACTCCGCCCTTCAGCCCTGAGCCTCGCAGCCGGGCTGGACGAGCTCACATAGACGAGCCTCTCTCCCAGCACCATTACTGGGACGAGCTTCCGCCCCGCAGTTCACGCCAATGAAGTTCAGATGAGCTCTTCTCCCCAAAGACCACATAGACGAGCTCGCCTGTGCCAGCCAAGGTTGACGCAGTTCACATAGATGAGCTCTCTTCCCGCACCGCATAGACGAGTTCGCCCCAACAATCCACAGACGAGCTCGCTCGCAGCTCACATTGACGAGCTCATCGGAAGAAATTTTTATATTAACGAAAGCTCGACGATTCTACACGTGCCATGTTCTATGAGTCACTTCCAACGTGCAAACTGAATTGACGGAGCCCAACAAATTACACCGACGAAGGCTCGACGATTCTACATAGGCCATGTTCTAGGAGTCACTCAACTCGTGCAAACCACCGACGGGAGCTATCAATACTCGTGATTGACGAGCTCGACGACTCCGCACAGGCCATGCAGCCTAGGAGTCATTTCAACTCAGACAAGAAGTATATCCAATTCAGACCATACAGACAAGAAGTATATCCAAATTAAGAAGAACGTTAAAAAGAGCACAAGTAGAGGCGACATAAATGAGGTGCAAAAATGAGTATTCATTAAGGACAAGGCCACATGTATTTTAGGGCCCAGGCCCAACAACGCAAAAGAAAAAAGCATAAAAGCCGACATCTGGGCAAAAAGGGGCTATTACGCGCAGGAGATTAGGCATCGAAGGAGAAGGTACTATGAAGAAGGGAATGGGATTCTGCCGGGGTGCCCGACTCTCCAGGATAATCAGCAGAGAAGGATCCCTCATCCTCCTCACACCGAAGGTCAGTTAAAGCCCAGGGCCGTAATAGGGCAGTGTAACAACCTTCTTCGAAGGCGAGCCACCTGTAACCCATTGATTGGAAGCCTCGCCTCGGGCCTTCCACACTTCAGCCTCCATTGAAAGCCACTCAAAGTTATTTGCTGATGGAGATCCCCACGCAACCCACTCCACACTTCATTTATGCTCCACCGAGCCGATCGCTCTCGCAATTTCGACGAGCCTCGGCCCAACGCCAGTTTTGTCACTAAGATCGTCTTTGATTGCACGCAGCTCTTCCCTTAGGACTAAGCTCACTGAGACGTGAGAAGCTCGTCCCTGACCATCTAAAGTTCATACTGGGCGGATCGCGTTCTCGTCCCTAGCCTCCATCGTCGCTCGCACGTTTCTCAATTCACTTTCGAAGCCTCCCAGCCTCTCGCCTCCCCGCTATTCGGCCCGCCTTTCCTACCCACCTCGACACGAGCCGGCGGTATGTTTCATATCTCGACTCGAGCTCACTGGGCCCTCGTCATACGTTGCATCCGACCGCAGCCGTACCACTCGGGGATGTGAGGAAGCCACCCTCAGCCTCTTATAAGCTCTGGTCATGAAGATGACCTTTCATTTATTTTAGCCTTTCTCAAGCAAACCCTTCAAATGAGGCCACCGTATCCAACATAAAAATAACATCCAACGCAAGCTCAAAACTCATCTCAAAATGAAGTCAAAAAGGGCAAGGTACGGGAACTTACGGAGGCGACCCCCTGGAGAGATAAGGCCAACGCCTCATCAACGGGCAGCGCAACCGACCTCTTAAGATCAGAGTCCTTAAGAATAGACGAGACTGCGCCTGCCGCGAGCTCGACATTGTGAAGTAAAGAATCCCCGTCTCCGCCAACTTGGGGTTCCAGATCTTTCCTCCTCGCCTCTTCCTCCCTCCGATAGGAAGGCCACTCTTAACCTTCTTCTGGTGGGTTCCGCACGGTAATGGGCGTGATCGCTAATCCACGCCTCAACGGCCCCACCCGAGGGACCTCTCCGCCTCGCAGCTATAATCTGCACGGGGACCGCCGAGCTCAAAACTATAGATTTGCAACCCGTCCCGATATATGGATATGAGGATCTGGAGAAGATGACGATACCCCCCAACTTCTAAACTTTGACCGGTCGCCTATCTTTTCAACAGAGCGTGAGGTTTTTCGTTTCCTACTTCGGGGCTTCCGAGACACCATCTCCAATCACACGCCTCCCAGCGGGTTTAGGGCAGCCAGAGGGCCCAACGGAGGAACTTTATGGTGGAAGGAGGTGAAGGCCTCGTGGCGCCAGATCGAGGGATCTCGAACCCGATGGGCCGGAATCCGACTTCGATCAACTCCGCTTAAGGACGAGGAGGACACTCAGCCAACGCCAACGCTATGGCGTTATCTTCAACGCGATCAATTCCGAGCACCCGAGAAGCACGTAAACAAAGATAGAATCCGTAGATGCCCTGGCGACCACACACAAGTTATAAATCCAAAAAAACACAAACACTCACGAAGATTCTCTGGGTAGTCTGGTCATTAACGCCCAAGGTGTCGTCTGTCAAGAGGATCATATTCTAATTACGTAAGCCACGATTTAAGAAGCAGCATCCTTTCCAATAAATTTCATGGATGAGGGAAGATCGAAATCACTGTATGAGGCGCCTGAGCGCCAGAAAATAAAGAAAGCCCTGATGTCTCCTTCTGGGCCGAAAAGGTAGCGACAAGGCCATGTCAGACACCAAGCCCCCGTCCCTAAAGAAAACCGCCAGACTAACCAAAAATACTCCCCAAACCATTGGGTGCGAAGCTGGACACACAAATGTTGCAAACCCCTTTATGAGCAAGTAAAGGGAAGCGAAGACCGTTATCGAAGGCCACTTCAAAGAAACACACCATCCTAGGCACAGAGACCACATAGAGGGTCAAAACGTCAGGGGACCACACCCGAACGCCAAAAGGAGGCTGATAACGTCTGGCAAAGATGGCCCCATATGAAGGACCGACCTTGCTAGGTCCCACGGTTAAAGCATGCTTAACGACATATCCCGATATCTCACCCCCTGTGGTATTTAATCGATTCACTTTCCCTTGCCCTGTCCAGTGGAAGCAGGAGGCGCCTGGGCACTCGAAGTTCAACTCGACGGAAACGGTTCGAGACACCGCGTCGTCTAACCATCAATAAATAAGAATCACCATCGAGCACAGAAAGAAGAAGAACGACCCGGACCCATGATGAAAGTAGATAATGGAAACAAAATTCAGCCAACCCAAACAACTCGTCCTATCAAAAATCAAGAAAACAAAGACGCAGTGGACCTAGAAATATGACAGAAAAGATTATCCCAAGAAAGACAACGGAGAAAGACTCTGCACAAAAAGGCTCAGACAGAAGACTAAGAGAGAAGGAAGTCCGAACTCGCTAAAGGCAAAGGAAGGGTCCCAGAGCAGTGGCACGCAAGACAGAGGATGTTCACGAAAGAAACAAAAGGAAACTGAAAGGAATGGAAGAAATGAGCGTGAAAACCGAAGATTTATCATTATCACAAGACAAATGACGGCGACCAAGCCCTAATAATCCAAATTTCGAAAGGTATTGACGTGGAAGTTGCACCCAAGCAAGACGTTATAAATTTCTTGCCCATGTACGCCGCATACGCTGGCCGGGGGGCAATCGATAGTACTCAAAAATAAGACTCACAGCCCACTTACTGTGCCCAAGAAAGAAGCTGCCCAATGAAACATGGAGGCCCCGTCCACCGACCTGTGATGAGAGGCTTCTGCTTAATGAGGCATTCAAAATTTTTACGCCAAAGATTCCAGCCTTTTAGAGCCAAAATTTCGAGGAGAGAGGTCCAATCCGCTGCCCAAAGGCCACTTATGGAAGTCTCCTACGTATAGAAAATAGAATAGTCCACAATAATATATCATTCCTAAGTCCAAATGCAATCTCACCAATAAAGGAAAAGAAGATAATATCGGATCAAGATCGTGCCAGATCCCAATAAGGAAGGAAGATTATCCCAAATAAACTACTCTTCTATATATATCCTTACTAACCCATATTTTAATTATAATAATAAATATCTCATCCAATGGGAATTAAATCCCGATTACCATCCAATTGGGAGAATATCTCGCTATAAATACATGGTCACCCCATCAAAGGAAAGGTAACGCAAAAAACATACGCCTAATACTAAGCAAAGCCTGGGCCAGCCCCTCTTCTCGTAAAGAAACTCCGACTTAGCATCTGAGCTGCCACCCCGCGAAGCCCCCTCACGACCCCTTTTTCCCCTCGTTTCACATAGAGGCACGACCAAGGTTTGCAGATCGGTATTGCATCACTATACTTCACCCACGTGATCCAAAGCCTCGCATCCTGCCTCCAAGCACCCGGTCCGCACTCTAACAACCCCTTACACGCTCCACCCTGCCCGGCTAAAAAACATCATCAAAATCTAAAATCTCAAAGGCTCTTTAGTTTGAGAATTTCAAATAAATTATGTCATTTTTCACAAGAGCCTCAACATCACTCATTTTTCAACTCTATCAATTCCTTTAATCCCAAAATTAGGGATTTTGTCATAAAATATGATTTTTGGTTTCCAAATCTCTTATGAATAAGAGATTCTTTGTAACTTGTAGGGCTTACGGTTTCAAATCAAAAGTTTGTTAATCCAAAAACTATCAAAATACATAAAATACCAATTCTCAAACAAATTTCTCAATATTATGTATTTCCTACATTTATAGAGTTTCATATTTAAAAGTTTAGGTAATCTATTTTCAAATATGACTTTCTAAGAGTGAGAATTTGCCCTAAAACATCAAACATCAATCCCTAATCAAGTTTATAGACTATATAAACATTGTAATCATTTATAAGGTTTCATATTTTCAAGTTGTAGAAAGTCCTAAGCTTGCAAATCTAAATATTTGAAAAACCTAACTACTAATAATCAAAAAGGAAAAATAATAATTACTTGGGGGTTGATGTTTCTTGAAGCTTTATGGGATTTTCTTTGAAAGCCTCACTCATCTTTCGTATCGTTGAAAGAAAAATACATATGAAAAATGTTAGGATTTTGGAGGAAAAACCTCTTTTAACAAAACATTCTAATATTAGTTAAGAGTCTCATTCCAACTTTGAGAAATTACAAAACAGTCCCTCTTTTTTTTTATTTTTTTATTTTATATTATGGGTATTACAATATATATTAAAAAGTGAGATACCATATACATTTAAAATCCGATATTTTCTCCATTTGACATAATCAAATTTTCTCTCTGTACCAAAAAAAAAATTATCACAAAAAACATTTTAACATATTTGATTATCCAAAGTAGGGAAAAATAAAAAAATACATAAAAATGAAATAATTAAAAAATATATAAGATTTTAACTAATTTAAATTACGTTATATTTTTTTCTATTTTTTTTACATTAAAACTAAATAAGATAAAAATCATTTTTTTTCTGTCCTCGATACTTTCGAACATAGCATAAAATGGTAAAAAGATGAATTTATCTTAATTTATTATCTCGAAATATTGTGAAAATCATATATTCGAGAATTATTATTAAGGATTAGAATTTCTTTATTATTTCATTTGATAATGTAACGAATTACTAATATAATCGACCAACAAAAACTTGTTTCTTTAAAAAATATAAATCATTTTCAAAAAATTTTTATAAATCATGTATTCTTTTAATCTAATGACTTCTTTGAAAAATATTTTTGAAAATCATTTTCCTCAAACGAATTTTTAGAGTATAGTTTTGAAAAATGTTCTTTAATCTTTCTTACCCACTTTCTCGATTAAATCCTTGAACTTCTCCCAATAGTGAACAAGGAGCAGCAAAATCGAAATGTATTGTCGAGAATATCGGATGTCGTCGATGCGTACGATTTTGCCGTCAGTCGGTTGGTAATGGAGGAGAATTAAAATCACCGATATTTTTGACGAAATATCCCAAAAGTACTCATCACCGTGTTGGCATTATCAGGGATTTTGGAAAAATATCGAAGATATATTGGTAAAATATCGGAGATTTATCTGTAAAATAACTGACATATTAGAGATATATAAGCTATTTTGACTTAAAACAAATCTAACGGTTATAATTAAATGTAGTGGTTTTTTGATAATCCAAATGGTGTTTTGAACAAGAAAAGGTACATATCATCTTTCACCAAATGCATCTGATTTATTCTGAGCTTCGTAAAATGAGTATTCAAACTTCGTTTTAAGCTACCAATTATTTTTTTAACGATTTATCTGATATTTTGAAGATGTACGGTATGAATATTGTCTTGTCGAAGATGAAATTCAGCCGTCAAATAATGTAATGAAGCATCGGGTACGTTTTAGTTTTAAATAGTATTATAATGTGTAATTTCTTGATAAATTATAATGAATATCGTATTCAGCAGTGTATATTCTTTATTTATATTGTTTTGATAGTTCGATAAAGTATTTAATGAATTTAAGTATTTTGTTAATTTTAAACTTTCATAGAGTATTTTTGTCAAAATATCCACTAATATTTACCTATATTTAAGATATATTTGTAAAATCCAAGTATCAATATATCCGTAATTACTGATATTTTATTTAAAAAAATAAAATAAAATAATTTCAAAGGTGTTAATTATTAATATTAAATATTAAACATTATGCCCTCGCTTTATACGATGTTCATATTTTAAAATTGCATATATATAAATATTTTATTGGGAAAATACCCATTTAAATCTTGAATTTTGAGGACTTTGTCATTTATACCTTGAACTAAAAAAGTTTTATATTTTTCATTTTAATGACACTTTTACCCTACGATATTCCTAACCACAAAGCGAGAATTGAGAAAATATAATATAAAATAAATTTGAATTTTTTAGGTTTTAGAAAAAATAAAATTTTATTTTAAAATTAAAAATAATAATTGTCAAGTTTTAAAAAAAAATTGAATTAAAATCTTATAAAAAATACAGATAGTACTAAATTTAAATTAATTTTTATTAAATAAAAATTAAAAATTTAAATTCAATAAATTAAATCGAATTATTAGTTTTGAATGACAAATATGATTTTATGAATTAAAAATAAATTTTAATTAAAAATTTAAATTTAAATATCAATAATCTTAAAATGACACATTAATAAAATATGTAATAGAAAATTAAGTATTTTTTTGTATTCAAATTTTTCTAAAAAATTTATTCAAAATTGTCCAAAATTAATAATTCGTTTCTAAATATCAAAACTTAATTCTTTTAAATCAAATTAAATTCATTTAATTAAATAATTAATTTGATTTTGTGAATTAAAAAGTAAATTTTAATTGTGATTTTAAAGGAATTGAATTTGGATTTTTAGAAAATTTGAATTATTAACTTTAAAATGACTTTAAATGTGTTTACTATCTTTAACTAAAAGTGTATTAAAAAAAACTTTAAAATGAAAATCTAGAATCAAGAAGAAAAAAAATTTTCAATTTTGAATATTAAAAAATGATTATTTAGTTTTTTATTACAAATTTTAGAAATGTGTTCAAATTATGAATTTTAAGATTATTGATTTTAATTATAATTTATTTTTTAATTCATAAAATCAAATTTACCATTCAAAAACTAATAATTCTAAGTAATTTGCTAAACTTAAAATTCAAATTTTTATTTAATTACATAATTCATTTTTAAATCTAGAATATAAATTTAGATTTTATACGATTTTAATTTTAAAATTAAAATTTATTTGTTCTAAAACCTAAAAAATCAAATTTTATTTTCTATTCAAATTTATTTTTTATATTTTCAAGATTGATATTGTGATATTAAAACGAAAGGATATATATTTAAAAGATTTTTTTTTTTTAATTCATGATATAAATGACAAAGTGAAAGTTTAGGATTTAAATCGGTATTTCGGTATTTTATTTAACCATAAGGGTTTTTTGGGAATAGAAAGCGACATATCGGGAAGAAACCCCGCAGCTGTACGATAAGCCAAAAGAGAGTTCCATAAACCATACCAGAAACCGCAAGATACTCAATAAAACGGCGCCGTTTTGGGAGACCCAAAAAGAGATGATATAAGCCAGGCAGCTCGGCTCCATTGGAGAAAGTTGCTGCCGACTCCTTCATCTTCGTTTCTCTCTCTATCTCTCTCTCTCTCTCTAGCTGTGATTTGGATCACAGCCGTTGAATGGCATCGCCGACGGGGATGGATGACGTCGTTCTTGACGATATTATCAGACGCCTCCTGGAAGTCCGATCGGCCAGGCCTGGGAAGCAGGTTCAGCTCTCCGAGAACGAGATCAAGCAACTCTGCGTTGCCTCCAGGGAAATATTTCTTCAGCAATCTAATCTTCTCGAACTCGAAGCCCCTATCAAGATTTGTGGTACATTTTGATTCGATTCGGTTCTTGGTCGTTGTAGTTTCAATGGTTGTGAGTTTCTATCAGGCTTCTGATGATCAGATTTTTCGTGCAAGGTTATTGTGTGCGTTTTGGGGGTATAGCGATTAGATTCATGGAAGGAACTAATTGATAAGAGGATAGGGTATTTTCTGAATATAAGAAGACAAAGGGGGGCGATTTGGGTTCTCAGGAGCTTTTGATGGGTTGCAATCTAGAGATTACGATACCTAGAGTTTGATTTTTTTCTTTCTTTTGGTGAAATAATGATAAAATGGCGATACATAATATAGAAACAAGAAACTGTTTCTGGAAATCGATGTCGTGATGTCTTGCTAACAATGTGGAAAGATTGAACCAATACATTTTATGTTTGATGTTTGTGGTCTCTGATCCTTGCTATTTCACCCCCTTTGATGGATTAGTACCAGTGATCTGTTCATCTATCATTTGTTTTGTTGTTTAAATCAACTCAGACACCAGAGCAGCTTAAGATGCTATTCAATCATGGAAAGAGATTGACAATACATTTTATATTTATGTTTGAAATCTGAATCTTGAAGTATTTCATCATGAGTAGGATTATTGTAAATGATTATCTATTTATCTGTCATTTTGTTTGGATTGTTTGATCAGCTCTGGCACACCAAAGCTTCTGACTTCTTTGTGGTTCACCATCAAGATGCCCAAATATGGACCTTGTTGCTGACATAACGTTATCCTCTCTTTTCCCTGTTATGCATGTTAATGAGAATTTTCTGGACTGAAAAATTGAACCCCTTGTTCCGCCCCAATGGAATACAAGTTCTCTTGGTAACATGATGTTGTTTGTTTATTTCTCTTGTGTAAACCGACTCAAAACAATGATCTCAAGCTTGAGGTATACTCTACAATTGACATGCCTCTGTGCTTTAATTAGTAAATTTCTTGTTAGATCCCATTGCTTAAGCTGTCCAGTGGAATTACTTGCACATCTTCTTGTTTATATCTTCCATGGGCCATTTTTTCTCAACGACCCTGGTCAGGCATGGTATTTAACTTCTAGTGTTGAAGTGCAACATCCTCTAATTTTAGCTTAAAAATGTCTTTCTTTCTTCAACCATGGATTTCTGCGCATAATACCAGACATGTTCCAAATTCAAATAATCTTCAGCATGCATCTTTACAAAACACATCAAAGAGGGGCTGTTTCAACTTTGATTCCTCTCTTTGCAAATGAAACCGGGCAATATCACTGTATTAGTCCATGATTATTTTGCTATTTCATTTCTTGCATCATAAAGGGACACTCCTCTCCTTTAATTATTCATCTTAAAGGGTACTTTTCCTTAACATCCTAGGCTATGTGGTTGGTTTTTGATATCTCCACAAGGACCAGTGCCCATCTTTATCTTTAAGTGTTTACACAATCTATGGGAAATCTATATTCATATAGCTCATCTCAAATATCTCCTTTTTCTGGCCATGTTTTCATCTTGCACAATTACTTCATATCCTCCATTTTATAGATTTGGTGTTGCAACTTAGTGAACCAATTTGATGGAGCAAAAATGAATCTGGTCTGCGGTGTAAGTGAGAAGTTGAGGTGCAATTGAGTTAGGAACTGAAAGTATATGTTTGGGGGTTCACTTAGACCCAAAACCAATTCTGTAATCTGATTTATTTTTATTTTTATAATAATGGGATAAAAACAATGAGAATTATGTGTTCTTAACAATATTTAGTGTTGAAACTATACAATCTTGCCCTTAAATCAATTTTAAAACGTTACAATCCTGGACATTCTCCCCTATTCAAAAAGCCACTCTCAATTGTTGCTTGACCATTTAAAACATCTTGGACCCAGAAGGCCAGTATATCAATTCATATGAAAACCTTACTATTTCAGAAGGAAAATGAATGTATCCTTATATATAAAGAAGCAAACAAAAATATGAATTAAAAGCTAGGACTCAAAGCTAAGTAGTGAGCCTGCTTGGGCTCAGTAAGCCCTGCTGTGGCTCAAATCAACTGGCTTTTTTAATTTCAAAAGAATCGGTGTCTGACATAACCTTGAGAGTAGCTTAGTTGGTGTAAAGCATTGGGGTGGGGTTACCCAATGGTCATTGGTTCGGAGGTCCTTAGAGACTGCAGGGTTTCTTGACCGTTAGCGAGTGCATGGGGATTAGTCGAGTGTAACGCGCAAGTTGGCCCATACATCAACGATTATTAAAAAAAAAGGTGTTTGACATTCTCTTTGCTGCATGTATGATGGAAATTTGACCATTATTTTTATCTTGAGTGTCTTATGAAGATTATCTGGATTGATTTTTCTCATATTAGAAACTTGTCCTTCATGGTTTCAGGTGATATTCATGGGCAATACAGTGACTTGTTAAGGCTTTTTGAGTACGGGGGGGTTCCTCCTCACACTAATTATCTATTTTTAGGAGACTATGTGGACCGTGGCAAGCAAAGCTTGGAAACAATATGCCTTTTGCTCGCCTTTAAGATTAAATATCCAGAGAACTTCTTTCTTTTAAGAGGAAATCACGAATGTGCTTCTATTAATCGGATATATGGATTTTATGATGAATGTAAGCGCCGGTTTAATGTGAGACTTTGGAAGGTTTTTACAGATTGTTTTAACTGTCTTCCAGTGGCAGCTCTTATAGATGATAAAATATTGTGCATGCATGGTGGCCTTTCACCTGATCTGACAAACTTGGATCAGATCAGAAATCTGACACGTCCAACTGCTATTCCTGACAGCGGTTTGCTTTGTGATCTACTCTGGTCAGATCCAGGTAGAGATGTTAAAGGTTGGGGAATGAATGACAGGGGTGTCTCATTCACCTTTGGGCCTGATAAAGTGTCTGAATTCTTGACGAAACATGATTTAGACCTTGTTTGTCGTGCCCATCAGGTTATTGACTTTTTTATTTTACTTTCTCTTGCCCTGTTTTGCTCATGCCGAAAACTGAAATTCTTCTTTTGGTCTAGGTTGTGGAGGATGGATATGAATTCTTTGCTGATAGGCAACTTGTTACTGTATTCTCAGCTCCCAATTACTGTGGTGAATTTGATAATGCCGGTGCAATGATGATTGTAGATGATGATTTGATGTGCTCTTTCCAAATTCTTAAGCCAGCAGAGAAGAAACCTAAGGTTTTAATGTCTACAAAAATGTGATGGCTACAATACGAATGCTACCTAGTTTTACCAAGGTCTGCTCAATGCAATTGTTATAGTTCCTTATTTTTTAAGTCCGCTCAAAAAAAAAGTTCCTTATTTTATTGGTGATGTTTGCAAAAATGTGATGGCGCTGTATCGATCTTCCTGATTTAATGAAATTCATGCTTGGTACGCAAAAATGTATAGTGGTAGTGGTTGCATACATCTTGTGCATATTCATATTATCAATCTTGTTTGGTGGTTACTTACTCAAACTTGGTTAGTTTTGGGCTTTGTGTTTGTCATTGTATACATTTAAATATCGAAATTAATGGTCATTAGTTCCTTCCAGACATACTATAGTAGAAGCATAATTTGGGAGTTCAATTTCTTATAGATAGCAATTTTAAAAACATGCTTGCGATTAGTAGCAACCTCTTTACTGGTGTCCCCTCTCATCTGGTTGGCATCATAGCAATCTTTGTTGACACTTTATTTATTTATTTTTGAGATTTTATAAGATGCACTAATTATTGATTGCTTTATTTTAAACCAAATTGTTTTTATCAGACAAGAGGTTGGGTGACTTACTTTCAATAAGATATATGCCGGGTTTGTGATATGGTGGTATATTGTTGTTGGACATCATTTTATATGACAGATCATATGGATGGATAATATTGTTTAGACTATATGATTAATTGAATGTGGGATTTTAAAAATTATCAACAACAATAATAAAACCCATCTTTTCGTTTTGTTGTAGGATGTTATTGTTTCTTTGTTCATGTTGTTTTATGATAGACCACATTGGATTAGAGTTTGCTTCTGCAAGAACTTTATTCCCTGCTACAGTAAAACTTCTAAACAGTGAACTGTTCTCTTTGAAATTCATGGATTAGACTACCAATTTCCTAGAAGTCTAAGCAATTAGGACATGAGCCGAAATGTATATTGAGCTAACATAATGAAAAAAAAAAATTCCCCATTTTCCTGTGTGTAGGTAACTGATGCTTTTTCTTGCTAGAACTTTTTTGGGACATATTCCCTTCAGAATGAATGCAATATCTCAAATATACATTTTTGGCTATTTTTACAGTTTCAGCTACCCATTAATATGCAATATTAACAAATTATTACCAAAATATGTTGTTGGTGAGTCACATGCTCCCAAGGCAAGTTAATACCCTTTTATATAGGATGTGAACTGTCTTATAATTGTGATGCTTGGCATTGGATTTTTGTAGAATTTTCTGCAAGAAGGGAGAAAATGTCATAACCAGCCTAACCCTACATGCTTCTTCACAAGCATCTTGGTGTCAGTGCCTTCATAAATGTTCACTGATCAAAGAAAAAGCAAACTTGAATTTTGATTAAGGGTTATCAGTTATGTGCTTCACAAGCCCATCATTTGCACATGAAGTGATGAATCCCCTTAAAAATCATGGGGGCAGCATTGCATCTGTGTATGTGTGCATGTTTTTGTTACTGTTTGAAAATTAGGGTTTGCAATTAAAAAAGTTTCAGAGTTCTTTTTTCCTCCTATCAGTAAACTGCAGGAAATTTTCCTTCAAAGCCTGATTGGTGGCATGATGACATGCAAAATGTCATTAACATCATCTTTCATTTCATGAGAGGGCATTGTCTCAAGATGTGTATGGGCTCCACATGTGTCTGATATATCTGTATACTCGTCCCCATTCTATGAATAATTGATTTTGTGATATTTTCTCTCTGTATTCAATGGCTCTGAACTGCCCTGCCTTTTTTTCTTGTAGAAATCTTTCACAAATTGGCTGAAATAGAAGTGCTAGCTACCAGCGACAGAACTTTATTCTAACTCAAGGAGAGATGCAAGAACCATTATTCCGGGTGGGTGATTGGAATGGAAGGGAACTCAGCAGATGGATCAGTCATGAGGAGGAATGCTGTGTGGAGTAGCATAGCCAGAAGTTTTCTCATCCTCTTTTTTTCTTACCTTATTCCCCCTGTACTACAAAAGTAGCAGTGCCTGTGTACATGTATATATATTTGGTCTGGAAACTCATAGTAGTTGTTCTATCCCAAAAATGGTGTCATCATTCAGTCCCTGCAGAAGAAGCCTTTTCTTGTGATGATGGGTGGGGGTCTTGTTTCAGTGAGTGATGAAGCTGTTTGTATTGGGGATTAGATGATGGCAGTCTTCTGATGTTCAAGAGGGGTACATATGGAAATCACCAATTGATGGGAGTCTTTTATTGTATTTTAACATTTTAGTGTGCGAGAGAGAGCATCCACGATTTCTGGAGACTGACTGGATTTAACAATATTTCTTCTATATCTGTTCCTGCGTCTCCCTCTCTCTCTATTCATCTTCAGTTCCAAAATCCAAAAAATTGTTGTTCCTTGGGGGGTTGAGGGGTTTGGGTTTGTTTTGTTTTGTTTGGGAGTTGAAATGAATTTTCATGAAAGATGGAATCCGACTCCAATCAAAATCAAATGATTGTTGTTGTTTTAATTATTATGTCGATTCCGAAAATCAAACAAAGGGTCGTAGTTTCTCCGGGTTACATTATTGTTGTCCTGTCCGATGGCAAATCTAAGTTTCTTCGAAATGTTAACAGTCAATTCTTTGATTTTTACTTGTTAATTTGGAAAGTATTTTGGGGAAAATTTAAGGTAAGGGTTTTGGTTTGGTTTTCAATAGTAATAAAAGTTATATTCATATCGTACCATATAAATTGAGATTAGAATTCATGGGAATATCATGGTTTGAAGAGGTAAATTTTAATTTTTCTTTTTACATACTTTTAAAATGTAAGATAATTTCATTATTCTTTTGTCAAATGTTTCTTTTAAATGTTTGAAATTTTAAATTTTTTATTAATCACATTTTTATTAAATTCATATCATCCTAAGTTACAAAAAGACTTTGCACTTAGGTTGTATCCAAGCTATAAAAAACTTTTACGCTTAAAGTAATGGTTGAAGGATAGTTGTGATTCTTTTTTAATCAATAAAAGGTTACTCTTATTGTAATAATAGTGGATGACCACCCATATTTTTCATTATGGTGAATGATCATCCATATTTTGTCTAAGTATAACCCTTACCATTAAGGCTTGTGACCCTTTCTATACCATTTTGTCTCTTCATATTCAAGATTGTGAGCCTATAAAAAGGAGGACTTAGACCCTTTGAAAAGATAGATGAAAGACAAGAATTTATTATCTAAACTATTCTACCTTTTCATTACTTTTACAACACGTTATCAGCACGAAGTTCTAATCAAGCACGAGATTCTAACCAAGTTATTTTAAGAAATTCAAGAATGCTGAATCTTACGAATCTTGAGTTTGTTGCTCTTGATATCTCCGGGAAAAACTATTTATCTTGGATCTCGATCTTTTGAAATTCATTTCTTGTATGGATCTTGTCTGATTGAGAAAAAATCGAGCATCAATAGTGCATCAAGACAATGATTTTTCTTCGCCATCACCTTGATGATGGCTTGAAAAATGAATATCTTACAATAAAGGACCCCCTTGTCCTTTGGAAAAATTTAAAGGAAATATATGACCACCAAAAGATAGTTATACTTCCTAAAGCTAGATTATGATTGGATGCGCGAGTTCTGAGATTTGAAACGATTGTAGAATATAGTGCACTTTTCAAAAATCGACTCTAAATTACAATTATGTGGAGAAAATCATTGAATCGGATATGTTGGAAAAGCATCTGCACACTTTCACGTATCGAATGTGCTCTTGCGGCAGCAATGCTCGGAAGCGTAGGTTTGCGAATATTATGAATTAATTTAAAGTATGCTCTTGTTTGAACAAATAATGAGTGTTCTTCTGAAATCACCAATCATGTCTAACTAGCTTTGCATCTATACCGGAAGTGAATGTTGCATCATCTAGTGGTCGTGGTAGTAATTAAGATTGGGCGTGGGCGAGGCTGTGATCAAAATAATTATCAATCACGAGGAGGTCATATCAATACCACAAAAAACCACAAGAAGTGGTCTAACAATATAGCACGGCCAGGGAAAAAACAATTTCAGTCTCCTACGAATTATGAAAATTAATGTTATAAATATGGTACGAAGGGGCATTGGTCACGTACATGCTATACGACTGACCATTTAGTTAAACTTTACCAAACCTCACTCAAGGAGAAAGGTAAAGAGAAAATAGAAACAAATTTGATTGATGGTGACGATCCGGTGGGTATTACTCATCTTGATGTTTCAGATTTTTTTGAAGAACGAAATGACAAAATTGATCACTTAATTGGTGATGGAAATGTCCACATCAATTAATATTTTATTAATATTTGGATGTTTTTTATGCATTTTGTTTCGTGTGTTTTTTTTTAGTATGTTTTGTCTTTTCTTTATTTATTTGGACACAATGCTTATTTGAATATATTTAATATACATTTTATTTTAAGGTATGGATCTTTGTGTTGGATCGCTCGATTCCAAGATAAATGGTGGAGAGATATGTTTAGTAGATAGTGCTACTACTCATACAATTCTTCGGGATCAAAAATAACCACATAACGTAGTTGAAGCTATTAGTAAATCTGATATCAGTCTGGACTTGATTAATGGTTCCGGGAGAACCACTATTATGTTACCATGTGGCACGATATTCCATATTAACGATGCCTTATATTCATTTAGATCGGAGAAGAATCTGCTAAGTTTTAAGATATACGTCATAATGGATATGTGTGAGACCACATATGGCGATAATAAAGAATATTTATACATTACTCATATTGTTTCAGGTAGAAGTTTGTAGTGAAAAAAATTGCACACTTTGCCCGAGTTGTATTATACCACAATAACAACAATTGAATTAAATATGGTGATGAGCCAAAAACTCTTTCACCCTAATATTTTTATGCTTTGGCATGAGAGACTTGGGCACCCAGGGTTAACAATGATGAGGCGAATTATTGAAAATTCACATGGACATCCATTGAAGAACCAGAAGATTCTTTTGTCTAGTGATTGTCCATGTACTGCTTGTTCATAAGAAAAATTGATTGTTATACCATCTCATACAAAAATCCTTGTTGAATCCCGACATTTTGGAGCGAATCGAGGGACATATGTGGACGATTCATCCACCATGTGGACCATTTCCCTATTTCATGGTGCTAATAGATGCCTCATCTCGATGGTCACATATGCGCCTATTTATCTACACTTGATATTTGCATTTAGCGGGCTCCTTACTCAGATCATAAAGTTACAAGCACATTTTTCGGATTATCTAATCAAGAAGATCCGTCTCGATAATGCTGGTGAATTTATATCTAAAACCTTTGATGATTATTGCATATATTTGGAATTGAGGTAGAACATCCGATTGCTCATGTACATACACAGAATGGCTTAGCATAATCCTTTATCAAATGACTCAATGATTATGACCTTTACTCATGAGAATGAAATTACCTATTTGCTTAGGGACATGCCATTCTACATCTTTGCGGCATTGGTTCACGATCGACCAATTTGCTAATCTGCCAAATCACCATTTCAATTGGTACTTGGTCAAATTCAAATCTTTCCATTCTACAGTGATTGGATGCAACGTACAAGTTCGATTGCACCTCATAATAACCTTAATGGGTCCTCAATGTCGATCGAGGGAATAACATTGGTTTTGATTCACATTAGATGTCGTATCTTGAACCTTTAAATGGAAACGTTTTTTGAACAGATTGTGGATTGCCATTTTAAATAAGGATACATTCCGTGATTAAGAACAATAAGGTAGGCGATGAAATTATTTTGAAAGATTGTCATCCTTTGCTCTAGTGTGACGAGAATGGAAGATCAGCTCATCTTGGAAGATTGCGTGGTGCGGTGTATTTACCGAATCATTAAATAATAGTTCTATAATATTTATTTTTTGGCAAAGGGATAGTATACAAAAATTGGAAAGAGTGCTGTTATGCAGACTATTGATCATCTATGACAGCAGAAGTGGGTGGGTGCATATAGTTGAAGATTTGTTTTGGAAGGGAAAATAAAAGGGCAGCTCAAACCCCCGATCTTGAAGAAATATCACTCTGAAGAGCTACTCCACAATTTACGAAATCACTCAGAAGAGAAAGTGCCATTGAAGTGACACATGTCCCTGAAGAGGCAATAGTCCTGAAGAGATACAAAATCATGAAGAGTGCATAATTGCTTGCAAATGATGAAATTTCCATAAATTATGCATCATCAGTGTGGGGCCAGTACAAAGTGGTTATTAATAAATTATTTGCTTTGCGATAGCCATAGAAATTTTAAAGAAGATGATGATCATGAACATAGTGTCAATGAATGTATGATAAACATGATTAATTGAAAGTGGAAAGAAAGCGATCAGTAAATTGGACTCTCTAGAAAAGCGCAAGTAATTGGGCATGTAGTCCCGACGCATTGATGTAAGAGCACATGGAGTTACAAATGAGTGTTTGTAAGGAAAGCGTAATGATAAAAATAAATTGCTAGATACAAAGCACGTCTTGTGGCCTGAGGTTTTCCGCAGACATGGGATTGATTATGACAAAGCGTATTCACATGATGATAGTTTCGTTTCGATGTTAATTAGTACGTCGGTCTCGAAGGACTAGACATCGTCTCATGGACGTAATTCACGCATATTTATGGTATGCTAGAAATGATATTTAATTGAAAGTCCACTGAAAGATTTCGAGTTGCCTCAGTAAACACATCACAACACAAAATATACTCAATTAAGTTGGGAACTGATCATTATATGGCTTAAAACAATGCGGAAGAATGGTATAATGGTTTGAGTGAGTATTTGATCAAGGATGGGTATATTAACAATCCCATATGCCCTTGTGTTTTTATAAAGAAATCAGAATTAGGATTTGCTATCGCTAGGTATATGTTGATGATATAAATTTATTTGGGACTCCTGAATAGCTCACAAAAGCAGCTACATATTTGAAGGTTGAGTTTGAGATGAAAGACTTAGGAAAAACTAAATATTACTTCGGTCTGCAAATTAAGCATAAGTCTAATGGAATTTGATGAGTAAAAAACTCATTGATTTTTAATCATTTTTTCTGATTAGAGTTACAATGTAATTACTTATTTTTATACAGAAATATGGAGATTTTACCAAATTATATTTTGTAGATTTTTATAGAAGAAGCTGAAATTCCAGTAAGAATCCAGAAGAAAAAGAGATCAATGGCTAAGCAGCTAGGTCACGACATACGATTTGAGAGGTCTATGAGAATTCATCGGTTCGTGATTTTTTGAGTCGTGACACGATTGGTAATGTTGCGACGGCTCACATGGAAAAGACTTCAAGTGTGTCCACGACATCCTTGTGATCGGTCGAGAGAGATTTAAAAGTTTGCCTGAAACTGACGTCGGAGACGGAGAAATGTAAGTCGTGACACGGAAAAAGTCTAGAGCAGACAAAGGTACATTGCGAAAAGAAAAATTGTTGAGACGAGGTGTGGTTTCAAGAGCGAGGTCGCGACATTGTTACGTATCCGCGACACCAAAGCAAGAACATGTCATGACATACTTTCTAGGTCGCGACCAGAAATAAAAGTAGAGTTGAATAAAAACAGTTGTGACTAAGGGAATGAAGTTGCGACAAGGTGAGAAGTAAAATGTATAGTCAGGTCGCGACAAACTTTTGAGGTCGCAACAGAAAGTGCAACAAGGAAAGAAACCGCACAGTTTGCAACTTGATTCTTAGTCGTGACACCATAAAAAAAAAAGACAACTCGAATTAAATAACAGAGATAACAAATGTCATGACAAGGAATTTTTGCTAAATGAACTGACAAAGTCTCCACAGGCAAATTGCTGTTGCGACAAAATATAAGCTGAAGACAACAGTGAGGTTGTGACATAGAATTCATGTCGTGACATTAAAATGAGCGGAACAGCTAAAACAAGTTGTGACTAAGTTGAGCAACTGCGACAAGAACAAAGTAAGAAGGGCCACCACTCAGTCGCAACACACTTTCTAGGTTGCGACCAGAAAAAGAAGCTAAATTGATGGGAAACTGTTGTGAGTAAAAAATGAGGCTGCGACAAGATTGGAAGAAAGAACGGTCGTGACATGCTTTTGAAGTCACGACAGGAATGGCATTGATAAAAGAAACTACCTTGTCGCGACCTAATTTCCATGTCGCGACAAGAAAACAAACAGTTCAGTAATTGGAGTCTCAACTTGCATGAGGTCAGAAAACTAGATATGATGTTGCAACATGAAGGGAAGGCGCTGACCCGAGGGGATCAAAATGGGCGACATAACGAAATGGTGTCATGACAATGAGGTTGCGACGAGAGAATCTAGTAAAGCGGGGCTGACTAGTCACGACAAGAAAATGAGTCACGACAGAATTTCGACAAAGGGAAGAAAAAGCCCAGTCCACGACATAAGTTGAGAATTGTGGCACAAAATCGATAAAGGAAAGATAGTCGAGTCACGTGAAAGTGTGGTCCACGACACAAACACTTGAGACCAAGAAGTTGTCGCGGGGACCAAATTGAGCTACTTGACAAAAGCGGTGTTGCGACAAAGAGAATTTGTCCGCGACACGCATAGTGTTGGAAGAAGAGCGGTCGCAACATGGAATTATGAATTACATGACACAAAATGCTGGAAAGCAGAAAATGTAAAGTTTTAGCAGAGTCATACGCGCGAGTCTCAACTAGATTTACGATAAAGAATTCATGTCGGCCCCTTAATGGAAGAAAATTGCAGAGAACAAAGTCGCGACAGAGAATCGAGATCGCGACCTGAGCAGTGAGTTGGGTCATCCAATATTGGGGAAATCCACCTGGAGCCTTGGAATAAGGCCCAATTACAGGAAATGTGTAAATATGAGTTTTTGCACCATTAAAAGGAGTTCTTCTAAAACCCAAAAACTTGGGGAAGAAGAAGACACAATTGTATAATTCTAGAGTAGCTTTTCCTTTTCATTTCTTTTCTTTTTCTGGATCTGAACAACTGTTTAGAATGTTGAAGCTGCATTTAATTTTTCATTTTCTTTTCCAATTACGACTGAAATCGTGAAGTTTAGGCGATTTAAGGTCGTTTCTTCTAGTTGATTCTGAGTTATAGTGGGGATGTTTTTGATCGATAACCATTGTCGATTGTGATTACGCCAATTGAGAAGCGTAGCTTTCATTGGAATGGATGCGTTGTTGATTCTGGAGTATTTTTACGCAGATTAGGCGGAGATTTCCTGCCCAGATTGGGATTTTTGATTTATTTGATTGATGTTATTCGTGAATTGAGTTGTTCCTAATAGTAGTACCGAATACCATCTCAAGGATTGTATCCTTCTCTTGTGAGAAGCACTGCGAGTGACACGAGATGGAATTCACGAGGAGCTTGGAGCGTTCAGCTTTGTGGGTATGTTAGACTACCGTTGAAGAGGCTAAGGGCTCACGAGAGTTCCTTTTCGATAAATTTCAATTCACTCATAGTTGAAGTTGAAGGAATTATTTATCAATTAAATAATCGGATATTTCACATGTCTGTTGGATAGATCTTGATCTTGTGTTAGGCGAGATCCCCAATTAAGGAAAAGGAAAATCGAGTAGATTTAAAGGAGGAGTCATCAACGATTGTAGAGGTTTTGCAATGACTGGAAGCAACGCCCACCCACGGATGAGGCATCTATGATGCCTTAGAGAAGGAAAATGTTATGTGAAGTATTGAAAAAAAAAGCCCGAGGATCTTATAAGAGTGTTACCGAATACAAGTAACTTATTAGATCCTTTTCTTTGAAAGAAGAAGGGACCTCTAATTATTGAATAGTGGAGAAATCCAAGTTGCATTACTAGGCATCTTTGACAAATCCAGATCCAACTTAAGTTGAGAATCAATAGGTTATAATACGAAAATTGGCCCATTCCCACGCGATTTCATGTCTGATGTTCATTTCTGTGAAGAACTTACACCGATCCGATTTATTTTGTTAGTTCAATTCAAATTTTATTTTAATTAGATGAATGTAATATAGGATTATCTTGTCTTTTAAATTTCAGTTTTCAAACCATTAGAAGGAGGTTAAAATAGTGTGGATCTTGAGTAGTTAGGGTAGTTGATTTAAACATTCTTGTCAATCTACGTAAGGAATGATATCTGGAGCATCCATTTTACTACTTATGACCTGCGTACTTACGGTGTCTTAGAACCAAAGCCATATTAATTCACAAATAAAATTAGTTTTATTCATTTTCAAACAACTCTATTCAGCTTTGACATAGATGCGGGGAAAATTGTAAGGCTTACAGTATAGAGAAGTATTAGAATTAAAGTGGTTTAATTAATATTTTCCGCGGACAAACAAGTTTTATGGCGTCGTTATCGAGGATTGAAAGGATTTGAATAAATCAATATTTTGACAAAAGAGAAAAATGCTAATTTGGACATTATTTTTTATTTTTATATTTTATAAAAGAAATGCACAAAAAAGGTTTTGACAACAGTGGCTGCATAAGCTACTGATCTTTTAGAAAGCTTAAAGGATATATGATTTTTGATACCACTGTTTCCAATTAATCTCAATATGTTTGCATTTCATGAGGTTAATTAATGCACAAGAAGCGAGAATCAGATTTGTTTCCTGTAGATACTGAATTGGAAAGAACATTGATGAGCTTAAGGAAAGTTAGCAGAGCAAAAAAAGCAACCATGGAAGATGAAAGAATTGATCGAGACAGGTTAGGCAAGAAAGCAACGTGAAAGGCCTCCAATGCAAGATACAATGGAGGATTTAAAACTATCATCAAGCGAGAATACTTTCGCGATCGAACTGACTTCAGCGTAGAGGCTAACAACTTTGGCTGAAACCCGGCCTTGACCGCCATGGTTCGGCTAATCGGTTCTGTATCCCAGCTGAAGATCTAATGGCTGACTTGCGATTCCTCGGGATGGCAAACACGGTGATTAAAGGCTGAACGGTGTGAGACCCGAGAGGTGATAAGCTTCCTCTTTGTTTTCTTAGAGATGTTGATGGTATGATGTTACCGTGGCTGGATGATGTGGGAAGGAAGCAGGTGGGGAAGCATACAGAGCAAATTTTTCCCCCATCCCTCACATCCGAAAAAAAGAAGGGAAATCATAGTGTTCCAACAAGGAGAGGATGAAAGCTTGCTTATCTTGCATGGGAAAGGTACAAAAAGACTCTTTGAAGAGATATCTATGCATGACATAGATACGAAGACTCAAATAAATATTAATACACCACTCTCTGAATGATCCTCCCAAGGGTATCATAGATGCTTCTTGCTGTGGGGCATTCAGAGGAAAGTCTGAGAGGAGCGAGGATTTGATATGAAACTAGCCAAATGCAACTTGAAAGCTCCCTCTGAATCTTCAGGGAGCAACAGTAGAACAAGAGGGAGTGGGGTCATTAAGCTAAATAAGATGATTGCCATGGAAGCAAAACTTGATGCTATAATGCACAGGATGGATAAATAGGAGAAAAGACTGCACTCTGCTCATGAAATTGGAGCAGTGGAAAGAGATGGGATAAGAAGAAGTGCTAATGAACAAAGAAGTTATCACTTCCTAATCCCAACTTGTCTACACATTATAATCCAACACTAAGGAACCATGAGAACTTCTCATATGGTGGAGGAGCATCACAGGGCCGGGACATGGGCGGGAGCCTCGACCAGGGTATCAGCCACGAGGTTCGACGGCGGCGACGGGGAGAAAATAGAAATGAATATCAAGGTCAGAAGAGGACCCAACCCTTTGTGGAGTAGATGTTGCATTTAATGGGGGATAACAAAAGGTTGCTAAACCTCCATGAATAGAAACTTGCTGAGTTGGAAGCTTTTAAATCCAGCACTCAGATTTTAGACAAGCCTGAGGTTGGGGCGGTTGGCTTTGACCTTGCCGAAAGAGAGACCAGAATGCTTTCTAGTGACATCCGAAAAATCAGGCGTATGGCGAGTTATTTCGAGTAGCGAAATGAAGCGGCCGGAAGCGAGAAAAAGAAAGAAAATTCTGACCAAAAAGAAGAAAAGAAATTGAAAGAGAGGACGAAGGAGCAATTCGAAGCGGTGTAGATGCGAGAATCCAGAGTGCAAACTAAACAGCCTAGAGTAACTTGTGAGCAAAAATAGAAGGAGAAGATTTAATCTTACACATTTGCAGTTCCATTCCCACAAAGACTTCAGAAGGCAAAGGGGGAGGAACAATTTTCGAAATTCTTGGAAATATTCAAGAAGATAGAAATTAATATCCCCTTTGCAGAGGCAATCACTCAAATGCCAAGAATTATGCCAAATTCGAAAGATATATTGAAGCGAGAAGAGATTCGCGAGGATGGAATAGTGAGTTCTTTGCAACTTACTTGATGCGGTCATTGAGTCTACGGCAAAGATAAAGGACCTAGGTAAGCCCTTTACCATTCCTTGTTCCATTGAAATATGAATTGAGGAAGCCTTATGTATTTCGAGGTGCTGACATCGACTTGATGCCCTTATCGGTGAGTGCAAAGGCTAAGTTTGGGGAAGTTACTCAGCGACAATCATCTCTGGATGTTGAATAGGTCCATGGCACAACCGGAGAAGGAGTCCTCGAAGATGTCTTTGGTCGAGTAGGAAATTTATCTTCCATGGATTTGTTGTTATAAAGATGGAGGAGGATACAAGTTCCTACATTTGTTAGGAAGACCTTTCTTATGGCTGGGTACATGATCGATGTACAAAGGTGGTGACACTAAGAGTGGGAGATGAAGCGATCCTGATATAACCTCGACAAAAGCTTGACAAACACGAAGTTGATCACGGAAAATTGTAAAGAATTTGTAGATAAGCGTTTATCCATTCAGTTTTGAACTGAACTCTGACTGTAATCTCTAGCATTCTATCAATGAAAACAAGGATGATTTTTCGATATCTTAAGAATGTTGATTATAGTGCATTCAGGATTAAAACAAAAACTTGATCACGAGTTTGAATGAAAAAAGTACAGAAAATTCATGTAGCAGGGAAAAGAAAGCAACTGAGCAAGAAGCCAATGAAGAAGGGTTAATAATGAAAGAATTGCTTAGTGCATACAGTATGCTTTCTTAGAACTTGCGAAGAAGCCAAAGCCAGTAATTACCTCTTATTTTGTGAATAAAAATGAAGAGCAACAACTTCTAAGAATTCTCAGGAAATATAAGGAAGCAATTGCCTAGTCAATTGAAGACCTTAAGGGTATTAGTCCTTCTATTTGCATGCACAAAATCCTGTGTTGAATGATGATCTGAAAACATCGGAGTTGAACACCAAGAAGGAATTTGAACCTGTGATGAAAGATGTTATGAAAATGCGAAATGGATAATCGGGTTTATTTATGCAATATCGAACTGACCTTTGGTGAGCCGGTTCATGTGGTCCCCAGGAAAGTTGGATTCCTTTGTGATAAAAAATGAAAGGAATGGGCGGTTCTTCTGAGCGGATTCTTACAGGCCGATTCTTACAGAGCTGTGACGGGATGAAGGGTGTGTATTGATTCTGAAAATTGAATAATGCAAGCGGAAAGATCATTTTCCTTGCCTTTTTCATTGATCGAATGTTGGGCGGAGTTAGTAGGACATCGATGAGTCAAAACTCATTCATTTTTAATACATTTTTACGATATGTTTTAATTTATATAATTGCTTGTTTTTATTCGAAATATGTAAATTTTACGAATTTATATTCTGAGACTTTTATAGAAGAAATGGTAGTTCTAGCAAGTATCTAGCTATATACGGTCAAGTAGTGGAGTGACGGACTCTTGAGGTCGCGGCAAGTAATTCCGATATCTATTGAGTTTTGAAGTCACAACAAAGAACTCAGGCCGCGACTAGAAGTGATAGTAAGCCTAATAAAATCGTTGCGACAGGAGAAAATTTGCTGAGACAAAGTAAGCAGAGCCACCATCAAGTCGCGACACAGAAAGAAGACATTGTTGGTAGCAACAGAAAATTGATGTTGCGACAAAAATGTAAGCTGAGGACATCAATCGAGGTCGCAACCAGGAATTCATGTCATGACATAAAAATGAGCTGAACAGTTAAAACATGTTGCGACTAAGTTTGAGCCACTGTGACAAAAACAAAGTAAGAAGGGCCACTACTCAATTGCGACACACTTTCTAGGTCGCGACCAGAAAAAGAAGATGAATTTATGGGAAACTGTTGTGAGTAAAAAATGAGGTTGCGAGAAGATAAGAAGAAAGAACGGCCGTGACATGCTTTCGAAGTCGCGCGGGAGTAAAGTGGAGCAAAGAAACTCTGTTGTTGTGACCTAATTTCCATGTCAGCGACAAGAGAAAACAAAGCGGTGGAGTCATTGAAGTCGTAGCAACTTGCATGAGGCGAAAACTAGATATGATGTCGCAACATGAAAGGAAGGCGAGACCGGGGATCAAAATGGTAACAAGAAATGGTGTCACGACATAAAAATGAAGTCGGCATAGAATCGAGAAAAGGAAAAGACGGTTAAGCGCGATAAGAAATTATTAGTCACGACATTAAGCTATGACAAGAGCAAAAAGAAGTGATAAAAGGCAGCCATTTGGTAGACATATTTTTAAGGTCGACAAATATGTGAATTGAAGAAATTGTATGACTAAGAAATGAGGTTGCGACAGGATGGGGAGAAATGATGTCGTGACATGATTTTAAGGTCGCGACATAGATTTTAGCAAGGAAAAGAAACGATTAGGTCGCGACCTAAATCCCATGTCATGACAAGATAATGAACAGACAAACAATTTAAGTCGAGCATGAAAGGGGGTTGTGACCAGAATGTTAGTGGTAATAGAAATGGTGTCTCGACATGCTTTTGAGGTCGCAACACAAAATGCAGTAGAAAGCAAGACAGCTAGGTCGCGATATGGAACTGAGGTCACGACACATAATTTATTAAGGGGCATGAAAAACGTGGTCGCAACAAAGATCAACATAGCTGGCAATAGAAATGATGTCGTGACATGAAATTGAGATCGCGACATATATTTCAGCAAAGGGAAGAACGGTCAAGTTGCAACATTAAATTGTGGTCGCGACATCAATTGCAAGAAACAAGAGAAGGCATCCTGACGAAGTCTGTCACTTCCTAGATGCTAACATGGTCCCGCGACGCCTTGATCAAGTCGCGACTGCGGAATTGACTCTTAGGAAAAATTGCTACGTAAATGAAAACAACATGAATTTCTAGGTTGCGACATGATTAGACAGGAGTTAAAAAGGTCTCGACAAGGAATTCATGTCACGACCACTAATCAAAGCAACTGCCAGAAACCAGTCGCAACAAAAAACATCAAGTCGCGACTCAACAATTGCAAAAACAAACTGAAAGGAAGGTTGCGACCCGGTTTCTGAGTCAGCCAGAGACTTGTGAATCCGGAGCACACATGATGTCGCGTGAAACCACGAGCTCGCGACCTAAAGCGATGTTGGGCCGTTGATTTTAGGAAAATCCACCGGAACCTTGGAGTCGGGCCCGATTTCAAGGTTATAAATGAACTACGTTCAAGAGAAAGCGACTTAGTTTTACGAAACCCCACTATGGGAGGGACGAGGAAGGCTCCTTTGTATATTTTATAATATATTTTCTTTTCTTTTCTTTTCTTTTTTTCTTTTTACGGATGAACTAAGTAATACATTTAGAATGTAGAAGATTTGGATTTAATTTTCATTTCCTTTTCCAATTACGGCACGGAATCAATGAAGTTTTAGACGATTTAAGAAATTCGTTTCTTCCAGTGAATTATAGTTACAGTGGATGTTCTTGATCAATACTCCATTGTCGATTATGATTCTGTAATTGAGAAGCACAACTTCCATTGGAATGGACCTGCTGTTGATTGATTTATTTGATTGATGTTGTTTGTGAATTGAGTTGTTCCCAATACTAGTACGAATCTTTATCTCGAAAGTTGTTTCTGCTCTGGGTGGCCTCTGAGTGGCCACGAGAGATGGAGATTCCTGAGAGCTCGGTACATTTAACTTGTGGGTATGTTAAACTCTCATTGAAGAACTAAGGAGCTCTGTGAGTTCATTTCGATAGATTTCGGTCGCTCATGGATTGGGTTGAAGGGTGTTATCAATTTAACTCATCAGAGATTTCACCTTAATCTGTTGGATAGATCTAGATCCTGTGTTAGTTGAGATCTAATCAAGGAGAATGAAAAATCCATCAGATCTAAAGGATGAGTCATCAACCATTTTGTAATGACCCAGACTTGGGATGCAAGAAATCTGCAGTCTTAAGCAATGGGTATGAAGTATTGAAAAAGAAAAATTCCCAGATCTTATAAAGAGTGTTTTGAATACGAGTAACTGATTAGATCCTTTGCTTAGAAAGAAGAAGAGACCTCTAATTAGTGAATAATGGAGAAATCCAAGTTGCATTATTAGGCATCTTTAACAAATCGAGGATCAGACGGGATAGAAGAATCAATGAACTAAAATGCGAGAAATTGGTACATTTCCACAACAATTTCATCTTAGTGTTAATTTCTAGCAGAGATCTGATTCAGTCCAGTTTATTTGTTTAGTTCAATTCAAATGTTATTTTAATTAGATGAAAGTAATATAGGATTATCTTGTCTTTTAAATTCCAGTTTTCAAACTATTAAAAGGAGGCTCAAATAGTGTGGATCTTGAGTTGTTAGGGTAGTTGATTCCAACATTCTTGTCAATCTCTATGGGAATGATATCTGGACTTACATCCAATTTTTACTACTTGTATGACCTATGCACTTGCAGTGTCATAGACTAAATCCATTATTAATTCTAGAACATAAAATCAGTTTTATTCATTTTCAAACAACTCTATTAAACTTGACATAGATGCAGGAAAATTGTAAGGCTCCTGTATAAGTGTTAAATTGAGTGGTTTAGTCTATATTTTATGATTAAAACAGTTTTATGTAAACCGTGTGGGAGTGAAGGATTTGAATAAATCAATATTTTGACAAAAGAGAGAAATGCTAATTTGGACATTTTTCTTTATATTATAAAAGAAATGCACAAAAACAGTTTTGATAGCAGTGGCTGCATAAGCTACTGATCTTTTAGAGAGCTTAAAGGATATATGATTTTAGATACCATTGTTTCAATTAATCTCGTGTAATGCTCCATTTCGGGAGGTTAATTAATGCATAGGATGCGAGAATCGGATATTTGTTTCCTATAGATTACGAGATTGGAAAGAATTAGCGAGGAAGCAGGAAAGTAAGCGGGCGAAAAAAGCAACCATAGCGAGATAAAAGAATTGATCAGACAGGTTGAACAGCTTGATGCGAAAAGGCCTCGATTAGAGATCTGATGGAGGATTTACGGAGCTATCAGTAGAATGCCTTCGTAATCGGACAACCTACGTGAGGCTAACAACTTTGATGCGAAACCAGCCTTGATCACCATGGTTGTGAGGTAGA
Organism: Tetrastigma voinierianum; assembly: GCA_016808115.1. Classification (NCBI taxonomy): domain Eukaryota; kingdom Viridiplantae; phylum Streptophyta; class Magnoliopsida; order Vitales; family Vitaceae; genus Tetrastigma; species Tetrastigma voinierianum. The sequence goes on along the minus strand of JAEQBH010002454.1, from coordinate 77,940 downwards.
TTTACTTGCCATCCTGTAACGCCCAATCTAGTAGAATTTTTATAAAAAAAAAATTATTATATATTAGGATATAATTGGAGCTGACTTGGGTATTTTAGAATTATTAGATGAATATTGATTAAATGATTATTGAATCGAGAAATAAACCCAGTGAAAAGAAAATATGGAAATTGTAAAATGGGGACTGAGGTCAATTGTAAATAAGTTTATATGCAAGTGAAATAGGAGACTTAAATGAAGAATAATAGAAATGGAGGGACCTAAATATAAAGAAATAAAGAAAAATAAGAAAAAAAAATCAAGGAAATGGCATGTGGCATGTAGGAAAGTGGGAGGAAGTTTCCTCCTTTTAAAATACGATTTAGAGTGATCCATAAGAAAAGGAAAACAGAGAAAATGGAGATATTTTAGAGTGAGAAGCTCTCACTTCTCTCTAGATTTCGACGATGACCATAGGTCCCGGCGAAGCAAGAGGAAAGTCCTTCCTCGTGACAAGAGCTGAAAGTAGATACGGAATCGGGAGTTTCGACAAACTCGAGAGGTAGGTCTTCCACTACTTTAGTCATTTTCTACCCTAGGTATCGCATTGTGATGAGGTGCGCATTAGCCGGACCTTAGAGCTGATTTTTGGGTAATAAATAAAGAGAATCTGGTAGTGAGTCCTTCCGGTAAGTTGTAGCCACATAAATGAACTTGATGTTAGGGTTTTGAATTTCTCAATTCGGACCTCTATAGACCAAGTTATGGTCCTTTTTAAATCGGCCAATTGGAGTCTAGTGGTCGGATCACGCGGGTTAAGTTAACTAGCCGGACCTTAGAACGAGTTGGGTCAGAAATAAAGGGAATTTGGAAGTAAGTCCTTCTAGTGATTGTAGCCACGTAAATGAACTTGATGTTAGGCTCAGATTTCTCAATTCGGACCCTGTAGACGAGTTATGGTCTTTTCTTTCTGAATAGTCGAAGCAGGGCGGAGGTCATGCAATGGGGTCATGCGGCGAGAGGTCATGCGATAGAGGTCATCACCGGCGGACCTCATGCAGCGGGTCAGCCGGATCTCATGCAGCAAAGGTCAGCATACCTCATGCAGTAGAGGTCAACAGACCTCATGCAGCAAAGGTCAGCTCGTCTGGGTTGACTACGCATGACTCGACCGGAAGGTCATGCCGCCCGTTCGAACTCCGTTTGGGGTGTTTCTTAGGCTCATAAAACCCGTTGAGTCAAGAATACATTCATATGCCTGAGGAGTATATTAGATGTCAGACCAAGGTGTTATATCGAGCTCGTCCAGGTCAGGTCAGCTCGTCAGTTCAGGTCAGCTCTTCTGGGTTGACTACGCATGACCTCGGCTTAGAAGGTCGTATCTTGCGAATGGAACTCAAGTTTGGTGTTCTTGGACTGCGTAAGGCATTGAGTCAAGAATGCATTCATATGCCTGAGGAGGATAGAAGATGTTTGACCAAAGGTGATAGATCAGGCTCGTCAGGTCAGGTCAGCTCGTCGATTCGAGATTTATTTGCGTGTGACCTCTGACCCCGGAGGTCATAACTCATCTCAGAACTCAGGTCAGGGTATTCTTGGACTCTATGGAAAGCCGTGAGTCAGAATCCATATATATATATATATATATATCTTGTCGAATTTGGAAATCATATTAATCTCTGAAATCAATCCTAACCCAGAAACTACTAGATGCACGCACGAATAATATTGTTCTTTAATGGTTTGGAATGAGGTTGTAGCGAGGAAAAGAAAAGCGGCGAGATTGAGATTCCGAGGATTGGAATCGAAAGTGCAAAGACCTTTGGGTTTTGTTCTCACAGAGCTTCTATTCCTCGTTTCATGTTTTTGCATGTTTGTTCTCACGACTCTATTCTTATTTCAAGTATTTTGGTAGTTGCAGTAAATATGAAATAAGTACGCCAGATAGTATATGAATGAGTATGTGAATGAGTATGAAATGAGTACATAGATTGAGTATATCTTTGAAAGGCGATACGAAAGTGAATATGGAATTGAAATGTGGTATTTGGCTTAGGAATGAATTGAATGATATACGGAATGAACCGCTGACGGGATGCGCAATCGGTATCCGTCGAAGGCACGAAATTGTCGATGTCCACGACGGCGGGATCGCTAATCGGCATCAGTCATGATGGCGTATGACATTGAAAAAATGTCCCACTTGGCAGGATGCACCAATCGACATCCGTCATGATAGCGTATGACATTTAATTGATACCACATGTCGGGGGTGCACCCAGAAAGCGACATCGTCGTGATGGGAGACCCGAATTGTTAAATGTGTAAGCACATTGAATGATAATAAGAGTGAGTTCATCAAGCCAATCGTCGAAATGTGAATTAGAATTACGAATGATAATAAGAGTAGGGATTCGATTAAGCGGAATCCGTCGAAGCTGCGTGGAGTGGATAGTGAGTGAAATAACCAACATTGGCCAGTATAAAGTTCCCATGTATATGCTTGTCATGCAAATTAGTTATTGAAATGAATTGTTGCATTGAAATTGTATGATGTGATTTGGTAAATGATTTAGAAATTGAAAGCATGCGAAAATAAATAGCATGATATATGTTAGATTAATAGGCATGGTTTAATGTTAAATGCATGCTAAGCTACATTGAATATTGAAATAGGCTGTATAGAATCACTAGCATGAAAATGCTTAGCGTATAGATTTATCTATGCGCATTTTCAAATGGAGTAAGAAGGAGACAAAATAGATGCGGCGAGTCATAGAGAGGAAATACAGTATAAGTATATATAAGTGTTTATATCATCTCTTTTGAACAGTGGTATTTTGTAAACAAAAAGGATTAAAAACCACGAACCTTGATTTTTGTATATATCATTTTGAAAGGGCATAGAATGTCTTTCTTTGTAAATGTATTTTGTTAATGTTTATGGGCTTACCAAGATTGCTTTGAAATTTGTAAATGATTGTGGAAGCACCCCAGCCCCAAACTTACTTCATGACTAAACAAATTACTTAAACGTTTTAATAAGATAAATAAAAAAGTCGGAGTAAACCGGGCTCCGGTTCGGATATCATTAGTCGGGCGATTCGGGTTGCGACACTTTTGAAAAAGAAAACTTAATAAAATGTAAAATAAAAAAATTAAATGGCGTCCCCAGGGTTTCGGTTTGAGACTGCCCGATCGGGTTCGGTAGAACTAGGGAGTGCCCACTTTAGTTAATATCAGGCCTAGGTTTAGGCGTTTGCGGAAAAAAAAGGCCTAAACGATTTTGAAAGGATTTTGAAAATGGTATTTGACATACATTGCATTTTGCATTTAAAGGATGATATGACTTTATTGTGGATCTTGTCGGTCTTAATAGAGTAAACATGGATGATTCGGTACCCGAAAGTGAAAGGTGACAAGGAAAATCATCAGGAACCATTTTATTTTTTTATTTTTTTATTTTTTTTATTTTCTTATTTTTTATTCTTCTTCTTTTTTATTCATTTTTTTATTTTATTTTTCTTTTATTTTCTTTTAATAATATCTTTTTCTTTTTTTTTAATTTTTCTTTTCTTTTCTTTTCTTTTCTTTTATTTTATTTATTTTTTTTTTTTTTTCTTTTTTTTTAAAACTTATTGAGCCTTTGATCATGCATGCAAAGGTTATGACACTATTACCAAAAGGACTATTAACTAATCTGACGACAGCGCCGTAAAACTTGTTAGACAAAGACATATACAAATTTATGGCGTTACCAAAGGGACTATTATCTAATCCCCAAACCTTGACATATAAAACTTGTTGAACCGGAAATAATGTATACAAAATTTATGACACTATTACCAAAGGACTATTATCTGTCCGCAGCGCCATAAAACTTGTTGAGCCTTCGATCTCATGCATGCAAGGTTATGACACTATTACGAAAGGACTATTAACTAATTCCGACAGCAGCGCTCATAAAACTTGTTGACTTTCTACTATAGACGAATCTCTAGAGTAAATCATTTTCATTTGGTTTTTGGCACAATATCCTGCAGTACATAGGTCGTGAGTAATAAAATGGATATAAGTCGAATGTCGATCCACCACGAGAGATCTCGAAGAATTCTAGATCAACTATCACGACTGCTCAAGCTCCGTACTATTTGGACTATAACATGACATTGTGATCCGACAGAAGGTACGTAAAATATCTGAAGTATAAGGAAAAGAATGAGCATTCAAATAAACTTGAATCTAAAGAATAAAGAATAATGAATAGTTAGAAAATAAATGGAGGCTGAATAGTTATCTTTTAGAGGACACATCAAGAACTTTGCTATTGTGAAGTATCAATTCTGTAGTGCTTGCTTGATAAAAGTACTTGTGTATTTCGAGGTTTTAAAAAATACATCCCGGCGTTGCTTGATGCAATTTTGGATCTCTCCACCTCACGATTCATTTATCTAATTTTCTGATTAACTTTCGAAGACGAAATTAGATGACTACTAATAAGGTTTCCTTAATCTGGGTATTTTCTTTTTCGCGATACTTCATACCCACGTTTTATGGGTACATGAAACCTTAGCTCCCGAGTTATCGGTAAAAACAGGAATATAGAACTTCTGGTTACTCTTCCTCTAAATTAGAATAGATCACCCTCTCCTTGATTAGATCTCGGCTAACACGAGTTGGCTTCACTATTCGAATTGAGGTGAACTCTGCTTGTTCCAAATTGATAACTCATTCAACTCTTTCTTGATTTCAAGTGAGGAAGAGGATTTATCTAAGTAAACTTACAAAGCTCATTAGATCTCTAATAGCGAGGTTAATATACCTTCAAGGAAATGTTCATATCTCGGGAATGCCTTCTGTGTCCTCGGAGGGCCTCCTTGAAATCGAGCAATGAAACAAATCTTAAAGCGGGTATAAGAGCGATATTCAGATCAACATTAAATCCGCGTAACCCGATAAATTCATAAGCGAAATTCACAAGGCACATTGGAAACCGACTACGAGGAAGATAAATTCGACTATAGCATTCACTTAATGGAAGAATTTGGGTTTCTCAGTGCAGATTACACACTATGAGCATTCCTACGATCATAAGAACAGTTGCAATTTGAAGCTGGAAAAGTCGAATTCCAGAAATTTGTACCGGGCAGACATTCAGTGTGGTGAAAAGAATGGAATTACTACATTAAACTACGCTCAAACGATAACATCGGATCGAGAAAATAAAACAAAATAAAAGAAAGATGAAAATAATCTAATGCATAACGGCGGAAGCAGAAAAAGAAAATAAAAGAAAGAAAAGAAAAGAAAAGAAAAATAAAATGAAGCCTTGGTTGCCAGATCTTTAGTTCTGCTTGTGTACCTTTTTCTTTCTCTGGGTAAATTTGCTTATTTATAGGGTTTCTCGGTTAATTTTTAATTCCAATGCATTCTTTTGTGGATTCAAGTGGGCGCCCGTATTCTTGTTCGGGTGTGACCTCGAGTCCGCTGTCGCGACATTGAATTAGTTTGGCACTTGTTGCAGCATTTATCAATAAGTCATGACATTCCTTTGTTTTCCTGAAGGCATCTTATGTCGCGACATCATCCATGTCGCGACATCGATCTCTTGTCGCGACATCAACTTAAGTCTCTGCAGCTTTGAACTGGTGTCTTCTTATGTCGCGACATCAATCCTTTGTCGCGACGTCACTTTATGCTCTGCGAGGTTTATTTATTCGTTCGATGTCGCGACATCAATCCCTTGTCAGCGACATCATCTCATGTCTTTCGCGGCTTTCAAGCGTGAAACTGTATGTCGCCAACATCAATCCCTTGTCGCGACATCGGCTCGTGTCTTTGCGGGTTTCAAGCATTCGTTCCGATGTCGCGACATCGATCCGCTATCGCGACATCGGCTTCGTGTCTCTGCGGGTTTCAAGCTGTGCGTTCACGATGTCGACATCAATCCCGCTGTCGCGACATCGGCTCATGTCTTTGCGGCTTTCAAGGCGATGGTTCTACGATGCTATGACATCAGTTAGAGGCTATGACGCCGGTAGGCGCGTCTTATGTCTCTTGAAACTTTATTTGGATTTGCTTTGGTGTCGCGACATCGGTCCTCTGTGTGATAACAACTTCAAGTCTATCAGTTTCATCTTTTCAAACCTGTCATAGCTTCAAAGCGCTTCTCTTGTCGCGACCTCCATCCCTTGTCACGACATCAACCTTTGTCGCGACATCACGATGTTAATAGAGCATCATTCTCATAAGTCTGGTTAATCTCAGTAGCCTAACTTGTGATCACATCATGACACGCATCAAATTTCCTTCAATTTTCCTGATGTCGCGACATCATAGCTGGACTGTGCAAGCCCAAAACGGCAACATTAGTTAACCAGTTGCTTTCATTTACTTGCCTGTAATTTACGCACTTTACTCCACAGTGCTGCATTTTCTCTTGCTTTTTCTTCTTTCTTTCCACACTCCACACTAACCCAACAAATTGGTGAGTTTCTTCATATTTACGCATATTAATTATTCCTTTTCGGATGAAATCAAACAGAAAAATGGATTAAAATAGATGACTTTTAAAAGCTCATCGGTAAACATGAATGGTCGGTACCCGAATTGAAGGTGACAGGAAATCATCACGATAGTCACTGCAACGCTAGTGTGATGGGTGGACAAGCATCTCATGCCCCACCAATGAATGAGCGGACAAGTGGTAGAGTACTTGTGGGTATCCTCCAACAGTTAGCTCAGGCTTTGCAAAGAGCCGGGCAACCAGTTGCAAATGTTCCGCAGTGATCAGCCATTGAGAGAATGGCAAGGTACCAACCGATAGACTTTCTTGGAAAGAAAGAAGATGAGCCTTCAATGGCAGAGAATTGGCTCGAGGCCCAGAGACGAATGCTTGTACAAATGCGTACCTGGTGAAGAGAAGGCTGGAATGTGCAACCTCATTACCTCTGAAGATGAGGCTTATCGGTGGTTTGTTTAAAGTGACCGAGTTCGCACCACGAGGAAGAGTTACATGGAGGTTCTTTTTGGATGAGTTCAAGAAGCATTATGTAGATCATCTATTTAAACAATATGCGTGAGAGTTTCATAATTTGAAACAAAGACAATTAAGTGTAACCAAATATGTGAGAGAGAATTCTGCGGTTGAAACGAGTATGCTCCGGATGCTAGTAAGCGAAGAGAGAAGTCTGCTAGTAAATTTGAAGACGGCCCTGCGACCACATTCGAGCCCGTGTCAGGATTTTGCCATGATGATTTCTCCAAAATCACGACATGTGCTCTAAATGCGGGCGAGTAAAGAAGAGGAAAATGAAAGGAAAGATAGAAGACAGGAAAAGAAAAATCCCGGTCAGTAAAGTGCTCATCAGTAAAAAGATTGAGGACCACGGGGTCCCGGGCGACCTCATTTCAGACCCTTTGGTAGAGAGACTATTCTCTTGGCGTCGTCGGTGCGAAGTGCACCAGGAGGTGCTTCTAGAGGACAAGACGTTCCTCGTTGTTCCCATTGTGGAAGAAAACACAAGGGAGATTGTTGGAGTTTGATCGGTGCTTGCTTGGGTTGTGGATCCATGGAGCACAAAATACGAGAGTGTACTCGGGCACGTCCCTTCTGGCACCTTTATTTGGGGGCAATGTATCATCGATCGAGAAGGCGACAAAGGTGTTTGCATCACCCAGTGTTCAGAGACAAGGGACCGAGCTTTGGAGTAGGCAAGATGGTCGTGCTCCATCTAGAGCATATCTGATGAAGCGATTAAAATCTGGTCTCCGGATATGATGGCGGGTAATTTCCGTCTTTGATACTCTTTGTACATGCATTGATTGACCCGGTCAACCCGGCTCATATATTTTGCACCATATAACTTGGGTAAATTACCGGAGTGAAGCAAGATACGACATCTTGGTGTGAACCGGCTCGGCCATAGTGTTGTGAATGGAGTGTATAGAGATTTCCCTATCCAGAGATACGAGTATGAGTTTTCTGGGGTTTATTAGGAATTATCCTTCAAAGAATTGGATGTGATATTGGAGATGGTAGAAACCAAAAGTTTGAGAATTAAGGAAGATGGATCCTTGTTTTATAAGGATAGGGTTTGTGTACCCGATGATTATGAATTAAGAAAGCCATTTTGGAAGATATGTTAAAAAGGTCGTGTGATCAAGCTATGAGGGTAGTTGGGATGGGCACATCCCTTTAGTTAAAATTGTTTACAACAACGTTTAATCAAATTGGAATGGCGCCTTCTGAGGCTTTATATGGGAGAAAATGTAGAACACCATTGTGTTGGAATGAAGCTGAGTGAAAAGAAAGTAGGTGGCCACTGATTTAGTGAGGCCCGAAGAAAAGTGAAAAGATTAGAAAGATTGAAAGTGACACGTCGATAGATAGAAATCATATCTTAGACATGAAAAGAAAAGAAATTCGATATAAGATCGGCGAGAAAGTGTTTTTGAAAGTATCACCTTGGAAGAAGGTGATGAGATTTAGGAAAAAGGGCAAGTTGAGCCCTAGATTTATTGAACCTTATGAAGTAATCGAAAAAGTGGGTCCAGTGGCATACAGATTAGCATTTCCTCCCAGACTGAAAAGATCCATAATGTTTTCCATGTTTCATGTGAGAGGTACCGATCGTACCTGTCACATGTAGTCTCTTCTCGAGACAATTGAGCTTAGACCGTATTTCACCTATGAAGAAGAGCCAAGATGATTTCGTTCACGCGGAAAGAATTACTGAACAAGAAGATTCCGTTAGTCAAGTGTCGTGGAGAAACCACAAGACCGAAGAAGCCACTGGGAGTGAAGGAAACGATAGAGAGCAAGATCCGCAACTATTGATTAAGGCAATTTCATGACTAAATTCTTTATTAAGTGGGGAGAGTTGTACGCCTAAAATACTCAGAATTTTTTTATAAAAAATTATTATATATTCCTGATAATCACTAACTCGTATTTTTCTAGAATTATTAGGGATGAATATTGATTAAATGATTATCAATCAAGAAATAAAAACCCAAGTGAAAAGAGAAAATATGGAAATTGTAAATGGGACCTAAGGGTCAATTGTAAATAAGTTTATATGTTCTTAAGTGAAAATAGAGACTTAAATGGTAAGAATAATAGAGAAATGAGTAATCTAAATATAAAAAGAAATAAAGAAAAAGAAGAAAAAAATCAAGGAAAGGGCATGTGGCATGTAGGAAAGTGAGGAAGCTCTCCTTTAAAATACGATTTAGGAGGATCCATAAGAAAAGGAAAACAGAGAAAAACTGGAGTAGAGTTTGTAGTGAGAAGCTCACTCTCTCAGATTTCCTCAACGATTCACCATAGGTCCTGCGAAGCAAGAGGGAAAGTCCTTCCGTGACAAGAGTCGCAAGCAGTAGACTGAATCGGGAGTTTCTACAACTCCAAGAGGTAGGTCTTCCCCTACTTTTGGTCATTTTCACCCTGCCGCGCACAGATAAGACAACGACCTTAGAGCCGATTGGGTAAGAAATAAAGAGAATCTGGTAGTGAGTCCTTTCTGTGGTTAGCCACATCAATGAACTTGATGTTGGGGTTTTTTAATTTCACCCGACCTCTATAGACCAAGCTATGGTCCTTTTCCTCGAGATCAGCCCAGCCAGATCCGGCCTGGCCGGGCTTCCGCTACGGTCAACTGTACTGACCTTAGAACGAGTTTTTGAGTCAGAAATAAAGGGAATTTGGAAGTAAGTCCTTCTATTAAATTGTAGCCACATCAATGAACTTGATTTTAGGCTTTCGACCCCACACTGACTCAGAGACCAAGTTATGGGCCTTTTTAATTCCTCGACAGCCAAACGGGCGAGAGGTCATGCAATAGAGGTCATGCAGCAGAGGTCATGCAATAGAGGTCATGCAGCAGAGGTCAGCAGACCTCATGCAGTAGAGGTCAACAGACCTCATGCAAAGAAAGGTCACCGTTACCGGTCACCTCTGTCCGGTCGACTACGCATGACCTCCAACTTTCAAGGTCATATCTCCTTCGCTCGAACTCGATTGGTACTTGACTCTATGGAAAGCCCATTGAGTCAAGAATACATTCATATGCCTGAGGAGTATATTAGATGTCAGACCGAGGTGTTATATCGAGCCTGTCCAGTCAGTCACCATTACCGTCACCTGTCCGGGTTGACTACGCATGACCTCCAACTTCGTATGTCACATCTCCTTCGTTCGAACTCCGATTTGGGTGTTCTTGGACTCTATGGAAAGCCCATTGAGTCAAGAATAAATTAATATGCCTGAGGATGATATTAGATGTCAGACCGAGGTGTTAGATCGAGCTCGTCCAGGTCAGGTCAGCTCGTCTGGGTTGACTACGCATGACCTCCAACTGGCTGGGTCATATCTTTTCGTCCGAACTCCTGCTTCGGGGTGTTCTGGACTCTATGGAAAGCCCATTGAGTCAAGAATACATTCATATGCCTGAGGAGGATAGAAGATTTTTGACCGAGGTGATAGATCGAGCTCGTCCAGGCCAGGTCACCGTCATCAGATTTGATCACAGATGACCTAAACTTCTAAGGTCATAACTCCTTCGGTCCGAACTCCGATTCGCATTCTCGACTCTATGGAAAGCCCATTATTTCCAAGAATCCATCTATATATATCTTGTCGAATTTGGAAATCATATTAATCTCTGAAAAATCAATCCTAACCAAAAACTACTAGTACGTGACGAATAATATCGTTTCAATGGTTTTGGGAATAGGGACTGACGAGGAGGAAAAGCCAAACTGAGATTGAGATTCCAGGGATTGGAATCAAAGTGCAAAGACCTTTGGGTTTGTTCTACCGACTTCTATTTCTCGTTTCATGTTTTTGCATGTTTGTTCTCTGACTCTATTCTTATTTCAAGTATTTTGGTAGTTACCAAGTAAATATGAAATAAGTACATGAATGAGTATATGAATGAGTATGTGAATGAGTATATGAAATGAGTAAATAGATTGAGTATATCTTTGAAAAGACGATACGAAAGTGAATATGGAATTGAAATGTGGTATTTGAAAACCGAATGAATTGAATGATATACAGAATGAACCGCCTGACGGATGCAACCCACCGCATCCGCCAAGAAGGCACTCAAATTGGCCCAATGTCCTGACTTTGGCTGATGCAATTAATCGCATCCGCTACATGGCGTATGGCATTGAAGAAACGCCCCACTTGGCGGTATGCAACGGATCCGCGCGATGGCGTATGACATTAACGTTGATACTACATGTCGGAAACAAACCCGCATCCATCATGATGGGAGACCGAATTGTTAAATGTGTAAGCACATTACCGAATGATAATAAGGGCGGGATTCATCAAACGAAATCCGTCAGAAATGTGAGTTGAAATTACCAAATGATAATAAGGGCGGGATTCATTAAACGGAATCCGTCAGAAACGTGAATTAGATAGTCAAGGTGAAATAACCAACATTGACAAGTATAACGGGATTTATGTATATGCTTAACCTCATAAATTGAATTGTGAAATGAATTGTTGCATTGAAATTGTATGATGTGATTTAGTAAATGATTTAGAAATTGAAAGCATGCGAAAATAACAGTATGAGTATGTTGAATTAATATAGGCATGGTTTTATGTTAAATGCATGCTAAGCTACATTGAATATTGAAATAGAATCAGAGAGAACCACTAAGCATGAAAATGTTTAGCGTATAGCTTTTATCTACGCGTTGTGCTCTGTGTAGACAAGAAGGGCATAAGATCGCGGCAAATACAGAGTCATAGAGAGTACGGCGATAAGTATATATCTGGCCATTTCCAGAATATCATCTCCTTCAACAAGTGGTATTTTGTAAACAAAAAGGATTAAACCCTGAACCTTGATTTTTGTATATCATTTTGAAAGGGCATAGAATGTCTTTCTTTGTAAATGTATTTTGTTAATGTTTATGGGCCTACCAAATTGCTTTGAAATTTGTAAAATGATCGTGGGCTTGTCAACCAAACCGCCTCCAAGAACTAATAAATTACTTAAACGCTTTAATAAGATAAATAAAACGCCTGAGTAAACCGCCCTGCTCGATCCGCCATTCTGGTCGGTCGGGATTCGGTCGCGACACTTTTGAAAAAGAAAACTTAATAAAATGTAAAATAAAAGAATTAAATGGGCGTCCCCGGGGTTTCGGTTCGGACTCGCCAATCGGGTCGAGCCGGGCTCGGGGGTCGCTACAATCCCACTGAAGATCCTAATTAACACCTTGGCAGATTCCTTAAGATGGAAAACACAATTAAGCTGAACGGTGTAAGACCATAGGTGATAAAGCTACACCTCTTCCCCTTTGCCTTAAAAGATATTGCAGCCACACAGGCAGAATCATCGCTTTTTTCTGCTACGGCTCGGGCTTGTTACATGGGAAGAGTTTGTGAAGCATACTGGCATTTTTCCCCATCTCTGGGCTAACCGAAAGAAAAGTGGGAAATCATCATAGCCAACAAGGGAAGGAAGAAAGCTTGTGTACTACATGGGAAAGGTACAAAAGACTGCTGAAGAGATGCCCTATGCATGGCATAGATCTGAAGACTCAAATGGATATTTGATTAGTCCCCAAAAAGTGCTATTTGGAACCCTATTTATTATAGGTTTTGAGTGCTTTTTGTGTACTAATCATTGTAATTAACCCAATTTACACATTAAGGTCCCTACTATATTATCGACGTGATTTTGTGGAAAATTTGCAATTTTTGCTAGCTTAATTTCATGCCAAATTTATCGAAATAATTCAAACACGAAGAACCCGAAAGGAACTTTATCAAGCAGATCGATCCTGTATGAAAGAAGAGCAAAAGTGAAGAAAACACCATCAGAAAGCTTCTCCCGCGAGCACTGTATTACGCCCCAAAGATTGTGCATCTTTGCGTACCCCTGCTCTCACAGATTTTCACAAAGATTTATTGTTTTTGCCAATTTTGGTTTTTCCTTCTACCTCATAAAATTCACTTATGTTTGATTAAGCGGTATTTCACTGCTCGCAAGGCTATATAAGCCATTTGTATACATTGTTTGAGGACGACGTTTTTTTTGTCAGAATAAAATTGTGGCCCAATTCTCCCTGCTTTCTTTTCCTTTTCTCATTTTCCCTTTCGTTGCTAAACACTTCCCAAGATGACAACTCGAGGATGAGCTTTCGCAAAACCTCTTCCTCCTCAAGAGGATCTATCATACTTAAAGCGTGGGAGGTAACTCATGGTTCCCCCGCTTTTACGCACGATTTATGGTCAGTTACTGCCCGCTTCTCACTCAGTTAAAATCCCAAGACGCTCTTTAATGCTGTGATTTCTAAGAAGCTTTTTTGGTTCAATGGATACTTTCTACCAGATCCATCGGGAGGCTCACAGAATCATCTCCCCGCTATTTATCGTGGGAGTAGGGCTTTGAGACGTGTTTTCACCGCTAGGACATTTACGCCATTTAAATGCTATGTGTTTCAAAAGGGAAAATCATGGTTTAGTTTTCTTAAAGTTAAATGAAGGGCCCTGCTCAGAAACATCATATGTCATCCTCCCAACACGAGGAAAATACTGAGACATGTCGTTGCCTTAAAACCCTAAACCAAAGGGTCCGACACTTCGCGTTCTATTACATTTTCTTTACTTATTTTATTTTTAATCCTCGCACCACCAAATCCCCCGTTTTTACCCAAACCTGAAATCCAACAAATTCACCATTTTCAACTCCACCAAATCACTTGTACAAAGCAGCAACTCATCCCCGTATTCGACCAGATCCGCTATACTACAAGAGGCTGACTACTGGCAAGCAGTAGAGGAAAATAGAAACAAATTTTGTCGATTCCTGATCACCCTACCGTGGCACTAATCAAATGGAGCTGTCGGGGGATGGTGCCTAAGTGCATTCGACGAGTCAGGGAACACTGCCAGGATCCTCATCACAAGTATTGGTGAATTTTTATATTAAAGTCGCTTTTTGTACTTATTTCATTTCACCGTAAAAAAAAAAAAAAAAAATTCATGCAGGATCTGTTGTGTAGTCTGTGTTGTCTCGTTTTTTGCTACAATAATCCATTTTCCAATCGAGCTTCACCGTGATCAAATGGAACACTTTGTGAGGGGAGAGTAGCATACTCAATACCCCGGAGAGAAACCCTAGAGCATAAGCACAGTCCACGTGGGACTATAGAATCCTCCATGGGTGATTGCACCTTCCCATGGTGCTCCACAAGATGCACTCTCCTTCTCACATCCACATGCCTTCGTCTCAAATCTCAACCACCACAACCAATCTCCTAGTTGAACAAGTAAATTCTAAGACATTACCAAGCTACTGGTGACCTCGGGGAGCAGAAGATGATTAATGCACACTGGAATCAAAGAATTGATAATGTGGAGAAACCTTGAGCCAAAAATTAGACGAGCTACGTGACGACATGTTCCGTAAATTAAACAACTTGAAGACTCCATTTCAAGGTCAGCCTTACAACATATTCATCAAAAGGAGGAGAATTCGAGGAGGAGGCATTTCAGAACCTACCAAATGCAACTCGGGACTGACGCAGAACCATTAGAGGCCCCGAGGAACAACAAGGTGGAAGAGCAACCAAAGGCTTACTCCTTCACCTAAACCCCAGATTGATCCTAATGTCGGTCCCACCCAAAGCACCCCACTCCGTAAGTGCCCTCGACCCAAACCTGTATATCCTCATTTACAACACAACCAACACCTGAAACACCTCCAGCAAAAGCCATCCCATTTACACTGCCTGCCCTACAAAACCTCAAGAAATTAGTGGCCACAGTCCAAGCCTATGCCACTACATCAAAGACATTGGCAATTGCTTATGTCGCATGGCATAAGGATGAGTCAGGCCAATGATTGGAGCACCCGAACCTCTCTAAGATTTTTCGAGCCCACCAGCTTCACAAATTTCCAAAGGGTTGAATCGTCTGGGGAGGCCTGCTTCCCCACATTTTGTTTTCATTTTTCTTATTTTATTTTAGTTTTATTTTATTTTATGTTGATTTCTTTAATTTTCTTTCTTAGATTTTCGTTAATTTTGAAGCTCGGCCAACATTTTGTCGTGGGTTTTTGCAGGCTATTTTCAATTTTATGTATTTTTCTAACTTTTTATGTATTTATTTTGCATTTTGGTCAAAATTCTTGCAAGAGAGTGAAAATTTAATCCCTCTCGAATTTTCGTGTGTCGTAAGTAATCGCAATAGTGCCTTGTCTCACTGCGGCACTATTTTGTCATTTAGTGAAATAGTATTATTATTATTATTTATTTTATATATATATATATATATATATATATATATATATATATATATATATATATATATATATATATATATATATTAAAAAATTTCTCTCATTATATAAAAAAATGTTTTTTTATATTTTATTTATTTTTTCAAAAAAAAAAAATTTCGCAATGTGTGAAATTTCTAATTCGAGAAATTCTCAAGTAGTTGCTAATTTTCAGAGCTCAAGGAAAATTCGGGCAGGGTGCGAAATTTCAGAAATTTCGCGAATTTTCGCAACCTGCCACTGTTTTGCAATTTCGCACCCTGCGAATTTTCGCAACCTGCCACTGTTTTGCACCCTCATTTTGTTTCCCTCGTAACTTTTTCATCAGAACTCCGTTTTAGGCGTATTTGGTACCGTTGGAAAGCTTAGAGAGTGTAGAATCCAAATATGGCCAGAAAGAACAGTTTTGAAATTATTATGAATGTGTAATTTTCAAAATGCTCCAACTGGTCACTTTTTTTTCTCTCTTTTCTTCTCCTAACTTGTTTATATGAAGCCAAAATGGAGTGAATAAGGTGTCGATGGAAAGTTTCATGAGGCCTCCTATCCAAAACGAGCACATATCATCAAGGAGGTAGTTATCTTCTTCTCTAACTTTCCAAATCCAAGACCCATTATGATAATGCGACATTCGGGTCGGAAAGCTAATGAAGGAAGTGACATTTATTTTTGTTTTTATTTCGAGCAAGCCCATTTGCGGATGCTCCGTGGCTTGTCAAGTTTTTCTTTGTGAAGTCGCTATACTGAAATTTTCAAAATCGCACCCATTTTTGCGGTGTTTAACTCGCAAGTTTGAAAAATCAAGCACCGCCCAATTCTATCGGGATGCTGTGAGTGATGTCATGCCTAGTCGAGTGGATGATTAGTTGAATCACGCTGAATCTTTTTCTTCCACTCAGCTAACCACACATCATGCACATTAGGTTTCAAACAATAGGTCAAAACTCCGCTTAGCTCCTTTACTTTAAACCTATCCTAAATATCATTAACTACCTTTATCAGTTAAGGACCCCCGAATGAATAATGTGTCTTCCAAACGAAAAGAAAGAAAAGAAAGGAAAAGAAAAAGAAAATAAAACAAATCGCAAAGCTTACCTTGAAACTCGAGCACCTGGCCCGAGGGGTTTATTGGGCCGGAAGTCTGACAGTCTGCGCCCTAAGCCAACCGGGCCGGGAGCCACCGACTTCAAGGTTCGCTACACCGTGGACGGGTGAAGCCAATGAAGCCAGATAAGTTTTGAATTCACCAAGTCCGGGTGAAACCTCAAGATGCTAAGGGTCAGCATCTCATGACTGGGTGCCCCAAGCCTTAATTGGTCGGGAGTCATCTAGACTCGCTACGGACTTCGTGAGGTCGATTTTAGCATCGCACCCCTACAACACAAAAAAAGTTGTGAATAAGAGTAGGTCCCGATCTATTAGGCTGTTAGCATGCTAGGTTTTACGTCGTGAACACGGGGCGCGCCTGGGCGCTTTATCATTGAATCAACACCAAACAAACACTTAGATTTTCGTAGTTTCGTTGAGTCATCGAGAAGCGAAAGCCTCTTTTTATACTCACTAGATGGCATTCATTCCCTTCAAATGGTTATCGGACAAGGGTTCGATGATTCTTACCAGGTTGTAGTGCACACTATTCACAACCTTTTGGAAATATACCTTTTGTGAACATTATTTCGTTATTGTCAGATGCTTTTTCTTCTTCTTTCTTTCATCGCTAAGGGACTAGCAATGTAGAGTCAGTGGATTAGTCCCCTAAAAAGTGCTATTTCAACCCTATTTTATAAAGCCTCAAAGCCAGGTACTAATCATTGTAATTAACCCAATTTACACATTAAGGTCCCTACTATATTATCGACGCATTGGTGGAAAATTTTGCGCTTACTACCTAATTATGCCAAATTTATCGAATAATTCAAACACAAAGAACCCGAGTCAACTCATCAAGGTGGGATCGTATCCTGGGAAGGAAAGAAGAGCAAAGTGAAGAAAACACCAACGCAGGAGTTTCTCCGTGAAAGACCGCATTACGGGCCCCAAAGATCGTGCATCCCGCAGCCCCGTTCTCCTCGCATTTCACGCATTTATCGCTTTTGCTATAATTTTGGTTTTTCTCCTTTCTACCCTTGTCGTAATCACTTGTGTTTGATTGTATGGTATTTCTCACTGGGTTTGTAAGGCCATATGCTTCATTTGTATACATTGTCAAGGGGACGTTTTTTTTTTGTCAGTGTGGAATAAAATTAGTGGCTCTAGCTCTCCCTGCTTTTTCCCTTTTCTCTCATTTTCTCCTTTTCGATTGCCAAACACCCTCCAAGGATGACAACTGAGGATGTGGCGGCTTAAAACCTCTTCCTCCTTGAAGAGGATCACACTGGCTAGGGTGGAGGTAAACTCATGGTTCCCCCGTTTAACCACGTATTTATGGTTGCTTAATGCCTCAAGTTTCTCACTCAGTTAAATCTCTTACATGCTCTCTTTAATGCATTGCAAAGTTGGGTTCAATGGATACTTTCACTAGATCCATCGAGGCTCGCTTAGTCGCTCGCTAGTTATCGGAGTAGGGCTTTGGCATGTTTTCACCGCTAGGGACATTTATGCCCATTTAAATGCTATGTTTCAAAAGGGAAAATCATAGGTTTAGTTTTTAAAGCTAAATGAAGATCCCGTCGAAATGACTATATGTCATCCTCCCAACGTGAGGAAAAATAACCGACATGTCAACGCTTTAAAACCCTAAACCAAAGGGTCCGACACTTCAATGGGTTCTATTTTACATTTTCTTTTACTTATTTTATTTTAATCCGCACCACCAAAACTCTGCTTACCCAAACCTAAAAATCCAAATTAAATCACCATTTTCAACTCCACCCAAATCATTTTGCATAAAGAAAACCCATCCTCAGAAACCGAATTTAGATCACTATACTGGCAAAGAGCTAATACTTAGTAGGGGAGGAAAATAGGAAAACAAATTTTGTCGATTCGATCACCCTACCTGTGGCATTAATCATTGTTCATTTCATCGAATGATACCTCTAAGGGTATCATAGATGCTTCTTGTTGTGGGGCATTCAAGGGGAAAAGTGCAAAGGAGGCAAGGGATTTGATAGCAGACCTAGCCAATGCAACATGAAAGCTCCTCTGAATCTTCAGAAGCAACAAGAGAATAAGAGGAGCTGGCTACTGGAAGCAATAAGATGACCGCCATGGAAGCAAAACTTACAGAAGCAATGCACATACGATAACAGGAGAAAAGACTCCGCACTTTGCTCATGAAATCGGAGCAAAGGGGAAAGAGACGGGATAAGAAGAAGTGGCCGTAGAGACCAATCAAGAAGATCCCTAATAAGCCGAGGGAGGCCAAGTACATGAGTGAACAAAGAAGCTATCACTTCAAGCCTGTCCCAACTTGCCCATTATAATCCGCAAGACTAAGGAACCATGAGAAATTTCTGCGGCTGGAGGAGATCAATGTGGGAGCCCAATACACGGGCGCACTTCCAAAGAAGGGGTATCAACCACCCAGGTTCCAGCAACAGTAGCAGCAGGGAGAAAATAGAAATGAATATCAAGGTCAGAAGAGGACCCAAATTTTTCGAGGGAGCGTGTGTATGTCACGATCGATAACAAAAGGTCGCTTAAACCTCCATGAACATAAACTTTATGAGTTGGAAGCTTTTAAATCCAACATTCAGATTTTTCAGACAAACTGCGCTTCAATTATAGAATTTAGAAAACACAGTCAAGGGGGCCGGGCTTGACCAAGGTAAAGAGATCTGAAGAACGCTTCCCTAGCGACACCTTAAAAATCCAAAAGACTCCATGCGCTCGCTTAAGGATGGCAGGGAAATGAGCAGCAGAGCGTAAGAAAGAAAAGATCGAAAGAAGAGAAGGAAATTGAAAGAGGACAGATGAGCAATTCAGAGCAGATCAGAAGATCGACAAGCAAGTGCAACCGAATGTACTCGAGTAACTCGTGAGCAAAACGTAAGGAGAAGATTCAAGCTACACATCTACAGCTCCATTCCCACGTAGACTTTTAAAAGGCAAGGAGGAAGAACAAATTTTCTAAATTCCCGAAATATTCAAGAAGATAGAAATTACTGTCCTTCAGAGGCAATCACTAAATGCCAATTATGCTAAATTTCTCAAAGATATATCGAGCAAAAAAGAAGAAGATCACGAGAAGGAATAGAGAGTTTAACCGCTACTATAAAGGCAATTATTCAAAGAGTCTACCAGCAAAATGAAGATCCAGGTAATTTTTACCATTCCCTCGCTCCCATCGGGGAATTTGAATCTGCTGAAGCCCAGACGCAAGTGCTAGCATCAACTCATGCCCTCACAATGGTACAAAGGCTAAGTTTCGGGAACTTTACCCAATGCATAATCACACCGCAGATGGTCAGAGGTCCATGGCACAACCGTATGATCTCAAGATGTGGCCACAAGGTAGGGAAATTTATCTCCTAAGTGGATTTGTCGTTATAAAGATGGAGAGGATACCTGTCTCTCTCGTTGTTAGAAGACCTTCTCAAGAATCCGAGTCGCTGATCGATGTACAAAGGGTGAGTCGACACTAAGAGGGAGATGAAGCAAAGACAATTTAACCCCATCAAAAGCCGACACAACCCCGATGTCGATGCAGTAATCAGAAGGCTTGAGATGGCATTTATCCATTCAGTTTTGAATCGAACTCGATCGTAATCTCCAAAGATTCTATCAATGAAATGAGATGAATTTTCAGTATCTTAAGAGTGTTGATTATGAATCGCCAGATTCCTGCATTCCAAACACGAAAACAAGAGTTTGACTGAAAAAGTGCGTAAAATTCATGAAAAAGAAAGCTATCGAGCAAGAAACCAATGTGTATAAGTTAATATTGAAAGAATTGCCTGGGCCATTCATAGTGATGCTTTCTAGAACCGTATGGGCAAAGCCAAGAATTATATCAGCTCCACTGAATAAAAATGAAGAACAAAGAAATATAAGAACTTAGAAATATAAGGAAGCAATTGCCCGGTCAATCAAGACCTTATGGGTATTAGTCTTTCTATTTGCATGCACGCAAACTCGTTGAATGATGATGCAAAACATCAATCAACACCAAAGGAGGCTTCGAACTCCGTGATTTAAAGATGTCAGAAGAAAGGAAGTAATCAAATGGCTAAATGCATGATTTATTTATGCAATATCACGCAACCCTCGCGAGCCTACCTACGTGGTCCCTAAGCATGGGTGGATTCATTGTGATATGAAATGAAAGGAATGAACCGAGTCTCCTACAAGAACTGTGACACGCGGAGGGTGTGTATAGACATGCAAAATTGAATAATCGCAACCAGGAAAGATCATTTTCCTGCCTTTCATTAATCGATGTCGACGTGTTGAAGGTGACATCCCTTCACTTATGCCGATGGATATTCGATATAACCAAATTTATCGCACCCGAGGACCAGGAGTAAAACTACTTTCACATGCCCTACGGTAATTTTCGCTTTCTAAGAAGAATGCCATTCGTTATGCAATGCTCCTCACATTTCAAAGATGGCGATGTCTATGTTCATTCGCAGGAGGTTGTGGAGATCTTCACATGACTTCACAGCTTATGGATCTAGTTTTGAACATCGCTTGCAAAACTCGGGGGGACGCACTTCATAGGTGCCAGACAAGAACTTAGCTTGATTCGGGGAAAATGCCATTTTACGGGTGTCATATATCATTCCGAGCATAGAATTTCTACACTAGGTCGAAGTGGACCAAGTAAAGTGTTTCCATTATAAAGACTCTTCGCCACCTACAATAGTCATGAATAAGAAGTTTCGCTGGGACATGCTGGTTTATGTAAGATTTATCGAGACTTCTCCAAAATTCTGTACCATTATGTGCTATCGAAAAGGATACCAAGTTTAATTCTTGATGCAAAGATGTCAATCTTCATTCAAGAGATCAAATCCAGATAATAAGCTCCCATCATGGCCAAACCAGATCGGGAATAGTGAATTTCAGACATGTAGATGCTAGTGATTATGCAATGAGGCCGCTCTCGGGACGTAGTGCCGACAAAATATTTCCGGGCCATATACTATGCCAAGAAACCTTCAATAAAGCTAAAGAGAATCATCAACACTGGGGTGAGATGCTAGCCACGGTATTTGCATATGAAAAGTTTAAAGCATATATATCGGGGTCCCATGTCATCATCCATACCGATCATGTGCAAAGAATAAATATTCGATGGCTAAGAAAGAAGCTAAGTCAAGATCGATAAGACGGGTGTTGCTACTACAGAATTTGATCCGAAATCAAAGATAAGAAAGGCCAGACAATGTGATACCTGATCACTATTAAGTAGTAAATAACCACCAGATCACTGAAGAGATAAGTAGTAGAAAATTTTCTGGGATGACAGCTATTTCACTGGCCATTCCAATCACCCTAAGATGCCGATATCAGTGAACTTTCTAGTCAGGAGATGCCACTAGAATTTAGCTACCGCCGTAGAGAAGAATGGAGGACCTGATAGAATTTACATCCGGGATTTCCACCTAATATTATTCAAAAGAGGAGCCGATATGATCATCAAAAGGTGTTTACCAGAAAGTGAACAGGGCAAAATTTTACAAGGATGTCATGCATCACCTTATGGAGGACACTTTGAAGAAGACAAAACAGCCCACAAAATTCTCCAATAAGGTTTTTATTGACCTACAATTTTCAAGGATTGTTTGAATGGGTGAAACTTTCTGATCAGTGCCAAAGAATTGGGAAAGGCCACGCGATATATACAAATGCCCTAAAGATAGATCTCATTGCAAAGGACTACGATTGGGAATAGATGGCTGGCCTTTTCCATCCTCATTTGGAAATCTATACATACTCCTACCGTGGATTATAAAACTAAATGGGTCGAGGCAAGCAGTCATTCCAAGAATGATGCTAATAAGGCTGGTTTTAATAGAGGGCATATTATTTTCAGCAGATTGGGACACCTGTAACTATTATTGGGTGATTATAGCCATTTTAAAACAAGGTGCTCGGTGAAACCTATGAGCAGATATGAATCAAATACATCATGAGCTCCGCTTATCATCCCCTTAAATGAGCAGCCGAGATTTCCAATAGGGAGATAAAGGTACTGGCAAAAGACTCGTAAGCCCAAAGAGAAAAGATTATCTCTAAAGCTCGACGATTTATCAGGCATACAAGATCGCATATAAGACTTACTGAATTTTCATACAAATGGTTTTGCAAACCTTGTCACTCACCTAATTGGAATACAAAGCTATGGCCATCAAGAAGCTAAATTTAATTCAAAGTCGCTGAAGAGTAGCAAGGTTGCCTTAACCAATGAACGAAAGAGTTAAGGAATGAAGCCTATGATAATACCAGAATTTATAAAGACAAGACAAAGAAATGACATGATCAAAGGATTTTGAGGAGAGAATTTAAGGCAGGAGATCAGGTCTTGTTATTCAACCTGCACGAAGCTTTTTTCCGTGCAACCGAATCAAATGGAGTGGCCCTATACGCAAAGGACAAGTACAACTCAAGCAGCCGATATCAAAACCCGAATGCAGAAGAGCTGAGAAGCATCGGTCACGAATACAAAGATTTTGAAGAAATATGATTGGATATCTAGATCTTAGTGAGAAGAGACGAACAAGAACTTCATGTTGTTGAAGTCTAGGCTAAGGACTAAAACCGAGCAAATTTTTGCTGGAGGCAAACCCACACAATTTCTTTCTAAGTTTTATTAGTCAATTTTTTTTTTTTCATTTTTCTAATTAGACTTGTGTGTTGTTTTACTGTTGAAAATTTTTGAGTGGTTTTTGCAGGTTAGAAAGGGTGCAACAGACATGGAATTTTCATTTATTGCTTCTAGAATGCAAACAAGACCACAAGGGGGAGTAATTATGATTCCCTAAACTTGTCTTTATTGAGAATACATGATTAAAGTTTGGGGGAATTTGAATTTCCAATTCACTGTTGAATCTAATGCTTCATGAGTTGATTTGTTGCATATCGAATGATGAAGGTCGAAAGTGTTTTTTGCTTGTTTGAATTTGGTTTATTGATTGTCTTATGAATTTGAACTCGCCTGCATCAGAATTTTTCTAGTCATGATGATGCTTGAGAGGTCTTCAATTCGCTTCTCAATTGAAAACATTATAATAAGAAAATTCTGGTCGCGACCTATAATGATGGCAAAGAAGAGAAAGATGGGTCGCGACTTCAATTTTTTGGTCACGACCACTTTCGGGGTCGCAACCAAACTATGGTGGTCGTGACCGTAATCATTCAAATAGCAATAAGTTGGCTTTAAACATTCCGACAGTGTCGCAACTTTAAATGGGACAATTATTGTTAGAAATTAGTGTTGTAATTCATGCTTTAAGGTCATGACATTCCATAAGAATAAAACAATAATAGCATTGAGCCCATCAAACAAACTGAACAGCTAAGCTCGTCTCAAAACTTCCATTTAGTCACATCTTCCCCAACCGTTCACTTTCTTTTCTCTCTTCGACTACCAAAACCCTAAAACCAGTGCCCAATTCCAAATTCTCACCCATGGCAGATAACCAAAACCCTGTTCCGGATCTTAACATAATAATTAATGAGCTCATGAGTGAACATTGCCAAGGAGTGGAGGAGGTCTCACTCTGAACTCGCCCGAGACTATCACGAATAGAACTTAAAAACCCACCTCGCAGTAGAAGAGTCAGCTGAGGAAGAAAGGGCATTAAAAAGACAAAAAATAGTTAGGCGCACTGAAGAAGAAGAAACAAGGAGCGACAAAGACTTTGTCTCTGCAGAAGCTAAAGATTTATGGAATAGCCGCCGGGCCGACAAGGGTCAGAACACCTCAAAATATATCACCCTAGTCGCTTTCTACATGTTTAGGTATTTTGTGCTATTAATTTAACTGCTTTTGTGAGTTAAATGCTAAATATAGAAATGAGAGACCCTAAAGTTTAAAACTTAAGGACAAATTGTAATTTATCCAAAAGGGCCTAAAGACATGAATTGATGAGTTTGAGGCCAAAATGAAATAAAGGAAACTTGAATACAAATAGCTAAGAGTTGAAGGCTTAAAAGCAATTAATGAAACTTAACCCAAAAATGGGCTTGGAGGGCCAAACAAGGCCTTAGCAAACATGGGTTTTAAAGACCAAAGTTGGTCTCATTCGGGGGGGAGGAGAAAAACGTGAAGGAGGAGGAGAAGAGAAGAGGAAGATGAACAGCACGTGAGGAGCCAAGATCAAGCCAACAAGGTATGGAACTGATTTTCGTAATGATCTATATGGTTTTCAGATGGATTTCTTTGCCTAGATATATGTTTGTGGGTTGTTGAAACCTAACCCTAGAATGAATTTATGTATGGAAATCCCTTTGCTTCTCTCTAGGTTTTGCTAAGAGAGGACCTGTGAGTTCTCATTATCAGGTTGGGTTTTATGGTTATGTAAAGTATGAACACAATTGTTCTGTTTCTAGTTTGAAAGGGATCCTAGATTTCTGAAGTTGGGTTGAGTAAAACCCTAGGTCAGAGCAAGAGATGAATAGAAACATGTTTGAGTTTAAATGAGTGCATAAGATAAGAATTCGAAAGATGATTTGAGTATAAAAGAGTTTAAGGTGAATTCTGAAATGGTTTCTGAGGTGTATATGGAGTATGAGTCGATTGGGTTGAAACATATGGAAAATGTGAGAAAACACACATTATGGCATTTCGTGACTTGTACCGACTCTGGTACACTTTGAAAGTGTACTGACATACTTTCGCTTTCTCGGTCGTTTTTTGCCAACATGCACCTGGGTATATGTTAGACATGCACTGCACACCTCGTTCGCTTCTCCGCTTCGACCAGTTTTCGTAGATTGGCCATAACTTGCCCATTTCTTATCCAATTTGAGGGATTCAAGTGGCTACGTGAAATAGACTTCATGGAGAACAAAACTTAAAGAATAGAATGCAAAATTTGATCTTATGCTAAAATTCACTCAGCGCCATGTGCAAAGCTCCAAATTCTGCCCCAAGCTTTGAACATGAGCAGTCCCGGTTGTTTCCTGACAGACTGAGTTTCGTGTCCACTGGGTGATTCCAGTTGGAATAGAACCCTCAGCACCTTATCTTTAAAAGAATACAATGACCTAGAGTCAAACATGAAGTTAGATCCCGGAAAATTAGTAATACGAACTGTTCTAGTGTAATCCCAAACCACTCAGTTTGGCATGAAAATGTTACAACTTTTAGTTTGGATGATCCGATTGGATTGATTCCACTTCCAAGTAAAGTAGATACATAGAGGATTAAGAATATATGAATGAGGTGTGATTCCACATACATCATACTTCAAGAATATGAAGTGCCATATGGCAGGTATAAACAAGGAAATGTAGAAAATGAAAATTGTAAAGATGTGTTCATGAAACATGAAAATGATTATGGAAAATGAAAATGAAAACGAATTGAAACATGATTGTGAACATGCGAGGCAATATGTCATGAACACATAATGTGGTTAAGTGATATATTATTATTATCACATATAACCAGAAAATGATAACAAATGAAACAAGTATACGTAAATGAGCATATGAATGAGTACACATGAATGAGTATAGGAACTGGAAATCGTGAGTGATACATGAATGAGTATATAAATGAGTATACGTGAATGAATTATAAGCGAGTATAAATAAATGAGTATATGAAGTGTATTACATGATTGAGTATATCTTTGAAAGATAATACGAAGTGATATTGGAATTGAAATGTGATTATGATCGGTTATGAATGCTAATTGTAAGGAAATATATATATAAGCATATATATTGATTTGAATGATTATTATTTGAAATGTTTGTCCATGCATAAATGATATGAAGACAAAATGCGATTGTGATTGATTATGAAAAGATGCTAATTGCTTAAAATATATATATATATATATATATATATATATATATATACCACACCTGCATATATATATATATATATATATAAGTATATATATATTGATTTGAATGATTGTTATTGAAATGCATCACGTATGCATGTGTGCATGTATTTGAACGATAAGCGAAATGCGCATAAAGTAAATTGATTGAAATGTATCATTGAATGACCGACATGTGGGAATCACCATTGGTCGTCGTGAAGGTAGCGTATTTGTCTGTCACGAAATCATTTAATGAATAATGGCGAGGCGATTCCCCAGTGAATGCGGCCGTGAATGCTCGACTTCTATAACCATATGTGAGACGATAATAGTGAATGCGAAATCACATTCTTCTTGAATGACAAGCGAGGCGGGATTCCCAAGTGAATCTGTCGTGAATGTAATAGAGCTTCTATAGTATATGTGAAGACGATAATAATTGAATGCGAAATCGCATTCTTCTTGAATGACAAACGGGGCGGGATTCCCAGTGAATCTGTCGTGAATGTACGACCTCTATAACCATATGTGAGACGGTAATAATTAGTGTGAAATCCTGTTGCTGCGAATGACAAGCGGGCGGGATTCCCGAGTGAATGCGTAAGTGAATGTTGACCACATGGCTATATGTGGGGAATCACAAACCGATAAGCGAAAAATGACATTAAAAAATTGTATTGTTTAAGTATCTTTTACATTACACGGACATAGTAAAAAGGCATCATTTTGTAAATGCATTTTGTTGAATGTAAATGTTAAGGGTCTTTTGAAATTATAAGTGTTTATGGGATTGCAGAAAAGTGCTTTCAATTAATAATTAAAGATTAGAAATAGAATAACAAACAAATGTTTTGGAAAGATAATTGAAAATATCGAGATAATAGGGCTCCGGCTTGAATCCATGGCCAGGTCAAGTAGAGTTCGGTGTGACACTTTGAAAAGAAAAATTTAATAAGGCGAATAAATGTTTTGATTGAAAGCGTCGAGATGCTTGGAGCTCGACTTGGATCCATGTCGAATTGATAGAGTTCGAATTCGCGACACTTTAAAAAAATGAAAATTAATAAAGCGAAGCAAAAGGATTACTTGGGCATCCCGGATCACGAGGAAATGTAATTTCTAAAGGGAGTTGATTAATGGCGGTCATTGATAGTGATAAAGAGTCTAATATGTATTGGTATTAGTGCGATTTGAACTTTGTATGAAATTGATATGATTTGATTTGCTACGATGCCAACTAACTTGTCACGCCCGTTCAGGTCCGACAGATTAGCGAATCCGAATCGAGTTTCGAGATCTTGAGAAACCATCTTGGGACTCTTTATTTTTTTTTTTATACAAATAATATTTTTTTTGAGCTTAACTTATACCGTGGGTATCTGAAATAATTTTGTAATAACCAAAGTCATTCTGTATCTGAAGGGTTACCCTTTGAGTGAGTATCCATTAAAATCTCTACATATGCTAAGTCCCAATTACTTATACAATTAGATATGTACATGTATAGAAATGGTGTATAAATATTGGACTTATATGTGTAGAAAGATCTGTGATACCACTGCGTGTGTGGCTCACTATATGTGATGACTTTATTGTCTAAAAATTATTCAACAACTGAATATAAGATAAGCTGCAAATATTATTTATATAAAAAAAATAATAAAAAGTCCGTGTATGGTTTAGCACCCCAAAGCGATTCGGTTGTGATCAGTCGGGCTGAGGCTCCGAGTGAAAGAACCATGATGAAGAAGGGTTTAGGAAGGCGTTCCCACTTTTACGAGATAATAGAAAATAAAGGTTGGGAGTGCTTTTGTGCACACACGGCCCCTGGATTCTTTGCTATGGCAAGGGAATTCTATGCAAACATGGTAGGGATGAGAGAAGACTCATTATCACGTCTTGGAGTCTGGGTACCTTTTAGGCACAAAGAATCAATGAAATGTTCAAACTAAAGGAACTCAAGCACAATTCTAAATTCAAGAAATTGGTAGAAAACCCTGATCATGAGAAGACTATAGACCTCCTAACTGCTGGGCAGGGGAAGTGGGAAGCCACAAGGAAGAACCCTCATTATGTTATCAACAAAGGATCCCTCACTGAGGAAGCTAAGGTCTAGTTCTACTTCCTATCCTCAGTAATCCTTCCAGCTAAACATCTTTGCTTAATGAGAGAACAAGAGGCAATCATTTTATATGCTCTTTTGAAGGGCTATAAAATGAATGTTGGATGTTTGGTTGAGGGGTTTATTAGAGGGTACCATAAGCAACAAGAGGACTAATCCCTCACTATGTGTCCGGCCCAGTTATGTGTAACGCCCAAAAATATATCTAGTCGTTTTCGACATGTTTAGGGTATTTTAGGCATAAATTGAATTTTTAAGTAATTTAAATGTGAAACATGGAAATTGAAACCCGGAAGTGTATAAGACATAAGAGACAAAATTGTAATTTGTCAAAAGGAGCCTGAAAAGTCATAAGTTGATAAGATGAGAGGCAGGAATTAAAATAACATAAAGTATAGTCTGATAAATAGAAAGTTGGAGGACCTATGTGCAATGCTAACTATAAGATTAAGTATAAAAGAGCTTGAGACAACAAAATATCTCATATTTTGGGTCTCCAGAAACAAACCGTGAGCCAAAGGGAAGAAGAGAGAAGAAAGAGAGAGGAAGAAGGGAGAAGCGAGAAGAAGGTATGGAGATTCTAAAGTTTTGTATGGATTCTATGATTTTTGGTACATGGATATGACATGGAAAGTAAGGATCTTATGGTTTGTATGGAATTCTAGGAAATTTGAGTTCCAAACCTAGGGTTTAGTTAGGAATTGATCCTAACTCTATGTTTTGAAATTGAATGAAATCTAATATAGGTATGACCCGTATTAGATTTATTTAAGGAAGAAAATTCATGGAAGATTTTAAAGGAAGATGTGTAATGAAAGATGAATTAGGTAAAATTGGGAATTTCAAGATGAATTTGGAGTGGTTTTGAAGTGTATATAAAATTATTGAGTTTATTTTGGGTAGCAAAATATGGAAAAAGTGAAGAAAAACCCACATTAAGGCAAATTTCGAGAACACATGCGGTAGTGCATTTTCTATTTTTGACCGATGTTCGTATTTTGGCCATAACTTACTCATTTCTGATCCGATTTGAGTGATTCAAGTTGCTAGTTAAAATAGACTTCAAGGAGAACCAAATATCCTGAAATATATACCTTCAAATTCTGATTCTATGTGGCCCTAAAATTCACTCAAAGTGGGGCTATGTTCAAGCCAAATTAATTCCCGAGTTTTTGAACATAGTGTAGTCCCGGTTGTTTCGGACGTAACTTGAGTTCCGGTGCTCCGATTTGGGTGATTTCAGTTGGAGGAGAACCCTTAGCAACTTAGATTTAAAAGAGTACAAAGAGACAATGTCAAATATG
The DNA here is from genome assembly GCA_016808115.1 of Tetrastigma voinierianum. Taxonomy (NCBI): domain Eukaryota; kingdom Viridiplantae; phylum Streptophyta; class Magnoliopsida; order Vitales; family Vitaceae; genus Tetrastigma; species Tetrastigma voinierianum. The sequence continues at coordinate 48,272 of JAEQBH010002454.1, read as the reverse complement.
AAGTTAAGACCCCAGAAAAATGAGTGTTACAAACTGTCCCTAGTGTAATCGATAAATTGACTAGTTTGGCATGAAAATGCCATAACTGAATTTTGATGATCTAGTGGAACCAAATTCAATTTCTAAGTAAAATATAGGTTCATATAGGGACAAGAAATGCATGAATGATGTGTGAATACATAAGCATCATACTGTACAAGTATATGAAATGCCATATGTAATAGGCATGAAACAAGAAAAGTATGGGAAATGAAATATGTAAGATTTGTTCATGAAACATGAATATGTTATGAAAAATGAAAACAAACGAAAATATGAACATGAAGATGAAAGGTAAATATCATGAACACGGGAATGTGATAAAGATAGGTTATAGTTAAAGACATATGATAGTATGACTACCTAGGACCGAAGAGTGAATTTGTGGACTTTTACAAGAAATTCCTCCTTGAGCTAGGGTTTGAGGTGTTAGAGAGTGTGATTACTTGTTAGGAGTATGGAATCTTCCCCTTTGAGGATGGATTGTAGAATTTATATGGATATGGAAGTTTTGGGGTGATTTATTCCTACTTTTGGGGTGATTTGGGGATTGATTGTAGAATGGTTTTATGCCATGTGTTTGGCATGTTTGATACCATATTGAGCTTATAATAAGTAGAAAATGTGAAAAACGATGAATTCTTCTTTGCTAATGCAGTCTTTGGATTCTTGATTTTCTTCCACGACTTGCAACTTATAACTCCTTTGTTAGGACTCCGTTTTGGGTGTTTTAGGACTCTATGGAAGCCCTTTAGTCTAGAATCCATCCATATAACTTGATACAATATTGAGCTTATAATAAGTCGAAAATGACAAAAGATAGTAGCTTCTCTTCGCTGTGTAGTCTTTGGATTCTTTGATTTTCTTCTGACTTGCAACTTGCATAACTCCTTTGTTAGGACTCCGTTTTGGGTGTTCTTGGACTCTATGGAAAGCCCTTTGAGTCTAGAATCCATAGCTTGATACAATATTGAGCTTATAATACACCTGAAAATGACAAAAGACAGTAGCTGTTGCTCTGCGGTGCTATGATTGCGATTTTCTTCATGACTTACAATTTATAACTCCTTAGTTAGGACTCGTTTTGGGTGTTCTTGGACTCTATGGAAGCCCTTTAGTCTAGAATCCATCAATATAACTTGATGCAATATTGATCTTATAATACATCTGAAAATGACAAAGACATTGGCGCTCTTTGCTCTTTGCGAGTCTTTACTGAGATTCTTTGATTTTCTTCATGGCTTGCAATTTGCATAACTCGTGCCGTTAGGACTCCGTTATGGGTATTCTTGGATTCGATGGAAAAGCTCATCGAGTCAGAATCTAACCATATGCTATTTAATGGCATTTGGGTTCCCACATCTTGTCTGAAAATTGAATTGTTGTGCAGTGTACTAATCGCTTGAGTTGAAGTTAATTGGAATACATGGTAAGAAAGGATGTAGATATGAACAAGAAATAGCAATATATGGTTGATATGTAAAGAGGTATAGATAAGAAGAATTACCTACAGGTATCAAAGCGAAGAGTCTGCATTACATTGCTCCCTACGGGAGATAGAACTTGATCCCGATAAAACAGAGAAAAACATACAAGTATAGGAATGTATAGGTATAGGTCATAAGATATGATAATTAGATAAAGTACATGAAGATATAAGTTAACAAGATATAAGATGTTACAGAAGTAGAGACATGATATGAATATAAGAGTATATGATGTGAATATATGAGTTATCATATATAGCGAATAGATGGAACATGATAGGAACACATGAATTGAGTAAAAGCATACATGATAGAAATATAGAAAGTACATGAATAGCTAAATCATGATAGAGCATATAAAAAGTATGATGCATAAATGATATAAAAGGGATATGAATAGATATATATATATGAATATATGAATATAAGAGTGCATAGATGCATTCATGTGATATATGATAGGATTACATATATGTCACGAAGACAAAACTAAATGATAGAAAAGATATGAATATACGTATTGTAAAGAAATATGAGAAAAACAATACGAAGCTAGAAATATGTGAAGGTATTACGAGCGAAATAAACCAGTGTATATCATCGGCATACATGATAACGTAGTTATTCATGTAGATGAGATATGTATAGAAAATGTAATAAAGATAGTTATGCCTTAGAGCACAGTAAGAGGGATAGGTGACATGCCTATTAGGAAAAATAAGTCTGCGACATCTTGTCCAGTTGGCCCGTTTAGGTCATTCTGGCCAGCCGGGCCCTTATAGATGGTCTCATTATCTCGTCTGATGATACTTGGCGCCTTGGCCCTTATAGATGGTGTACCGCCTTGATACTTGGCGCCTTGGCCTGCTAGACAGCATTCGCCCGGTGATACGGCGCCTTCGGGCCCTTATAGTTTCGCTTTATCGGCAAGGTTTATGCGGGCGTAGGCTTGTCGACAAATGATTTGCATATGACATGTGAAAAGATATTATATGATCGAAGCCTTAATAACGCTATGTGATGATAAGTTACCGTAACATGAGATTATACGATCTGACATGATAAATAAAAATGTATAAGAATGTAAAATGATGAAAAGTTAATATGAATACGATATATGGAAAGTCTGAAGTACGATGAAAATATATGAACAAGTGCAGTACATGAGAAAGTAATATAGAAAGTATAGCAGGAAAGCGATATATGAAAATAGTACATGAACAGTTACATGAATACAGTATATGATAACAGTACATGATAACAGTACATGAAAATAGAACATAACAACCGGTATAGTATATAACCATGAAAGTAATATATGTATACGAATATGACATACACAAAATAGGATATGTAATATGAACCATTAGAAAGAGAATAGATCAAATGATAAGTACTAGAATAAGAAATAAATGATATAAAAGGTTATATGTCAAATGTCACATGATATGAGGTATGCGTTATGAAAATGATAAGATAAGTGTATTTGTTGAGGCGATCATAGTTAATTAGTCCCTGTATATGTTCCCACTAAGCGTAAAGCAGCACGGGTTTAATGCGGGTGGAGTCTGACGAAGACAGGATAGAGGACGGGACGTCCCATCACTGGGCGGTGACTCGGAGATAGGTGCTCACGCCTTGCTTCCGCAATCTCGTATTTTGAATAGGTATAAGCTTTGTTTATTGAGAAGTAATGGGACTCGGTGTATAGAACATGAATATCACTATGAGGTGGTATGTATAATGTATGTGTAAAGAATTTTTTATTATTATTTACGAAATTGTGCATATGAATGAGAGAAAACGGAGTGCAGTGTCGACTACGAGAAAGAAAAGGTTAGAGTCCGGTCGAAGTGTGACACCCGCAAACGACACCCCATCGGTCTTAGGGTTGGGCGCCACACTATGCATCTTAGCATTTGGGTAAGAGAGGATCATGGGACCCGAAGAAGAAGCATGCCCCAAGGCATCTCTCGACCCTTCTGAAGTGTATGAGGGGGCGGGAATAAAAATCGAGAAGGATTGTGGAATTAGAAGCCAGATCAGTGAGGAGAATGATAACGAGAGAAATGGGACGTCTGATTCCTCGATAGAAGAGAGATGCCTTTCGGGATGAGCAACATGAGCCCTCGAGACGAAATGAGAGAGGATTTCCTTTGAGATAGCGAGAGAGCTCTAGAAGGATGACGGGAACAATGAAATCCATGGAGATCTTTGAGATCAATAAAGAAAGATATGGAAGAAAGGGAGCATAAATGGGAAAAAGCGACAAATCGAAAGAGTTCTTAGAAAGTGAATTCGAGGAGTAAAACGGTGTGGAGCGAACTCGAGATAGAGAGAATAATGGAGAGAAAGAGATGAAAAGGAAGAAATAATTGGGAGAAAGATGAAGGCCGAGTTTGGAAGCCTTCTCTGACAATCGGAGTTCGAGAAAGAGATGAAAGTGCTCACCATTCTAAAAAAAAGAAGAGTGAAATGGAGGGTGTACTTAAAAGATGAGAAGGCTTCAAATACCTTTATAAGAAGCGATTCAAAGGAGTTGGGAGGAGTTGATGAAGGATAGAGATAAGAGCTGGAAGATAATGATGTCTATAGAAAGAAAAAATTTGGCATATTGAAGTTTGGATTTTATCAACAAAAATTTATCAAACATCTTGAGTTGTATCTACGAGTTGGAAGCCTGAGTGAATGAATGGGCGAAGCAAGACAACTTGATCCCGATCTTGTAGATTTAACAAATGATCTAATCTCCAGCGACAAGGGCGAGCCCACCCTACGAACAAAAGACCAGACATGACCTTCTCAAATTTTCTCCATGTTTAGCAAGCTTTGACTTAGATCTCGACATCATGCCTAAAATGCGCTATGAGAAGGAAGTGAAATAGCACAATTTCGCCTGTTTTCCCATTGTACTCCTTCAACATCATTAATATAAGCTTAGAAAAGTTCATTGAAAAGTGTCTTGTGAATTGTTCTATTAATTGGATGATTTGGTTTGTTACTTTCAATAATGTTGCAACCAGAACATATACATTGTTGAACTGCTTAATTGGGACCTAGTAGTTGAATAAGTTTGATAAAATGTGAATTGTTTGGGTGGATTGATGCAGATTAAAGTAAATTGGGTTGCTTGTGCCATGCTTAGTGTGTGCGAAGGGAATGGATTTATTGTGTTTAAGCTTTCATTGGTGAAATGGCATAACAAACAACGATTAATCCAAACAATCTTTGAGAGAAAAGAAGAGTGGGCTTCATTGAATTGAAGTAAGAGATTCTTCATTTGGCCCCAAAATCAGTTAAGAATTACAGGAATTAGGAAAAGGTAAACAATTGAAAAGAACAAATAAGCTGTTGCGAAATCTGTGTGTAAATAGTTAGTCAGTAAATCTTGTAAAAACATCACACATGGTTCAATAAGTCCTAAACAAATTGAAAAAGATTAGAGACATCTTCTAGGGTAATTCAAAGTCAAGGGTATAAGGTCCTAGAACTTGTTAGATCATTGGTCAAGGCGAAATTCTATGCAAAAACAACTGACAAGAAAGGATAGAGGCCATCTTTGAAAGTTTGAACAATTTTCAAGCCTACCCTCATTATATGCAGATGCATACACCTTAGTTCCAAGCTTTGAGCCAAATATGCCTAACTTTTTCAAATAACAGTAAAAAGAAACCTGAAATCCCTCCTTAAAACTAATCTTGCAACAAAGAGCCCAGAGTACCTGGATTTACGAGCAGAAGTTTAACTTTGCAAAAAAAGAAAACAAGATTGGGAATATGCTTCCACCTACGGACTACGGGAAGTAGACAAAATCAGCAAAGATTAGAGGGAGAAAAAGAAGTCAATTAAAGGAAACAAGTTTGTCTTGGCTGTCTCTCTTGAACAATTAAGTTATGAGGGGTGTTTCAACACCTAGTACCCTAATGCCAACTGGCATGGGAGTTACTAACCCAAAGTTCGTTAAGAGTGATAGAAAGCCTAAAAATACAAAACATTGTACTATTCCTAAAAACATTGATATGAGAAGAAGAACAAAAAGAGTTCCAGAAAAGGAACTGGACTGATAAACATGAAGGTGGCAATCAAAGAAAACCACAAAAGTCAAGATGATGCACAAAAGTCAAGTTTGGGGGAGTTAATAAAGTTCACATTAGTAGGAAAGAAAGAGAGGAAAAATGAAGGCTATTAAGCATAAGTGATTAGTGGAATCTGGGTAATTTATAGCCTAAATTTTCCATTCTCTACCCGATTACCTAAGCTGGCATTAAAGAGCTAAAGACCTCATTGATCTTGGAAGGTTAAATTTTGCTTACATTAGTGGGATCAATATGAAAGAACGGCCTATAGGACTTTAATTAATGCAGGAGAATCCCGGAAGATTAACTAATCTGGCAAGGAGGAAAGGAAAGAAAACCAACACACACGCAAAAAACAAGATTGATTGACTGTGTTGTTTACAACATAGGATTCATCAATTTATTTGTTATAAAAGTTGAAACCATTCCTTTTCTTAGTTGAACAAGTTTGAAATAATCTTTTAACTTTCTTGTTTCCAAGTCAAATGGTGGAATCGAAAAATATTAGTATGAAGCAAATTGTCTTTAAAGGAAATAAAGTTGAATTATTTGAGATAATAGTCTTTCTTTTCTTTGCTTGAGGACCAATGAAATTTTAGTTGGGGGAATTTGATGAGTCAAAACTCGTCATTTTAATACATTTTTTTTCTGATCTGTTTCTTTTTAACTATAATTGCTTCTTTTTTTATTCGAAATATGGAAATTTTACCAATTTGTATTTCACAGGACTTTCTGGAGAATGGCGGAGTTCAATGATATATAGAAGCTCGTCTAGTCGAGTAGGTAGGTGCGACAAACAATTTAGTAATACAACAGGTTTGAAGTCTGAGGAGGAGCCGGGTCGCGACTAGAAGTGATGAAAGCCTAACAAAAGTTGTGTTCTGCTGGCGGGAGAAAAGGTTCTGCGAGACAAAGTAAGCGAGCCACACCATCATGTCTGACACATTAGAGGTCGCGACAGAGCTTTGTGGCATTGTTGGTAGAAAATTGATGTGCGTGACAAAGGCCTTAGTGAGGACATCAATCAGTCGCAACCGGGAATTCATGTCTTGACATAAAATGGTGAACAATTAAAACGTATTTAAACAAAGTTTGAACCAGCTGCGTGAAAAACAAAGTAGAAGGGCCCACTACTGGTGTGTGCCTTTCCTGGTGTGACGGAAAAAGATGATTGAGTGGGAGGCATTGTGAGGTCAAAGCGGGTTACGATAAGATTGGAAGAAGAGCGTTGCAACTGTGCTTTTTGAAGTCGCGACATGAATGGCATGGAGCAAAGAAACTACCTTTATTAAACTGCCTAATCTCCCGTAGCCGCGTGAGAAAACAAACAGGTCAGTAATTGAAGTTGCAACTTGCATGAGGGCAAAAAACTAGATATAATGTCGCAACATGAAAGGAAAGCTGAGACTAGGGATCAAAATGGCTAACAACAGTGTCGCGACATAAAAATGAAGTCGCGACACGGAGATCGAAAAGGGAAGAGCGGTCGGTCGCGACAAAGAATTGTAATTACGCGACGTGGCTGCAACGAATAGTGATAAAGCGACCATTGATCGTGACATATTTTTAGGTCACGACCCGATAGAAAGGCGATTGAAGAAAGCGTTGTGACTAAATGATTTGCGACAGGATGGGAGAAATGATGTTGTGAAATGTTTTTAAGGTCGCGATATAGATTTCAGCAAGGAAAAGAAACGATTAGGTCACGACCTAAATCCCATGTTGCGACGAGATAATGAACAGATAAATAATTTGCGTCGCGAGCATGAAAGGAGAAGCGATGACCAGAAGAATCGGTGGCGACAATAGAAATGGTGTCGTATGCTTTTGAGAAGTAGCGATATAGAATGCGATGAAAGCAGAAGCGGGCCAGTCCACGACATGGGGCGAGATCCACAGCACATAATTTATTAATGGGCGAGAAAAAAGTAGGTAGCAACGAATCAACAAGTGCGACGAGAAATGATGTCGCGACATGAAATTGAGGTCGCGACATATATTTCAGCAAAGGGAAGAACGGTCAGGTCGTGACATCAACTGCGAGAAACAAGAGAAAGCTGTCGCAACCAGAGTCATCACTACTAGATACTAACATGGTCACGACACAACAATCCACGTCGCGACTACAAATTGATGACTCTCAGGAAAAATTGCTAAGTAAATGAAAACAACATGAATTTCTAAGTTGCGACATGATTAGACAAGAGTTAAAAAGGTCGCGACAAGGAATTCATGTCACGACCACTAATCCGCTCTTTACCAAAAACCAGTTCTGATAGAAAGCCATATCGGTCGCGACTTCGGCAATTGCAACAAGCGAAAGGAAGGTTGCGACGGTTTCTGAGTCACGACAAACTTGACAAATCGAGCACGTGATGTCATGACAAGCACGAGCTGCGACCTAAAGCAGTGTTGGGCCATTGATTTGCAAGGAAAATACACCTGGGCCTTGGTCGGGCGATTTCAAAGGTTATAGAAATAGGCACACGCCTTGAAAAGAGAGCGACTTACTGTTTTTGAAACCCACTGTATGGGAGGACGAGAAAGACTCACTGTATATTTTAGAATAGAATTTTCTTTTCTTTTCTTTTCTTTTCTTTTTTTCTTTTTCCGGATCTAAACTAGTAATTTGTTTAGAATGTAGAAGCTGGATTTAATTTTTCATTTTCTTTTCCAATTACGGCCTGGAATCAATGAAGTTTAGACAATTTCTAAAATCGTTTCTTCCAGTGAATTATAGTTACAGTGGAGTTCTTGATCAATACTCCATTGTCGATTGTGATTCTGCAATTGAGAAGCACAACTTCCATTGGAATGGACCTATTGTTAGTTACAATCTTTTCTGCTTGAATTGGAAGGAATTTCCTAAAATTGGGATTTTGATTTATTTGATTGATGTTGTTTGTGAATTGAGTTGTTCCCAATAGTAGTACCGAATACCATCTCAAGGATTATTTCCTTCTCTAACTTCCAGAAAGCCCTCTGAGTGACACAGAGATGGAGATTCCTGAGAGCTCGGTACATTTAACTTGTGGGTATGTTAGACTATCATTGAAGAACTAAGGAGCTCTGTGAGTTCATTTCGATAGATTTCCAATTCGCTCATAGTTAAGGTTGAAGGGAATTATTTATCAATTTAACTCATCAGAGATTTCACCTTAATCTGTTGGATAGATCTAGATCCTGTGTTAGTTGAGATCTAATCAAGGAGAATGAAAAATCCATCAAATCTAAAGGATGAGTCATCAACCATTTTGTAAAAGTTTTGCAATGACCCAGACTTGGGTGAAAATCTATGGAGTCTTAAAAATGGGTATGAAGTATTGAAAATAAAAATACCCAAATCTTATAAAGTGTTTAGATACAAGTAGCTTGATTAGATCATTTGCTTTGAAGAAGAAGAGACCTCTAATTAGTGAATAATGGAGAGAAATCCAATTTGCATTATTGGCATCTTTGAAAAATCAGGATCAATCGGGATAGAAAGAATCAATGAACTAAAATGCAGAAATTGATTGTTCCACAACAATTTCATCTCAGTGTTCATTTCTAGCAGAGATCTGATTCAGTCCAGTTTATTTGTTAATTCAATTCAAATGTTATTTTAATTAGATGAAAGTAATATAGGATTATTGTAACGCCCCAAAAATACCCTAGAATTTTTATAATAATTTTATTATATATTAAAATTTATGAATTGAGTCAAACTTAGGTTTTTTAAAGGGAAATTTGATAAATTGATAAATTGTAAAAATGTAAATTGAAAGTGTGAGCATATGATTGAATATTATATGCTAAATTGAAAGAAATGATTTAACTTGAAATAAACCCAGTGAAAAGAGGGCAAATGTGGAAATTTGTAAATGAGGACTTAAGGAGTCAAATGATAGCTTAAATGCTAATGTGAAATAAATGATAAATGATAAGGAAAGTGAAATAAAGAGTTAGAATGCCAAAAATGGAAAATGGGATTAAATGGGTTAAAGGCCAAACAAGGCCTTATGGAAATAAAGAATTGAAGACTAAGCAGGAGGAGAGAAAATGAGAAGGAGAATGAGTGGAAGGCCAAACATGGCCTTACACTTAGAATGGGATTTTAAAAAGACCAAAGTGGTCTTCAGGAGCTCATTTATGAGCAAACCCGTTTGAGAGGGAGAGGAGAAAATGGGGAGAAAGTTTAGGGTTTACCCAGAAGAATTAGTTTTGGTTGGGTTTACTTCCCATTTCTTCCTCTAAGGAACAAGCGACCTCTGAGGGAGATTTGGAGAGATAAGGTAAGAAAAATCAAACCCTAACTTCCTCTTTTATGATCTTGATTTTTGGGGAAAAGCCCTAACTTAAGAGAAAAGGGTTTTCATTGATTCTAAACCACCTTTTGGAATTGTTTGGGTGGATTCATGGTGGATTTTTATATGGGAAGAATTGGAGGAGGTTTATTGAAGAAAATGGGTGAAAATGCGAAATCCAACATTTAAATTCAAAATCGCGTGTTGATGCAGGTACCAAAAGTGAATCTTGGTACCCGTGATGCGATGGGCAAGTGGTACGGTGCCACTCAAGCCCAGTCTTGGTACTTGATTGGCCCGGTCAGGTGGTGCCGGTACCGATTAATGTCTTACGTACCCTTGACTTCGGGAAGCCTGTTTTGCATATTTTGCCTTAGTTAAACCTTTGTATTAGTATATCGATTGTTTAGGGACCCTAAGAAACGATTAATGGGGGTTCAAATAAGAATGAGACTAAGTGAAAAACATACCGTAATTCGCTTTGCCTCGGCGATATTCGTTTAGTATGATTATTTGTTTAACCACTAAGAGTGAAGAATTTGTATTTGACTAGGTGCAGGTGAAGACGACAACCTGACCTAGGACTAGTATCGAAAGAGAAAAGGAATCGATAATTGGTTTGTTCTTTATTTGTTCTTTATTCTCTGTTTGTTCTATGTTCTATGTTCTCTGTCAGTTGTTTCTTTGTGACTCGATTTCCATTTCAAGTTCATTTGTGAAATATATATATATATATATATATATATATATATATATATATATATATATATATATATATATATATATATATATATATATATATATATATGCTATATACTGCTATATATATATATATCGATTTGAATTATTGAAATGCCGAAATGTTTGTCAAATATACGCATGTGTGCGTGTATTTGAAACATAAGTGAATTTACTACATGAAAGTAAATTGATTTGAAATGTATTATCGAATGATCGACATGACGGGATTCACCAACTGAATTCGTCATGAGGGTAACCGTATTTGTTCCATGTGAAATCACATTGCTACTGAATGACAAATAGGACATGATTCACCAACTGAATCTGTCGTGAATGTTGACTTTTATAGCCATATGTGAGATGGTAATATTGAATGTGAAACCACATTGCTACTGAATGACAAATAGGACAGGATTCACCAACTGAATCTGTCGTGAATGTCAACTTCTATAGCCATATGTGAGATGGTAATATTGAATGTGAAGCCACATTGCTACTGAATGACAAGCGGGACGAGTTATAAGCGAATGCATCGTGAATTTTGACTCTATAGCCATATGTGAAATCCTGAGCAAGCGAAAAATGATATTAAAAAGTGTATTGTATAGAGTATCTTTTACATTACACGGACATTGTAATAAAGACATTATCTTGATAAATGCATGATTTGTGATGATGAAATGGAATAGAAGCGTATAGAACCACTAAGCATGAAAATGCTTAGCGTATTGTTTTATCAATGCCCAGTATCGAGTGATGACGGTGAAGCGGGCGAGGTTGAGAAGCTGAGTCATTCAAAGAGTTCCGCGGGTATGCTCAGTCGCATGCATCCTCGATTATTTTTTTACAGCGTGTTTTGTAAACAAAAGGAGTTTAACTTTGAAATTATTTTTGTACCTATAGTTGAACTCGATTTTGGATATTTTGTTGTAAATAGCATAAAATGCCACATTTGGTCATGCGCATATTTTGTAAAGTACACATTGAATTTATGCTTGTTATGGGCTCGCCCCAAAATGAAATCGCTTCCTCAAAGAGTTGAAAACGAAAACACTTCTAGAAATGAAATGTAATTGTTAAATGGATTTGATTAATGGCTTGGTCGGTGTCACGGAGTTCGGTTCGAATCATGGCAGTCAGGTGAGGGCTTCGAGGGTATACAATTATCTTGTCTTTTAAATTCCAGTTTTCAAAATATTAAAAGGAGGTTCAAATAATGTGGATCTTGAGTAGTTAGGGTAGTTGATTCCAACATTCTTGTCAATCTTTGTGAAAATGATATCTGAACTTACATCCAATTTTTACTACTTGTATTTTGTGCACTTGCGTGTCATAGACTAAACCCATTAATTCAAGAACATAAAATCGGTTTATTCATTTCAGAAACAAGCTCTATTAAACTTGACATACATGCGGGGAAAATTGTAAGGCTCTGTATAGAGTGTTAAGTGAGTGGTTTGAGTACATATTTTAACAGAGACAGAACAACATCGCCATTACATTTTAGCATTAGATATTACGGATATAGCCAAATTGCTATTGCACACGAGGACCGGAGAAAACTACTCACATGCCCTTATGGGTACTTTTGCTTTTAGAAGAATGCCATTTGGGTTATGCAATGCTACATTTCAAAGATGCATGATGTCTATGTACCGATTGGCGAGAAGAGGTTTTGGAGATATTTATGGATAACTTCACACGGTTTATGGATCGATTTTGAACATTGCACGCAAGGGTGGGGACCCGATTACTTCACGGAGTGCGGGACGAGACAGCCTTGAATTGGGAAAAATGTCATTTTATGGTGTGAATTTATTGTCCTTAGGCATAGAATTAATCTGTGAGAGTGGAAGTGGACGAAACAAGGTTTCCATTATAAAGACTCTTACGCCACCTCGATAGTCAAGGGAATAAGTTTCTTGGGACATCTTGGTTTTATAGAATTTATCGAGAGACTTCTCCAAATTGCAGACCATTATGTAGGCTATTGAAGGATACCAAGTTTAATTTTGATCACGGCCCTTTCAATCTTCATTTGAAGAGATCAAATCTAGGTGGTTGAAGCTCCCATCATGGCGGAGCCAGGCGGAATAGTGAATTTGAGATTATGTGTGATGCCGTGAGGTATGCAATGAAATTTATTGTATTGGCACAAAAAGTGACAAAATGTTTAGGGCCATATATTATGCCAGCAAAACCTTCCATGAAGCTCAAGAGAACTACTCAACTACTGAAAAAGAGATGCTTGCAATGGTATTTGCATGTGAAAAGTTTAGGCCATATATATTAGGGTCCCATGTCATTATCCATACTGATCATGCAGCAATTAAATATCGATGGCGAAAAGAAGTAGCGGGCGGTCGGATGGGTATTGTTACTCTGGGGTGATGCGGAGATGTGAGGGATAAGAAGGGTTGTGACAATGTGATAGCTGATCACTTATCAGAGGTGAAAAGACTACGTGAAAGAAGAGAGAACATAATTAGCATAAAATTTTCGGATAAACGAGTTATTCAGTTGTCATTCAATCACCTTGGTATCTTGACATTACTTGATTTTCTGGTTGTGGAGTTATGCCACCAGAATTTAGTTACCAGCAGAGAAAAAAGTTGAGGACTGACAACAGATTTTATATATGGGATGACCCACTATTATTCAAAAGAGGGGCTGATATGATAATCAAGAGGTGTGTGCCAGAAAGTGAACAAGCCAAAATTTTACATGAGTGTCATGCATCACCATATGGAGGACATTTTACAGGAGACAAAACAGCCCACAAAATTCTGTAAGCAGGATTTTGTTGGCCCACCATTTTCAAGGATTGTTTTGAATGGATTAAACTTTGTGATCAATGCCAGAGAATGGGTTACATTAGCAAAAAGCATGAAATGCCCCTACAAGGTATCTTAGTGGTGCAGCTATTTGATGTGTGGGGAATAGATTTTATGGGGCCTTTTCTATCCTCATTTGAGAATCTATACATACTCTTAGCTGTGGATAATATGTCCAAATGGGTGGAGGCGATAGCTTGTCCCAAGAATGATGCTAATACAGTTGTGGGGTTTTTACAGAGGAATATTTTGAGCAGATTTGGAGCACTCAGAACTATTATTAGTGATGGAGGAAGCCACTTTGCAAACAAGGTGTTTGAGAAACTCATGAGTAGATATGGAATCAAACATATAATGAGTTTGGCTTACCATCCTCAAACAAATGGGCAAGCTGAAATTTCTAATAGGGACATCAAGAAAATTCTTGAAAAGACTGTAAATTCCAGCATAAGAGATTAGTCTCTAAAGGTTGATGATGTATTGTGGGCTTATAGAAATGCTTATAAAACTCCCATTGGAATGTCCCCATATAAAATTGTCTTTGGTAAACTTTGTCACCTCCCTCTTGAATTGGAGTACAAAGCTATGTGGGCCATAAAGAAATTGAATTTTGATTTCAAGAGTACTAAAGGAAAGATTACTCAAGCTGAATGAATTAGAAGAGGTGAAATGAAACATGATATGCGGGATTTACAAGGGGATAAGACAAAGAAATGGCATGATCATAAGATTTTGAGAGGAATTTAAGGCAGGGAATCGAGTCCTGTTATTCAATTCGGTAACTATTTCGGGAAAGCGAGATCAAAATGGAGTGGTCCTATCACGTTAGTAGTAAAGATACAACCTTTAAGACGATATTGAAAACTAATACTGGAGAAGAATTTAAAAAAAAAATGGTCAAAGATTAAAGCATTACCTTGGAATGAATGTAATTGAAGGCTGATTCTAAGTTACGAGTTAAATTTCTTTGAAAACAGAATACATCGATAAGTCTAGCTAAGGACTCAAAGGCGAGTAGCTTGTGGGAACTAACTTCCATACAATGTTTTATTGGATGTTTATAATCAATTAATTCGTTTGAAATTTTAAGTTTTTAGTTAGACTTGTGTGTTGTTTTACTGTTTATAATTTTTTGAGTGTTTTTACAGGTCAGAAAAGGTACAACGGACATGGAATGTTCATTTATTGCTTCCAGTATGCACACAAGACCACAAGGGGGAGTAATTCTAATTCCCTAAACTTGTCTTTAATGAGAATGCATGATTGAAGTTTGGGGGAATTTAGTTACTCAATTAAAAATATTGAATCGATTTACTACGATGAGCTAATTTGTTGAATATTTGAATGGTGAAAATGCATTGTTCTTGTTTGAATTGGGTGTCTTGAAGTGATCTTGTTTGAATATTGAATTGTTTATGGAGATGACATTGACTCTAGTACAACAAAATGTGTTAATCTAAATGGTTTATGTAAGACACGATGTCATATGATAGAAGTGGGTCGCGACCGGGAATGAGGCGAAGAAAGAGAAGGCGTATCGTGACATCAAAATTAGTGTCAGCCCGTGTTTCTGGTGCAGCTAGGACCTAAGTAGGTCGCGACCGAGTGTCTAAATCGATAAATTTAGGTACAACTTTCCTAATTTAGGTGTCGCAATTTTAAAATGGGACCTTAATTGTTCAGAAATTAGTGTTGTGACTTAGGCAAATTAATGTCGCAACATTCCATAAGACAATAATAACAGTGAGCCCATCCATCGTAAAGGCTGGCCCGAATAGCGATTTCGTCTAAAACTTGATCAGGTTGCATCCTACTTTGACTTTCCATTCTCTTTTCTCTCTTCGACTACCAAAACCCTAGATCCAGTGTCCAATTCCAAATTCTCACCCATGGCAGATAACCAAAACCCTGTTCGAGATCTTAACAGAATAATTAATGAGCTCATGAATGAATATTGTCATAGGGTGGAGGAGGTTCACTTGGAACCTCGATCGAGACTGATCACGAATGCGAGAACCGAGCCCTGACCCGCATTAGAAGAGAACGCCGGTGAGGAAGAAAGGGCCTCAGACCAGAGAGAAAGCGATGGGGCGCGCTGCGAGAAGAACAAACAGAGAGCGACAAAGACTTTGTCTCTGCAGAAGCTAAAGATTTATGGAATAGGTTGCTAGCTGAAAAGGGCTTCATCAGCGAAAGGGGTTTTGGGAAGCTGATTTCCCCTTTTTCTAAGATAATAGAAAAGAGAGGTTGGGAGTTCTTGTGCACACAAGGCACCTGGATTCTCTGCTCTGGCCAGGGAATTCAATGCAAATTTGGTGGGGATGAGAGAAGACTTAGTATACATGCGAGGAGTTTGAGTACCTTTTGGGCACAAAAGAATCAATGAAATGTTCAAGAAATTGGTAGAAAACCCTAATCATGAGAAGATTATAGACCTCCTAACTGCTGGGTAGGGGAAGTGGGAAGCCACAAGGAAGAACCCTCACCACGCTATCAACAGAGGATCCCTCATTGAGGAAATAAGGTGCGGTTCTACGCCTCACTATCACCAGTAATCCTTCAATTTAGAAGCATCTTTGCTCGATGAGAGAGCAGTGACCATTTTATATGCCCTTTTGAAGGGCTATAAAATGAATATTGGAGGATTTAATTGAGGGTCTATAAGTCTTTGTAAGCAATAAGAGGACTAATCCCTCACCCATGACAATCGAGGAAAACTATCGTCTCGGTTGGGGTGAGAGGATCATGGGACAGAAACATGCCCAGGCATCTCCTCGACCATACAGGTGAAGGGGCAGGGACCACGAAGGGATTGTGGAACTAGAGCGAGGCCGGCGGGGGGTGATGAGTGAGCGTCCCGGAGCAGTTCCTCGGCATAAGAAGAAGAGATGCCTTTCAGGATGAGCCCTCTGAGCCATTCAGGACTTAAATTGAGAGATGATTTCCTTGAGCTAGCGAGGCTCTTAGAAGGATCACGGAACATTGAAATCATGGAATCTTGAGATCAATAAAGAAAGATATGGAAGAGGAGCATAAATGGGAATAACAACATCAAATCGAGAGAAGAGTTCTTAGAAGATTTGAATTCGAAGGAAGAGCAATTATTAGAGCAAACTACGAGGCTGAGAGAGGAAGAATGGGAAAGAAGAGATGGAAAGAGGGAGAAAGGAATTTGGAGAAAATATGAAGACGGTTGGAAGCCTTCTCTGACAATCAATTGGAAGATATGAAGAAGTGCTCACCCTTTTGAGAAAAGAGAAGGAATGGAGGGTAATATGCTTAAAAGATGAAGCCTTCAAATACCTTTATAAAGAGCAATTTAAAGGAGTTTAGGAGGTTGATGAAGGAGGAGAGAGATAAAGAGAGTGAAGATAATGATGTCTATGAAGAAAATCGGCATGAGCTTGGATTTGATCAGCAATAGTTGTCAAGCATGTTGGGTTATATTTAAGTTTGAAACCACGAGTGAATAAGATCAGGCAAAAGCGAGACACGTTGATCACTCTTGTGGATTTAACAAATGATCTAACCTCCACTCACAAGGAAGAGCCCACACCCTACGAAAGAAAAGATCGGACATGACCTTCTCAAAATTTTCTCCTTATTTGGCAAGCTTTGACTTAGAGCCTCCCAACATCATACCTTCTAAATCTTATAAGAGAAGGAAGTGAAATAACACAATTTAACTTTTCTTTTTCCCATTGTACTCCTTCATCATTATTAATATAAGCTCAGAAAAGTTCATTGAAAGTGCTTTGTGAATTGTTCTGTTAATTGGATGATTTGGTTTGATGCTTTCAATAATATTGCAATCAAAACATATACATTGTTGAACTGCTTAATTGGGACCTGGTAGTTGAATAAGTTTGAGAAAATGTGGTGTTGGGTGGATTGATACGAGTTAGTAAATTGGGTTGCTTATTGCCATGCTTAGTGTCTAAAGGAATGAATTTATTGTATTCAAGCTTTTATTGGTAAATGGCACTAACAAGCATGATTAAATCCAAACAATGCTGAGAGAAAAAAAAGAAAGAGTAGAAACTTCATTGAATTGAAGTAAAGTTGTTGTTATTTTAAATCAGAGTTGAAATTACGAAATTGGAAAAGGTAAACAATTGAAAACAAAATAAACTCTTGGAATGCATGTGTAAATAGTTGAGAATTGATATAAATCTGTAAAAACATCACACATAGTCAGTAAGTCTGACAAATTGAAAAAAGATTAGAGATATCTTTTGGGGTAATTGAAAGTTAAAGGAGTACAAAGGTCCTGAGAACTTGTTAGATTATTGGTCGAATGAAATCCGCAAGTAAAACAAGCAGCAAGAGAGCAGATAGAGGCCCTCTTTGAAAGTTTGAACATTTTTCAAGTCTACCCTCACTATATGCAGTTGCATACCTTAGTTCCAAGCTTTGAGCCAAATATGCCTAACTTCTTCAAATAAAGCAATTAGAAGCACAGAAATCCCTCACATAACTTCAATCCTGCAAAAGAGACGAAATTACCTATTTTGAACAAGAAAGTTTAACACATAAGAGAATAAGATTGGGGGAATATACTTCCCTACGGACTACAGAAGTAGACAAAATCAGACAGAAAGATTAAGAGGAGAAAAGAGTCAATTAAAGGGAATAAGTTTTGTCTTATGGTCTATCTCTCTTGACAGGTTAAGTTCTTAGGGGTGTTTTGACACCTAGTACCTAATACCCAGTTGGTATAGGATTCTTGACCTAAAGTTATCTAAGAGTGATAGAAAGCCTAAAAAGACAAAACATTGCACTATTTCTAAAACTTTGACGAGAGAAGAAGAACAAAAAGAATTCTAGAAAAGGAACTGGGATGATAAATATGAAGGTGGAAATCAAAGAGACCACAAAGTCGAGATGATACCTGAAAAGCGAGTTGGGGAGTTAGCAAAGTTCACATTAGTAGGAAAGGAAGGGATGAAAAAGGAAGGCTATTAAGCATAAGCGGAATAGGAGTGGAATCTGGGTAATTTATAGCCCTAAATTTTCCAATTGTCTGATTACCCGAAGCCTAACATTACAAGCCCAAAAAGACATATTGATCTTGAAGGTTGAATTTTGCTTACATTAGTGGAGATCGATATGAAAAACAAGCTTCTATGGGACTTTAACCTAATCTTCCAAGGAGAATCCCGAGAAGATTAACTAATCTGACAAGGAGAAAAGGAAAGAAGACCAACACACACGCATAAAACAGGATTGATTGACTGTGTTGTTTATAGTATAGGATTCATCAATTTATTTGTGATAGAAGTTGAAACCATTCCTTTTTCTTAGTTGAAAACTGAATTTTGAAATAATAATGCAACTTACTTATTTCAAGTCAATTGGTGGAATCAGCAAAGATTATAGTTGGAACAGAAAATTTTCCTTAAAAATAAAGTTCAATTGTTTGAGGACAAAAAAATCTTTATTTTCTTTGGCAGGGACAAGCAAATTTTATGTTTAGAGGAATTGATGATGAGTAAAAACTCATTGATTTTTTTAATCCATTTTTTTGATTAGAGTTACAATGTAATTACTTATTTTTATGCAGAAATATGGAGATTTTACCAAAATTATATTTTGCAGATTTTTATAGAAGAAGCTGAAATTCCAGCAAGAATTCAAAAGAAAAAGAGATCAATGGCCAAGCAACTATGTCGCGACATACAGTTGAGGTCGCAACAAGGAATTAATCGGTTCAGCAGTTTTTAAGTCGTGACCTGATTGATAACGTTACAACAACTCTGTAAGGAAAAGGATTCAAGTGTCTCATGACATCCTTGTGATCAGTTGCGAGAGAGAGAGATAATAAGACTGCACAAATGACGTCACGACAGAGAAATGAGGTTGCGACACGGAAAGAAGTCTAGGACAAACAAAAATTGCTGACGAGAAAAGTTGTTGAGGCGATTGTGGTTTTAAAGAGGCAGATCAAACATTGTTTATATGTCACGACAAGCGAGAACCTAAGTCGACATACTTTCACAGGTCGACTAGAAATAAAATGTCACGCCCAGAATCTCGATTAGGCCCGATTAGCGGATCAGAGCCCAGGGATTCGGGTCTTGCATTTCAGGCCCAGGACTCTTTATACGATTTTTTTTAAAACAAACTTGTACACGTAGGTATGGTCAAAAATAAAACTACCATAGTAGTAGTGTTCTGATGTCCTAAATATACGATCTGAGTCATTATATTCAAAAAAACTATACATTTACAATTCTTGTCGAGTGCGGAACCCTCTGATGATGAACCCTACTCTTGTGTTGTACGAAGAATACGGAAGTTCTCGGACGTCTTCTCACGTACCCTACACGGATTGAAGCCCGTGCTAAGCTTTGCAGCAGTGAAACATTTCTTATCTGACATAAATACGATTAGCGATGCGGTATCGAGAATGATGAGCATTCCGCATGTGAACTTGCTCGGTGCCAGAGCATACAGACTTATGCCGGAACATATATCGTACGATCTATACTTACTAAAGGGAATTACATATGCGGGCTATCCCTTATTTGGTCCTTGATGATTTACTCTTCTCCGCGGTCTTATACCTGCTTGATCGGATCTTATACTTACTATAGCAGAGACTTATTCTTGTCGGATCTTATACCTGACTTCAAATCTCCCGAAGGACCTTATACTTGAACAGTGGAATGAGTACTTATCTCCCATAGGATGCATATTTATACTTATGTTTGCTCCAGGACATATACTTGTTAGGTCTCCCGAAATGACACTTTTGTCAGACTTATGCGATGCTTGTCTCGAACTTATCCTCATTTCGATCTCAATGGGGATTCTGAAACTGTCTTATCTGAAGTGGCAATCGGTATGGGTATTTATATCTATCTAGTCCTCCGTAGGAGTTCTGAGAACTTATACTTATTCTCTGGGTTTACACTTGTTCGGAGGGTGCAGAAGGTATCACAGTGCAGACGTCATCACTTGATTTGCGGAACTTGAAATCTTATACGAGTGCAAGTAAGTACTACTTGATCAATTGTAATACGCTCTACATTAACTTGTGTTGTTGTCATATCCCAACAAGCCTAAGTTAAAGTATACCTATACTCATGCAGGAGTACGAAGTAGATACTACGGGTTTACGCTTATTCGAGGTGCCGTGGAATGCTACGAAGATATTACGGGCACATTATCTTGGTATTCTTGAACTTACCCTTATATGGAAGTACCCGTAAGTACTACAAAACTTATACTGGTACTTCATATCTTATACTTGTTCTACGAAGTATATCCTAGTCTTACAGAACTTATACATATATTTCAGATCTTACATGTATATTACGGAACTTATACTGGTCTTACGGAACTTATACTTGTATTACAGAACTTATACATGTATTTCAGATCTTACATGTATATTACGGAACCTATACTGGTCTTAAGGAACTTATACTGGTATTCCGGAGCACATACTTGTATTTCGGATCTTATACGTGTATTACAAAACTTATACATGTATTTCAGATCTCATACATGTATTACAGAACTTATACTTGTGTTCAAAGGAACATTAGCGTGCGAAGGTACGTGATGATGAGTCGGAACAAATCAGGATCATATCACATACAACGTCAGATCAGACTTCTACAGATACGGACATTAGTCTTTCGTAGGTACATATCATAGATTCATTATACGAGTAACCCCGTGATTCTGGACTTATACTTATTTCTGAGAACTTGTACTTATTTTACCGATGCGAGAGTACCGTGGGGTACTGCAGAGCTTATACTTTTTAACGTCTGGGGGTACCATGGGTACTATTGGACTTATACTTATTCGGACCTCCGTAGGAGTGAGTTTCTTCTTATGCGAAACATACTTATAACAGACCGTATGTTAATTCGGAATCTCCCAGTAGGATTCTGAGAGAACTGTGCTGACTAGAACTTATAATTATAACGAAGAACTATTATCATTCGGGACTCAGTAAGGAGTTCTGAGCTTATTAGTATAAAGTAACCATGGGTACTTCCTGCAGTTCATTATGCGGAATGCCGTAGGCACATTTGGACTTATGCTTATATTCTGAGACGCTTACTTTCTGAATCAGTGTACGAGTGATCTTGCAGAACTTATACTTGTATTCTGCGGGAGCCAGTACGTGGTCTTGCATAACATACTTGTATTGCGTGCGAGTACCGTGGGTACTCTGAGAACTTATCGGATACGGGGGAGTACGCATGGGTGTGAGCTTGTCGGATCACGAATGCGTGGTACCAGACAATTAAATACGAGGAGATACATTCGGATCTTTACTCTTATTCTTTATTGATTGTCTTATCATATATGCGTCGGCTACTAGACCTATCATAAGAAATGAATAAGGCGCGATGTAATAAGTGCAGGAAGGTACGATACGATCTTTGAGATGCTTAGTAGCACCATGCGGGCGTGCACCTTACCTTGTGAGTGTCGTAGCACCGACAAAAGTGCAAAAGCGCCGATCGGGAGTCTTAGGAAGCACTTGAAGGAGGGATCCACTCATTCATTTGCACGATTACCTGGTAGTCCTCTTGTCATCGTCTTTCGAGGAACTTATAACCTTCTTCGTAACGTTATTGATGTGACATATTCGCCCCATATTCATGTTAAGTGTTCATTTTCGAGTTCATTTGCGGGTTTCATGCCTATTCCATATGGCATTTCGGATACTTTATGCGTTATGATGCCTATCCACACATCATTCAAGTATTCTTGTCCCTCTGAATTTATTTCACTTAGAAATTGGAATCATTCCAATTTGGATCATCAACTCAAGTTATGGCATTTTCATACTTGACTAGTCGGTTTCTGGAATTTTAAGACAGTTTGGAATATTCATTTTCCAGTGTCTTGTTGTCTCCATATTTGACAACCCGGTTCTTTGTACTCCCTTTAAATTTAAGGTGTTAAAGGGTTCTATTCAAGCTGGAATCGCAATTCAGACACGGAACTCAAGTTACATAAAAACAACCAGGACTACTCCATGTTCAAGGCGATGCGATGGTGGCTTTTGTAAGCGCCAGCTTTGAGTGGATTTTTCTACCACTTATATTCAGAATTTGACGATTCCTATTTCTTTATTTTTTGTTCTTCTTGAAGTCTATTTTAATTGGCCACTTGAATCACTCAAATCTAATAAGAAATGAGCAAGTTATGGCCAAAAATCTGGCTAGTTAGAATAGGAAAACCAAGCCCGGGGTGTACTGTACACCCCTAATGCCGGTACACTTTGGCAAAAAATGACCCGAGGCAGAAAGTGTGCAGGTACAAGCTCAAGGTGTACCGAGTGCACTTCACCAATGCCCATAATGGGTATTTTCTCCCCTCATGCCTTTCATCCATAGATCACTCTAATGCATTCTTAGAATGCAAAAACTAACATGGAATCCCTCGAAACAACTCCACAAATACTTTTAATTTGCAAAAGAATCCCAGGATTCATACCAAAATTCACCCAATTCTACAAAACCTTGGAATTGTGAAGGATTCCATATCTACTCCTTATCATCTAGGGCTTTTCAACCAAACTTCCCTTAAATCTAGAGTTAAATTGTTTGCTTAACAAAACCTAGAAAAAGGAGCAAATTAATGGCCAAATGAAACCACAGCAATCCATAATCCATACACAATTCATACCAAGTCAAGCATCCATACTTAAATTCGAGTTTCCATACAAAATTCAAGTTTCCATGCAGCTTGATCTTGGCTCCTCAAATCTTCTTCCTCTTCCCTCTTCCGTTTTCTTTTCCTTCCCAATGAGACCAATTTTGGTCTTTAAATCCATGTTTGCTAAGGCCATGTTTGGCCCTCCAAAAACCATTTTTGAGTTAAGTTTCATTATTTGCAAAAGATCATGTGTTTGACTATTCCAAGTTCCCAAAATTGTATTTTGGCTCATAGTCTCTTCAATTTATGACTTTTAAGCCCCTTTTTGGATCAATTACAAAATTGTCCTTAAGTCTTGTAAATTTCCGGGTCTCTCGTTTTCGTGTTTCGCATTTAACTCACGAAACAGTCAAATTATGCTTACAAAATACCCTAAACATGTCGAAAACAACTAGGATATATTTCGGGGTGTTACATAAAAGCAGAGTTGAGTAAAAACAGTTGTGACTAAGGGAATGAAGTTGCGACAAGGTGAGAAGTAAAACGTATAGTCAAGTCGCGACATACTTTTGAGGTCGCAACAGAAAGTGCAACAAGGAAAGAAACCACCTGGTCGCAACTTCACTACGTGTCGACACCAAAAACAAAGATAACCTGGTCGTAATGTGATAACTAATGTCACGACAAGGAATTGTTGCTAAATGAACTGACAAAGGCTCCACAAGGCAAATTGTCGTTGCGACAAAATATAAGTTGAAGACAATAGTGAGGTCGTGACATATAAATCATGTCGCGACATTAAAATGAGCGGAACCGCTAAAACATGTTGTGACTAAAACCATAAGATCCTTGCTTTCCATGTAAAATCCATACCAAAAATCATAGAAATCCATACCTTTTTTCTCTTCCTCTTCTTCTTCTTCTTTCTTTCTCTTTCTTCTCTCTCCTCTTCTTGGCCCATACGAAGTGCTTCCTGACTGGGGAGACCAAAAAATGTGATATTTTTGGTCTCCTTCCCCTTTTTATACTTAACCTTTCTAATTATTGCACACTGATCCTCCAACTTTCTTTATTTACAATTCAACTTATGATATATTCTAGTTTAGCCCACACTCTTCTTATTTTATGACTTTCATATCCTTTTGCCAATTTACAAATTTGTTTTTGTTTGTAATTTTCCTGTTTCTAATTTCCATGTTTCACATTTAAATCATTTAACGCTCAATTATATTACAAATACCTAAACATGTCGAAATGATCAGGTATATTTCGGTACACTCTCCCCTTAAAATAAATTTCATTCTAAATTTCGAATCGAAAGATGAGGGTACTATGCCCCCGTACCAAAAACTTCCATTTTCATATATGGCATAATCAGTCTTGTCTTCAATATTGACTATATGAACTATCTCTTGTAACTTGACATCATCTTTCTGAGCATTTACTATCGTTTGCTTCAAATCTGGTACAACTCTTAATTGAGCCATTAAAACTCCATCAGAATCAAAGTTGGATTAACACTTATCCATTCTCGACATTATACAAAACAAGGTCTCCCACATTAGGCCAACACATTGCCATGTAGGTACATCCTTAATCGAAGACTTCCTGCAAACGCCTAAACCTGCCCGATAATAACTTGTCACACCTCTCGATTCCCTGACCGACCAATGGCGATCCGAACCAGCTGTGGCTGTGAGACCATATACTGACTCTTACCCGTTTTTTTTTTTTTTCCTCGAGCTGAACTTAATTGCGGGTATACAAACAATTTCGTAATAACAAAAATCATTTACATATACAAAAGAACTACCATCGAGTAGTGTCCATCAAAATCTATACATTACAGCATCGAAATCTCATTTACATATACAAAACTCAGACTTTATGATTGCATAAATCAAAGCGGACATCTTGTGATGAACCCCTACTAGTGTGTTGGGCTCACCAGATATGGAAGCTTTGACGCCTTCTCTGTACCTACATGGATTAAAAACCCGTGCTAAGCTTTATGCTTAGTGGGAAACATATGTCTTATGCATATACATATTTAAAGCATAAAACAATAACAAATATCAGAATTTTCATGCATTCATATAATGAACTTATACCATTACTTATGCTTATAACAGACTTATGCTTATTCACCGACGAGTTACAGAGCTTATTACCCGTACGTACTATAAAGCTTATACTGATACTTCTTATCTTATACTTACTCAGAACTTACACTTATAGCAGACTTATTCTTATTTCGATCTCCCGTAGGACACATATTTATACTTATCTCCCGTAGGACACATACTTATTCAGATTCCTCGTATACGGTACTGAACTTATACATATATTTTGCGACAAGAACAAATTAAGAAGGGCCACCACGCAGTCGCGACACACTTTCTAGGTCACGACCAGAAATGAAGCTGAATTGATGGGAAACTGTTGTGAGTCGAAAATGAGGTTGCGACAAGATTGGAAGAAAGAACAGTCGCGACATGATTTTGAAGTCGCGACAAGAATGGCATTGAGAAAAGAAACTACCTTGCGCGACCTAATTTCCTTGTCGCAACAAGAAAACAAATACAGTAATTGGAGTCTCAACTTGCACGAGGCCGAAACTAGATATGATGTCGCAACATGAAAGGGAAGCTGTGACCAAGGATCAAAATTATTGACAATAGAAATGGTGTCGCGACACAAAAATGAGGTTGCAACAAAGAATCTAGTAAAATGAAGGACAACCTAGTCGTGACAAGAAATTGAGGTAGCGACACCGAACTCAACAAGGGAAGAAAAAGCCAGGTCATGACATACAATTGAGGTTGCGACACAAAATCCAGTAAAAGGAAAGATAATCAGGTCACGACAAGAAAGTGTGGTCATGACATAAACACTTGGAGGCCAGAGAAAGTTGTCGCGACGAGGACCAAATTGGCTTACAACAAAAACGGTGTTGCGACAAAGAAAATTTGTCACGACACATAATTCAACTAAGGAAGAAAGAGCCAGGTCGCAACATGGATTTATGGTCCCGACACAAATACTTGGAAACAAGAAAATGTGGTCGCAACAAGAGTCATCACCACTGGCAACTCAACTAAGTCGTGACAAGGAATTCATGTCACGACCACTAACGGAAGAAAATTGCAGAGAACAAAGTCGCGACAGAGAATCGAGATCGCGACCTGAGCGTGCTGAGTCGCCATCCAATACCGGGGGAAATCCACCCCGAAGCCTCGAATCAGGCCCCAATTGCCGGAAATGTATAAATAGGAGTTTTGCACCATTAAAAGGATATTCTTCAACCCAAAACTTGGGGAAGAAGAAGACTCAATTGTATAATTCCTATAGATTTTCTCGCTTCTTTTCTCGATCTAACAAGACTCGCTTTTAATGTTGAAGCTCGATTTAATTCATTTTCTTTTCCACTACGCCCGGAATCAATGAAGTTTAGACAATTTCTAGAATTCGTTTCTTCCAGTTGATTACAATTAAGTGGATGTTCTTGATCAATACTCCATTGTCGATTGTGACTTCAGAATTGAGAAGCCACTTCCATCGAATAGATCTCATGTTAAAGTTATAGCCTATTCGGCCAATTAGACGGGATTTCCGTAAATCGGGGATTTTCATTTATTTGATTGATGTTGTTCGTGAATTGAGTTGTTCCCAATAGCTCCAAATACCATTCAAGGATTGTATCATGTTCGATTTCAGAAGCCCTCTGAGTGACATAGAGATGGAGATTCCTGAGAGCTTGGAACATTCAACCTGTGGGTATGTTAGACTACCATTGAAGAACTAAGGAGCTCGAGAATTCATTTCGATAAATTTCCACTCCATCATAATAAGTTAAAGGGAATTATTTATCAATTTAAATAATCAGAGATTTCACCTTAATCTGTTGGATAGATCTTAATCCTGTGTCAGCCGGGATCTAATCAAGGAAAAGGAAAAATCAATAGATTTAAAGGAGGAGTCATCAACCAATTTGTAAAGGTTTTGCAATGACCCAGACTTGGGATGCAAGAAATCGCAGCTCCAAGAATGGCACGGGTGACAAAAAAAAAAATACCTGTGATCTTTTATAAAGAGTGTTCTGAATACAAGTAACTGATTAGATCATTTTCTTTGAAAGAAGAAGGGACCTCTAATTAGTGAATAGTGGAGAAATCCAAATTACATTACTAGGCAGAAATTGACAAATCCAAAATCAGATTGAGAGAATCAATGGGTTATAATGCGTAAATCGACTGCTCCACGCCAGCTTCATGTTAGTGTCCATTTCTTGCGTAGAACTCGATTCTATTCAAGTATTTTGTTAGTTCAATTCAAATTTTATTTTAATTAGATGAATGTAATATAGGATTATCTTGTCTTTTAAATTTTTGGCCAAACCATTAAAAGGAGGTTCAAAGAGTATGGATCTTGAGAAGTTAGGTAGTCGATTTCAACATTTACAGATCTCCGGGAATGATATCCGACTTACAACCATTTTTTACTACTTATATGACCTGCACTTGCGTTGTCATACTAAACCCATTATTAATTCCATAAATAAAATCATGACCATTTTCAAATAACTCTTATTCAACTCTTGACATGCGAAAATTCAGCGCTCAGAGGCGATAAACAGTGGTTTAGTTTATATTTTCACATACAAACAGAATTCTCATACATCAGTCAACATATGTCGAAAAGGTATTGAAGCAATTTAACATGAACAAAGCACATCCATTAGGTTCTCCAATGATTGCTAGATCCCTTGATGTCAAGAAAGATCATTTTCGTCCAAAAGAAGAAATGAAGCACTACTTGGTCATGAAGTAGCATATCTTAAAAGGCACTGCGCTTATATACTTGAAGACGCTGTACAAGGCCGATATTGCATTTTCGCCAATTTGTCGCAAGATTTAGCTCTCGCACTCAACTCAAGACACCGAATGGCGTGAAACATATCTTACGCTACCTTCGCGGAACTACAGATTTTGGTTTATTTTATTCAAATGAATCAACTCTAAAAGGATATAGTACATTCGGATACCTATCCGACCTCACAAGGCCCGCCACAACAGCAGGATGTATTCACGTGGCAATACCGTGAATTTCTTACATCAACCAAGCGCACTTGACCGCCACTTAATCACTCTAAGATAACCGCACCCATGCAAGTTAAGTCGTGAACGCTAGATGGCATCAATGGTACACCACACCGAATAATGTGGTGTTACCTTTGATTACAAGTATTCCAACAACAATTTACGCGAAGACAACGCCAAGGTGGTATTGAACAAATCAAAGAAGGATACATTATAGGTGACAGAACCAAGCATATCTCACCAAAGTTTTTCTTCACTCACGAATCAGGCAGTCGCGAAATCAAGTTAAGCAAATAAGGCCTGAGTGATAATGTTAGATTTATTTGTCAAAGTTTTGCCATCATCGATATTCAAGAAATCGGCGATATCGGGATGCGCCGAAGCCGGCGATCAATCAAATTGATACTCCATTGTATATTATCTTCAAGTCTAATGCTTATCTGGACATATGCTCGCTATACTATTTTTCCTTCGTCCGCTTTTCCTGACGCTTTAATGACAAGGTTTTAACAAAGCGTTTTATACCCAACATAACTCTAAGATTTATAAAATGTTGTACCTATTTTCCTTGCTACATTTTTTCCTCGAGATTTTTTTTTTAAGAAGTTTTAATGAAATACATTATCTTAAGATGCATGGGCATCCAAGTGAGTATCAATGGTGGATGACCACTTATATTTTGCCTAAGTAACCCCCCTTAACATTAAGGATTGTGACCCTTCCTACACCCTCGCTTCTTCATATCCGCATCATGAACATAAAATGGCGACTTAGACCCTTTCAAGAGAGACGAAAAGACAATAATTTCTTATCTAAATTCTTCTACCTTTTCATTACTTTCACAACAACTCTTATTTATTTATTTATCATGTTTGCATGGCGCTGAGCCTGAATGGCTCAGATAATACCAAGACAAATGTTACTTTTTTTTAACCAATAGCAATTAAACTAAATCAATATTCTTAAATATTTTGGATCATTAAAATAATTCATTGTTGTTTTATTATGATAAAATATATTTATTGAGCTTCAAATAAAGAACTTCAATTCAAATTTGTTTTTAAATTAAACAAACTTAAATAAATTCTAGATGGTTTAAAATGTTAAAATCCAATTCATCATTTTTTAACAGATATTCACATTGTATTATATTATAAGATTAGTTTCTTCATAATTTTTGTTTATCGAATTTAATGCTTATGAGATTAGTCAAAATGTGCAAACTGGCTTGAACGGTCACAATTATCAAAATTAAATTAAAAAAATAAAGAAAAAAAATAAACTTCTATACACATCAAGACAACAAACTGTAATCCACCCAACCATACCTTTTTACAGCATCCGGGAAAGAGTTGAACTTGATTACAGTATGGTATTAGTAATTTTAATTTACTATAGTAGGAAGTGGAACGGTTTATAGTATTTATCAATATTTTAAAAATTAGATCGATAATTAAATTAAAAAAAACTATTTATTAACAGTTTAAAGATTAAATCGATGAATGAATTATGATTCTAATTTGAGATCGAAAAGGTCATCGATGGTATAACCGGATCGCACCGACAGATTGGATCCGAATTCTAAAACACTGAATTATTTACAAGTAACGTTAATTAAGAGACGGGACCTATTGCCTATTGGGAGGATTCACAGTAGCAATATAAACTCCCCCACTTCTAACCCTTTCTCTTTTTGAATTTTGTGGCTCCCCACACTCCCCCTCTCACTCTCTCTCTCTCTCTCTCTCTCTCCGGCCTTTACCTAATTCTTTCTCCCAAATTTTCTCCGGAAACAAACACACACTTCATTCTTGTCGCTCCATGACTCAATTTTGAATCAGGTCTCCTTTCCGGAATTTCTTCCCCCGAATGTGCTAATGATGGGACTTCATGATCCATCGATGAGCAGTGCGCCAGCGGAGATGACACCGTTAAGCTTCTGATGTCTCCGTCGAGCCTCGGGCGATCCTTGTACCTTGAGTACCCTTCCTCCCGGTCACCAAGTTAACTCTGTCAAGTGGAATCACCAGTTGGTCACTGACTCTTATTTTCTTCCTTTCTTCAGCTATTCTGTTTGCTGCCTGGAAATGGTGAAAACGAGGGATCGGGTTTTTGAATGTGGAGAAGATAATAAAAATTCTACTCTGCCAATCGGGATTTAGATGCATTAAGTTTTGCGTTTTCCCTGCAACCAAACGGATTTTTTATGTCTGCATTTCTCGACTCTCTCGAAATCCGATTGGGGAAGTGATTTTTTTGCAGATTTGGTTGTGGCGAGTGCTGGAGATGATAAGAAGATCTCTCTGTGGCGGAAAATGGGATATGAGCATGGGGACTATTCCGTTGCTGGAACTGGATAGTGGTGACAACATTGAGGTGAACCTTCCTCTTATTTTGTAGTTGTTTGATGGCTAGATTTTTTTCATGGTTTTGTCCAAGTGAGTGTTCACAGTTTTGTGTGGCTCCGAGAGGAAGTTCTTTGCACATATGTCTTACTTACACTGGTGAAGATTGAGAGGAATATTATCCCACCCGCTATCTTGAGGTGGGGAATGAAAGTGGTGATCCCAGAGCCGCATAATTAATTTCCTGAAAATGCGGTAGATATGTAGAAATTATTTATATACCGGGAAATCCAGAATGTGTTGCTGGGCTTAGATATACCTGTACTTTGGGGTCACATCTGGATACCCTTCAGAAATTGGATGGACCCTCTGTGTTTGGAGTTGGAATTTGAAATCAAGCATTTGTTTATCCAATTGAATATATTAAGAAAATGGAGATGATAGCGGGAAAGTGATGGTATATGGGATAAAGCTGTGTTCTCTTAAAAGACAATGTTTCAAAATTTTACCATAACTCATGAAATTGCTATTGTTTTCTGTATGACCAAATTCAACATGAGGGAATCAATAGCTATCATGTGGCATCCAAATAGGTTTCTATTCTACGAATATGTGTTAAGCAGTCAAATTTTTTTTGTGATAAATTTTTTTGTACACATCAAGAGAATGGCATGGTTCATTGCTTTTTGGTTGGATTTCTTTTCTTTTTATTTGCAGGAGTCTATATTGGCTATCAGCTTTAGCAACAAGGGATCCCGGTACATATGTCTGGAGGAAGTGGTCAAGTTGTAAGAATATGGATTTACAGAGGAAACGCTGCATTAAATGGTTAAGGGTCATACTGATACAATAACAGGTGCAATGTACAATTGCAAGGATGAGCATCTGGCTTCCATCAGTTTAAACGGGGATCTTATTCTACACAACCTTGCCTCTGGTGCCAGAGCTGCTGAACTCAAGGACCCTAATGAGCAGGTTATCTAGTTGATGCATCTGGGTGATCTTTGGTTTGTAGAGTCTCTAAATGCTAATTATTGGATGGATAATGTTGATCAGGTATTGAGAGTGCTTGACTATTCCCGGATTAGTAGACACTTTTTGGTGACTGCTGGAGATGATGGGTCCATACATATGTGGGATACAACTGGTCGCAATCCAAAGGTTTGTGCATTCTATTATAAATTGTTAAGGATTAGTTTCCTAATCCATTTAGGAATCTTTTTCTTCTTTCCTTTTCTCTTTAGTCTCCTAATTAGACTCTCTAATTTTGTTTCATTTCTTTGCTTTAACACTAGAGTATAAATATCTATGCTCCTTCACTTTGTTAATCAAATGAAAATCAAAGAGTTATTTTTCTCTTTCACATGAATGCGTAAGGTATATGGACACAAATCTGATATGATCAAAATTGTTTTATCCTTCAAAACTGTTCAACTTACTTAAAAACTCTATGTTTTGATAACTTCCATAAAACATTTAAAGTACTCAAGAAGTTGGAAAAATAGATCTTGAATCTTGTTTTGGGACAGTCCTGTTGTTTGTGCTTTGTTGCTGCACTATTTCCAGAGTGCATGACTCCCAGAGGGTGTATATACACCTTATATTCTGCATAGCATCTTGCCAGTTCCTTCATGCAATTTCTTTTCAAACCAAACGCACCTTATTGGATATGCTTTCTCCTTTACCAGATGATGCCTTATTCGATCTAGATGTGTTGATGGAATTGGTATTACTGTAGCGCAGTTACCTTCTGTTTTTCCACCTTTATTTAACTGGATCACCCACTTTTTTTGGTTCCTGAACAATGTTTCTGTTGTTTGCTATGCATAATGTTTTAGGTATTGAATTGATTACTTTCCTACTATTAATAGGTTTCTTAAGTTGACAAACATTCTGCTCCAACTGCTGGTGTTAGCCACCTTCAAAATGATAAGGTCTCTTCATCGTATATTTTTGTTTGTTTGACCTATAGAAAGAATGCTGAATCATATGTATGTCATTTAATGGCGAAGCTTCGTTATGTTATAATCTCTGAGAAAAGTATTCAAACATTCTGTTGTTCCAAACCGGTTCCCCTTTGACAGATCATTGCTACTGTTGGCCTGGATAAAAAGTTATATACTTTTGATATGGGTTCCAGAAGACCTTCATCTTGCATTCCTTATGAGGCACCTTTCTCTTCATTAGCATTTAGAGATGATGGTTTGATACTTGCAGCTGGAACAAGTAGTGGCCGGGTGGTATTTTACGATGTTCGAGGAAAACCACAGCCTTTTACTGTTCTTCGTGCTTACAGTAGTTCAGAGGTGAACATTTTTACCTTAATACTTTCCTTTCAATTTAGAGATCCGTAAATTGGACTTTGTTTTGTTGTTTGTAAAGTTACCACATGTAAGACAAAGCGTACTGATGGTTTCTTTGCTCCTTGGTTAAATAAAAGCAGTATCAAGAGAAAGTGGCAGCACCAACCATAATTTGTTTGTTTTTTATCTCCTACTTCTATGATGGAATTAAAAGTTTTCTCCATAATTTTTTTGGTTTGTCCTAATAATGCTGTGGTTTTGCTTGTTGCTGGATATCTTCTTTCTATTTCTTTCTCATTTGTCCTAATGCTCTTTGTGTTCAGAGCAAAGAACAATAGAGCTTATGTTTTGATATAAGTCACTGCCATCACTTTTTATGCCCTGGCATTGTTATGATGGAGTTTTGAGGACAATGACTGAGGAGAGGGAGGCAAGGGAAATCGGAAGGCCCCATGAGTTAGATTACACTCCACTAGAAAATCCTATTGACCAGCTAGGAGTTGGATCTATAGTATTTAATTAAATGTACGTACTTGGTAACTATTTGATTTATACAAAGGCTAGGTTAAAGCTGTTGTAAACAAGTGAAATTCTGATGCAGAATATATTTGATTGGTTGTTAACTCATGTCTAGGCATCTCTGTGCCATCTAAGAGTTTCACCATGAATAAATTTTCTTACTGATGACATTGTATCATTCAGTTTACAGATTTGAATTTAAACAACCTGAATTTTCCTAGTCTTGCTAATACTGAGCGTCCATTTCTTAAAGGATAATGTTTATACTTTTTATCAGGCTGTTACAAGTTTATGCTGGCAAAGATCAAAGCCTGTTATTGTAAATGAAAGCAATTGCACCCCTGAGACTGCTCTTTTAGGAGGTGCTGTTGAGATTCAACTCTGCGCCAGACCCACTTCCTTCGTGACATCGCAAGCCTTTCTCACTTTCCACAGCACTACCTGCTTTCCTCGAAATCTTGGCCGTCCAGGTCCCTCTGGTAGAACATCTTCTCCTACCACAACCAGTGAGAAATCCAGTATCCAGCTTGCTTTATTTGTCCATGGAAGAGGAAACGCCACAAAAAAACATTCTGTGGCCAGGTGGAACATTGGCAAGATTACATGCTCCTCGTACTAGTTATAACTTCAAGGATGATATGGAAGTATTTTCACCACTTGTGGATATTCAGCCCATTACGCCCTCACTCGATAAGCTGTGGGGGGACAATCATGAAGCAGCAAAGAAAGATCATCTGCCCATTGATAAGAAGCCCTCATCTCTGTTGTTTCCTTCGTCCAGTAGGAGATTCCCTTTTGTAGATGATGGGGCCACTGATCATCCAATATTTGATTGGAAATCAAGTTCTACTTCCAGGCAGGTATGTTACCACTTTACTCTTAATTCTGTGGATATTCACACTATGTGGGATATGTTTTTATCTTATTGCTATTTTTCTCTTTCTGGCTGAAGTATCATCTACCTAGGCGACTATGCCCCTTTATTTTTACATCAATAATATTAGTCAGTATATCTTAGCAAATACAAATGAATGACTTACATAACTTCTCTATTGTGCTACACCATTGACCACTTCTGATTCCTGAATGAAAATTGAAAAATCAATAGATCAAGCATTTGTCGTTTCAGTTCATAATCTAAGAAATGGACATTAAAATATTTGGATATTATGCTTGGGCTTTAATCTCACAGACGAAAGGCCATAGGGAAGGAACACAATATTCTCTTTGCTGCATAATGCTAATACACTTGTACTACATGTTAATGTA
This sequence comes from Tetrastigma voinierianum, assembly GCA_016808115.1. Lineage (NCBI taxonomy): Eukaryota > Viridiplantae > Streptophyta > Magnoliopsida > Vitales > Vitaceae > Tetrastigma > Tetrastigma voinierianum. The sequence continues at coordinate 13,644 of JAEQBH010002454.1, read as the reverse complement.
GAAAATCAACTGATACCTGAGTGATGATACTGATCTGCATCGTGGCTATCACAAATAGAAACAGTAGTAAACCAAAATATTGAATTAATGTATAGCAAATTAGGTTAACGTGCATGGTGAGTCTTATGCAACTTTCTAGTATGTCATAATGATGCAAAATTTAGTTCTTGCAACAGCTGAATTTGATGACCCCTGTTGAATTATGTGGAGTTTGATTTGTTTATTCTTAGAGTTCTATTTCACCACGCTTTGAGCAGGATGACACTCGAGCTTCCCTTACTCTGCTGGGATCTACTCCTGCTCCATCTTCCAAGAGCGAAGACGACTCCATCACTCCTCCAGAAGCTTGGGGCGGTGAGAGATTGTCTGATAAATTTACTCATCATCGCCAGTCAGCCAATTCACCATCTCGCTTTGCAACGTTGACAACCAGTGATCCGACATCAGGATCCATGCTTTCTGGATTACTAGATCTATCTTTGTCAACAAGTCGTGACAAGCATATCTTTGGTCAAATTCAAATCTGGGTTATGCAAATTTGCGCCCAAAGATGTCTCTTCCAGTCAGGAAACTTCTTTGGGATTTTCGGAACATGTACCTTAGTCGATATGTCTCTGGGCACAAAGGTGCTACTGGGCCTTACTAACCTTGAATTGCCAGGGCCAACTTTGAGCCTCCCTCGAAGGTTTTCCACTTATGCAGAGAGAATAAGCACCACTTCTTCCTTCAGTGATGGGATATCCCTTGCAACGGGTTCACCAAAAACTAAGAAATCAGGAGCTGAAACCCGGGAGGAACTTTTACATAGCTTGCTGTCAAGGACTGACATATCCTCTGCCATGGAATCAGGAATGGTTCCATCAATAAACGTATGAAATATCTCCAGATGAGTTTAACAACTGTTTCTCTGTTTGCTTCTTCATATCCAGTTCTTTGCTTTTAGAGAAATGCATGAACATGATAAATGATTACTATCATCCTGTTGGGTAAAGCATAGATCATCCATGGGTGGTCCATGTTCAATTTTTTTTTTTTATTCCAGTTTTCGACCTTCTTTTATGATATTAATATGGTCAAATACATATGCTTTGTGCTACTGTGACAGGGAAGAACATCACAACCTCAGAAAGCCCCACTACAGGCAGATTCACAGTTGGGGAACTCATTTACACTTCAGCTGTTTCAACGCACCTTAGAAGAAACTCTGGGCTCGTTTCAGAATTCCATACATGAGGACATGAAGAACCTTCATATTGAAATTCTGAGACAATTTCATATACAAGAGGTACACTTATCTATTCTTCTCCTTCTCCTTCTCTCGACTTTTGCTGCTGTAAACTAATCTTGCTGGGCGACACTGAACAGACGGATATGTCTAGTGTGATGAGCTCGATTTTGAAGAATCAAGTGGAGCTGATGAAAGAAGTCCAATCTCTCAGAAAGAAACCAGCAGCCTGCCAATTGCTTTGAGCTCTTCTAACATTGTAATATAGATGTATCTCTATTCTTTAAGGACTTGGCTGTTGTTTGTTTTCCTAATTTGTAGCCCTTTTGATAGACATGCCATGCCATGCCGGCTTTACTAAAGTGGTGCAGATGAGAATGAGGGAAAAAAATATGAAGAAAAGAAATAGCAACTATTTTTTTTTAGGTGTTCAAGCTTGTGAATGTGTATAGAAATTCGAATTGTTCTTTCAGCTAATGAAATTGAGCTTTGATTTGCGTCTTTTATGCATACTTAATACTTATACGGCATGTTACCCAGTATGATTCTCCAATTTCGGTGCAACCAATGCGTCTTGTTCCTTTTGAATTATGAATTTTTATTTTTTTTTGTTAAAAAAAAGAAGAAAATAAAACGAAATCCCCAATACAATATTAACTTGGGAGAAAATAAAAGCAAGGAACGAGAATCCAAAAACCTTGGCTAGGTTTGGATGTTGGCAAACTTAAGGCTACGTTTGGAACTTGGAAAGTACTATTATATGGAATATCATTTCCTCATGTTTGGTTTTTAACAATGGAAAAAGTATTCAGTTAAAATATAATTAAAATTCTTCAAAATTTTATCTATTTTTTAATTTTTTTAATCCTTATGTAATAGAGAGTAACAAATAAAATGAATTAGAATCAACATATATAATTAATTTATTAAGTTTAAGCTTATTTTTTATTTTTCTCTGAATTTTATTTCTTTCTTTTCCTTCATATTTTCTTTCCTTAATACTGTTCAAGCTCAAAACATAACCTAAAAGAAGGTGCAAGGGAAAGAGAAGGAAAATGGTAAAAGAAAGAAAATAGAGAGGAAGGAAAATTATAAATTATTGTCAAACAAACAATTACGGAGGTCATATACATAAAATAATGGAGGTTCATGAACGATCCATCATATTTACAACAAAAAAATAAAATTATAATCAATCAATTATTTTGTTTACCATTTTAAACTGAATAAGCTTTAAATTAATCTATTAACATATATTTTTCCTTTAAATGTGAAAATAGAGAGGAAGGAAAATTATTGTAAAACAAAAAATTACGTAGGTCATATATAATAAATATAATGGAGGTCTATAAACGACCCATCATCTTTACAACAAAAAAATAAAATTATGATCAATCAATTGTTTTGTTTACCATTTTAAACCGAATTAGCTTTAAATTAATCTTATTTTATATTATATTTTCCTTGAAATGTGAAAATCACACAAAAATCTTTTTTTTTTTTTTTTTTATAGTTTTTTTAGTACTTTTTCAAACCAAACACAATCCTAGAGTCAATATAAAATGCATCTTAATTGAAATACCTAATCCCTCTCTTAGTAAAGCCAACAGGACTTTTAGCTGGTGATATTTTTTCTATCAGCATATGAAACTTGAGTATGTGGTTAAAGACAATAATCTTTCAACAAATAAATAGCATTAGTTACAGCATGAAGGGGGACCACTGCTGCAGTGTGTCCCAAGTTTTAAAGTGAGACTCACCTACAAAAAATGATCCAAAAACTCATTTCTTTCTGTGAGCATTTGGTGATAGAATGAGGTTGGATTGGAAAGCGGGGTGGCAGGTTTAAAATGTTTGCACGAAGCTTGTAATTGTAGAATACATTCCATACCTCGTTGGAGGAAGAGCTGCATGCCAACTAAAAGGGTCTTTCTTATTCAGAATTAGATTCCATGCCTCACTTCTTCACTATTCTCAACACGTCGCCCACAAGATGTAACGACCCCGTCACAAGAACCTGATGAATCAATTACAGGGAAAATTCTTATATGGAATTTTATGAAGATCAATTTAATATATATGCTAAGTCTTATATTTTGAGCTGGTCAGAAGGGCTTTCAAAGCAATTAAGACGAAATGACTTGACTGTATTATATGAAAGGATCACTCATATATATAAGTAAGCTCTTTATATATTTTGAGAGCTGGTCAGTGGCTTTGAAGTACTAAGATTGAAATGACTTGACTGTATATTCAGTGTCAATTTCAACCCGTAATAGGCAGGGCAAAGATGATGAAAAGTGTACCATAGAGTACCCGGCAATGTAAAACCTATGATGAAAAGTTACCAAAGGATTGAGAATAGACATCGCTTTCTTTTTCTTTCTCAAAGTCTTTCTACTTCCAAACATATATGGAAGACACTTCATCAGCATTGAAACTTTAACATGCTCAATGAGAAGAATCAGTAAATCAAAGTTTAAAAAGCCCAAAAAAAAGGGTTTTCCCTAACAAGTTGATGAACCATAATATATATATTCAATTTTGTTCCAAAAGAAGGTTGGTGTTACCTGAAAGCGAACAGATTGATTTTCTCGAACACTGTCCCCTGAGCTACGACAGCTAACGGAAGAGAAGGAATACAGTGCTATTCTCATATCTTGTCACACTTTTGTGTCATCTTTTCCTTCTTCATGAGTATCTATGTTCTTGCCATCCCCTCCTATTAAGTCCAAAGATCATCAAACATACAGAGCAAGTCAAAGAAAACAAGCTGCCTCATAACTCCTCGAGATTAATGAAAGAAACGATTAAAATCAAGTGAAATAAGATAATGACTTATTAATTCAACATCCCAATTCCATGAAAGAATTGTGCTCACCCAATTAGTATTAAGTGTAATCACTGACAATAAGTTGACTGCTGAAGCAACGGGTGAAGTTAGAATTTTTTTATGATCTCTGTAAGATTGTAGGAATGCATACCATGGAGGAGGCTCTCCCATACTCTTGGAAGAAGCCAACTGCCATGACAAGTCAACTTGCAAATCAGTTGGGGATAAAGATTTGAGTTCCAACCTTATTGTATACTGATATATTTGGCACAAAGAGTGCCTGCTTGAAGTGGACCCCTGAAACATCAATTTCACATGTTAAACTCCATGACTATCAAAAGTTTTTGTTTGTTTATTTATTTGGATCAATTCTCTCCCCTTTTATTGCCCTTCAGAGGATGGTTAATTATAATGGCATGCTTGGTATGTGGGAATAAGGAATGGAAATGAGAAATTTTCATTCATCTATATTTGGATTACGGTTAGAAATAAGAATAAGAAATAAAAATCATTATCATGAAAAAAAAAATCCACTCAATTCCTCTTTTTCACAAGGTATTCTAATGCACTTCCATTTCTATTCTACTCATTCCTATCCGTAGGTCACATGTCTATAAGATCAGATAGCAGGCTTCGGCCGATGTAGTTTGGAGTATCATTTAACTTAACCATTTCTCATATTATTTCATCCATGTCTGACAACCATGTTTGTTGCCAACAGATATTCAGTGAATGAATCTAAAGATACATCTTGTTTTGATACTCACCATGACTAGCACATGTATTCATCAAGTTTGGAAGAAGCAAATGAGGATCCCGTACAGACATACAATTGAACAGAAGTATCTGCGTGTATTTTTCAACAACACTATCTTAGTAACATGCAAGATAGAAATAAGTGGATACTAATAAACACTTCCTATACATAAAAAAGTACTCAATGAAGAAGAGCAGAATATTGTAAACTTATATTCAGCTTAAAGAGTTTGAATATCTTTCATCACATCTAAATGTCACTTGCCAGCATATTTTCCAAAGTTGCATCCATGTGGCTGGGTGCTTTGTGAATGAAGCATAATTATGTCATGAAGAATCATGTTTCTCCAAAATGAAAATATTAAGGGACTTTTTGGAGTAAGATCTATCGATCTCCTCCTCCTTTACCCTTACTCCAAACTTATCAAAAAGTGTCTTAGAGGGTTTTTCACTCTGTGTTTGTGTGGGCGTGTGCTAATCTGCTTTGAAATTTTACTTTCTAACTTCTTTCCATTGAACCTCCCAAAAGAGACAAGATCCATGAGGACTGAGAATTATATTTACCTGGGTGGTGTCTTCCTGGAAACGGCGGATTATACTTCTGTACCAATTCATGTGAAGATCCAACATCATCCTGTGGTTGATAATTCTGAGTTGGTTGCTGATGATCTTCTTTAATGGCAAGAGAAAACCATCTTGCACATATTTCCATGCTTTCAGGACTATGAGCTCCATCCAAATAAAAAACCAAATCTCCAGGGCTTTCAATATTGATACATCGATCAGGGACAATTTGAGCACGCCCTTGTAAGCTGGCTGTTGTCAGCCTTTAATAAACTGCTCGGGCAGAGAGTTCTATTTCCACGCAGAAACAACAAATCCCATTCAATAAAACAAAGCAAAGTTCTCAACAGAAAATTTTCCACGTGATAGAACTTACAGTCTGTTCCAGATAGTTGATTTCAAGATGGCCGGTTCTTTGAAGCCAAGTAGAGCACAGCGCAATGGCAAGACCAGCATTTAGATACTGGTGCTCACCTTCAAGCCCAAGTTTTAGATCATTGAGCAAGCTGGCATCCATTGGGGGTATTACTTGAAGAGGTACCTACAATCAGCATGGTTAGATCAGATAATCAAAAGATACCACAGCCTTCTGACAATAACATTGACTTGCATAAGTCCATCTTTATGCTTTCAGGTCAAGCACACATTAATTTTGAAATAGAACTATTAATGAAAAGAACTTACATCCAACTGGGAAGCTTTTTCTTCAATTACTTGCATTGCTTCCTCAGGTTGGGGCACAGTAAATGCAGGAACTCCATGCTACATGAAAGGGAAAAGAGGAAAAAACGACAAGTATAGAACAAAGTAATTAAAAAGAATGAGCTATAAGATGTAAGAGGCACTTCTTGTTAATCAAGATTAAATATTTGATGGAAATGTTATTCTAAAACAACACCTTGAAGATACCAGCCTTCTCCCCTGCAATTTCTCCAAGTGTATGTCCTGTTTATGGTATTCCAGCACAAGACAGAACAATTATGTGAGAAATTATTCAAGTTCAACCACCCTTTCAGAATTGAGATTTCACATATTTCTCAGTAACTCATACATAAGAGATGAAGAATGTGAAAGAATGCGCACAGAGATCATAGCCAAGATATTGCATCATAGCACAATAATCAATTACAGCAGACCACTTATTAGCACAACGTGTTTAGAAAAACAACATAGGACTTTGCATCGCGAAACATAATCATGGGCAAACCATAACATACCCTAAGCTTGAAAGGAAATGAAAATATCATAATATCTTAAATTATAGAAGCATAGTTTCTAGACAGCTAGTAACCTAAGGTGGCCCTCATTGTCTAAGGTAACCAATGATTATAAGAATCATGTTTCATATCTAGCTCTGGACCAAGGTAACTTCTTGAGTGTCAAGAGTCAGCCACTTCAACTCTCATGCAGAAAAGCTGGTGCTGTCTACTAATCTATCCTTTCCCGAACCCCTAAAGCAAGATTACACATGTGATTGCCTTTTCAAGTTTATTATAAAAGAAAGACAAGAATGATGAATTTATTTGTTTGACTGATTTCTAACAATTATTAGTATGTAGTGTTGGAAAATAGATATGCAAAGTTATTTCACAAATCACAAGTAGTTCCCTTTTTCTCCTTGAGTAACCATATAGCAAAAAACAACCTGCATTATGGCATACATAGCGGCATTTTCACATGAACTATTCGGATATCATAGCATTTATAAAATCACAAACAACACACTAAAATCAAGACAAGTAGTTACACACACATTCAAGAGACAAATACTAACCAAGAATTTCCATGTGGTCATACCCAAGGGAAGTAATACCACACACGATAGGATTCTGCACCTGAAAAATGGTGGCATATACAAATATCAACGATAAATTGTATAAGATCATATAAACACACAATAGGCTTCTTCTTGATCATACAACAATTAAACATACCACATTTGTCGCATCAAGCCTTCCTCCTAATCCAACCTCCAATATAACAACATCTACCTGCATAAAAGTTTAGAAATTAGAACTGCACGTAAATAACATTTAGACAATGTTTTCAGGTCCACATCATTCTATAAGAGAAGATAAGAGAAGAGAAGAGAGAGAGAGAGAGAGAGAGAGAGAGAGAGAGAGAAAAGAAAAAAGATCATGGTGTAGTAGACATTTTATTTAAGATATAGATAAAAATGGCAGAATGTTTACATCAAGGATATACAATATACCTGCTCTGCAGCAAAAATCTTGAAGGCAAGTAAGGCAATGAAGTGAAAGAAAGTAGGCATTGGTATATCCTCGTCAGTTTTTTCCTGCACATGTAGAAAATGAAACACAAGCAGGAATAAAAACATCATGAATTTGCTCAAAAGAAGAGTTATAAGAATGAAAGTATTTCAATTTTCCTCATCAGTGCCTAATATGATATCATCATGGATCAGCAAATACTAATGGAGTAACTATTCATATAACATGGAGTGGATGAATTTTACACTGTTCACCCATTCCCACAACTTTTTAGTAAAGACAAAATAAGGACTTCGAATAAATGACAACAAAAGCTCGGCAATGGCTTCGTGGCCCACCTATATGTCAAGGTGTGTCCTCATCGGACAATGGAAAATATACATGCATGTATATGCATTACTACATATAAGTATATTAAATTCTCTGAATCTTAAAGGAGAAAAATAATCAGGTTAAGCCTAGCTTGGTGCAGACATGGGTCTGATCTGCAGCCAAAATGGTTGCCTTGAGTACATCCCATTTGGGTGAAGCTGTGAAAGAGAACCAGCACCCCTCCTTGGGTAGAAAGAAACAAGATAGGATATCCACAAAATTCCATCACAAAATAAATCAGCAGATAATCTTAAATCCAAACTCCAAAACATTTTTGAAAAATTTTACCTCCAAATTGTAGCGCTTTTACATTACAAATACTTTTAGCTAAAACAATCTGTTTGTATTTGTTTTTTTTTTTTATAAATGTATGATGAAAATCTTATAGATAGTCTTCTCCCCATCGGCTACGATGCTTTAATTGGAGAGATGATCTTAAGAATAATAAATATTTAGGTCTTGAGTTAACTTCTAAATATCCCATATTAATATAAAAAGATGAATACCATATTTTCTATTATAACAATCTATCACTATTTTTTAGCACCTTCAATTTCTAGATTCAAGAACCCATTGTTCCTTTGTGAAGCTGAAGTAGATTGTCTCTAAATTTTTTGCAATAGTTATTGATGACATTGAAAAATAGGGCTTCTGGAATAAAAAGAATATGTGCCACTCATTGAGATTATTCTCTTTATAAAGTTTACAACATAAACACAAATCAGAAACTAAATCGATTGGATTTTAGGAAAGAACTAATAGTCACTTTCCTAAATATATAAAAAATTAACAATTAAATGGCTAATTTATGGCACTACAAAAATATTTCCTTCCAAATTAGTTTCAGCTTTCCAACACTCCCCCCCTCAAGCTGGCTTAAAAATATCTTCCATAGCTAGGTTGCCAATTAGAAAATCAAATTGCCTCTTGCATAGTCCTTTTTGGTGAGGGCATGCCCTTGTTCCTCGATCAGGATATAGGTCATACAAACTACTTTTTTGTCTATCTTTCCTCTTTGATGAAATGCTTGTCCATACCCACATGTTTGGTGCAGTCATGGAGGGAATCGGTTGTGACAATTGAAATTGTTGCCTTGTAGTCTGTGCACAACTCATAGGAGATGAACTTCATCTTTAACTCTGTCTCAAAGAAAAAAAGCTTTCCTATTTTTAACTTCTGCAAATCTTCTTATACACATAATCTCACAATCAAAATGAGCTACTGCTCTAAACTCAGCTTCCAATACTGCTCCCAGCAACCACGTTCTATTTTACTTCTCCTACAAATGAACAGTACCCATGAGAATTGGACCCATTAAATCACTATAGCTGTAATAATCTGTGTAGGCTTCAATTTGCAAGTGCCCTCTTGACTTAACAAAAGGCCTCACCTGATATACGCTTTTAAATATCTTACAGAATCCTCTAAACAGCCTCAAAGTAACTCTAAGTCTGTCTCAGTTAGATATGCGCTACCATATGTATCAAAGCCAAAAGTGGTGCATGATTCTTGAATTATAACTATGTATATCTGTAATTAATAGTACGAAAAGCTGTGTTGTAGCAACTGTATTATAACCCTTATTTAGCTAGAGTAGTTTGTATATATCATACATCATTTGTAGCTTCCTTATTTAGCTAGACTTAATTTGTTGTAGTGCGAAATTCACCCTTGTTATATACATCAACTTCTATATAAACAGGAAGGGCTCTCCTGTTGAAGAGGTATTCAATCCAATTGACATGGTATCAGGCATGATTCGAGTTTTAAAAGTGTTTTTTGTTCACAGGTTCTTTTGGGCTGAAATATTCTTTATTTCACTTCTTTTGAACTCTTCCAGGGTTCTGGTTTTTTGTGGTTACATTTGGGTAGGGATTTATATTTACGGTTTTACGGGTCATCACGGGCATTAGCATCCAGCTAGCAAACGTGATGCTTTTGGTGTCACGTTCTAAGTAAAAATTATTCCACTTGGGAATTTCAATTTCATATTTTTGTCATGGGAAAAGAACTATAGGGCCACATCGATGGTAGCGATCCAACCCTTACTGAGCCTACTAAACTGGCTCAATGGCAAGTCAAAGATGCTAAAGTCATGGCATGGATTTTAGCATATGTTGATCAACTGATTGTTTTCAATCTGAGGTCGTACAAGACAACTAAAGATATGTGGCAGTATTTAAAAAGAAGATGCATAATCAAGACAACACGACGGGCGTTTTCAATTAGAGTATGATGTGCTAGTACTCTCGGGGCAATCTCTCCATTCCGGATTATTTCTCTAGATTTGAGCTTATCTTGAATTAGTTGACATAGTTTTATGCAAAGGTACTAGCTTTGAATCTCTTTTTGTTGTTGAGAGGGTTCAGAACAAAGCAAGAGATCAATTTTTATGAAACTACATTTGAAATTTGGGAGCAGTGCTCCAATATGATGAATCGTGCTCCTTCTTTCCTTCTTTGGATACGTGCTTTGGTGGTCACTTTGTGAAGGCGAAGCGCACAGCACAAACTACTCTCAACAAAAGCGGCATACTGATAATGCGATTAGCTTATGTAGCTCATGGGAGAGGTAAGGGTCGAGAAATATGCAGCCCGAGTTCCAATGCTATTCTGCGAGGAATACGGATATATTGCTACTAATTGTAAGAAACCTTGCAACTATTGCGGCTTGCTGGAGCACATTATCAAGGAAGCGCTCTACTCGTCCTCAGAATCGCCAAGCTAATGTTTACCAAGCTGTTGTTGGTAATCGGGTTGTTGTTGGTCCTATAGTTGTTGACAAATCAGCACTTACTCCTGAAATGGTTCAACAGGTGATTATTTCAGCCTTTTTAGCCTTAAGGCTTCAATGTAAGGGTGATTTACCATCCTCATTTGGCTTGTTGATTCGGGTGCATCTAATCATATGACTAGCTCCTCGACACTCTTAGTAATATTTCATATATATCTGGCGCAATAATATTCGGATTGCTAATGGTACTCAATTACCTATTCATATGCTATTGGGAAAATCAATTTAATACATTAAAAATGTCTTTGTATCTCCTAAGCTTTCTACTAGTCTCATTTCAGTAGGACAATTGGTTGATAATAACAATGATGTTTGATTTTCTCGTGATGGTTGTATTGTGCAGGATTAAGTGTCAGGGAAAATACTCGCAAAGGGGCCTAAAGTTGGACGATTGTTTCCTTTACTTTTCACACTTCTAATTTTGTTGCTCTAACACCTTGTGTAAACAACGAGTGAAGTATATGGCACAAACGTTTAGGTCATCCTAACTCTGTTGTTTTATCTCATTTAGTCAACTCTGGTTTCTTAGGTAATAAAGATCAATTTTCCTCTCATCTTTCTATTAATTGTTCAACATGCAAACTAGGTAAGAGTAAGTCTTTTTCTTTTCCTTCTCACGGTAGTCGTGCTAAAAGTTGTTTCAATTTGATCCATAGTGATGTGTGGGGCATTACTCCTATTATATCTCTGAAATAAATACTTTGTGACATTCATTCCACGGCTAAACAATATCACTGGATTTATTTTCTTAGTTCTAAATGCGAGGGTATTATTTTTACGTCTTTCAAAAATTTGTCGCCTATGTTGAGACTCGATTTTCTTCAAGAATCAAAGATGCAAGAATCTCTTATTCTTGTGGCAAATATGTCTCCACAGAATTTCATGATTTCTTCAAACAAGGAATTGTTTCTCCAACGCTCTTGTCCTTATACTACGGCAAAATGGTGTTGTCGAGCGTAAGAATGCATCACCAGTTAGATATTGTTAGAACTTTTATTGCTTGAACCTTCTGCTCCATACATTTTGGGTTGGAAAGCCTTCAGCACGGCCGATCTATTTAGTGTCGATTTTATCCGTGTCTTAGACTTTGCATATCCTTATTATCATCTTTATCATCATCATCCCAACTACCTTGACATGCATACTTTTGGTTGTGTTTGTTTTGTCCATTTGCCATCCCATAAACGACATAAACTTTCTGCTCAATCTGGTAAATGTGCATTCATGGGATATAGCATTTCACACAAAGGTTATGTTTGTTACGATCCATGCTCTAACAAATTTCGAATTTCTCGTCATGTTGTTTTCTTTGAAAATCAATCATTCTTCTCCTCTTGATGTTCGCGTCACTTTCAGTCTATATTTCTTCTAATTTTAATGAGTTAAATTCTGCTCCTTAAAGATTTAAACCGGGGATTGTGCATGAGCAGCGATGTCCAACTTTACAACTGCTGACAAAACCTATCATCTGAGCTTGTTCCAATTGATCATTCCACGATCAATTCGACTTCCAACACCATTCTTCCACGCTCTTACAGAGTCTGTCATCCTCCTGATCGGTATGGTTTTTCACATACATCTCTTCATACTATTTTGACCTCTATTCCCATACCTAAATGTTATTAAGAGGCTGTTAAACATGGTTGTTGGCGTGAGGCAATGGCTGAAGAATTTCGAATGTGAGGTTTATAATCATACATGGGATGTTTTTCAATGCCCTCCTAATGTTAAAGCCATTGGTTGTAAATGGATTCATTCGATTAAGCTTCGTTCTGATGGTACTCTCGATCGCTATAAGACATGGTTGGTTGTCCTTGGTAACAAACAAGAGTATGGGGTCAACTATGAGGAGACTTTGCTCCGATCGCCAAAGTGACTACAGTGCGAATGGTTATTTCTATTGCTACTTCGCAGGGCTGGCTACTTCATCATATGGATGTCAAAAATGCATTTCTTCATGGTGATCTCAAAGAAAATATTTACATGGTTCTCCCACTTGGCTTGTCATCCACCTCCTCTTCGGATATATGTAAGTTGAAATGATCTCTATATGGGTTGAAACAAGCTCCCCGGGCATGGTTTGATAAATTTCGATCAACCTTGCTTCGCTTTTCTATTAAGCAGAGCCAGTATGACTCATCTTTGTTTCTCTGCAAAACAACTACTGGTATTGTTATTCTCCTGGTTTATGTTGATGATATTGTCATTACTAGGACAGATTCTACATTGATTACTCATTTTGATAAACATCTTTGACTTCAAAACTGTGATCAGGATCGCGTGATCTCTGTATGGTGACTTTGTATGGATTGGATGGTTCTATTAGCATTTTTAAATCGAGCACAAGTACACTGCACGAGTTTGATTACTTTGGTTGGGTGCTGGGGGATGCTTCCTTCTTCGGATGCTCATTGGTGGCTTGAGTGTCGAAGTGAGGAGGGTGATCTGCTTCCTGATACTACTGTCTTTCGACAGTTGGTGGGCAACTTGAACTATTTGACTATTTCTTGCCCTGATATTTCCTTTATAGATCAGCAGGTTAGTCAATTTATGCACACTCCCCGTCATCTTCACTTAGTTGTTGTTCATCGTATTATTAAGTATCTTCGTGGGACACCTAGCCACGGATTATTCTTCCCAACTGGTTCTCCTCTTCTTGTCACTTACAGCGGTGATGATTAGGCCGAATGTCCTGATACTCGACGGTTTGTCTCAGGTTGGTGCATGTTTCTTGGTGATTCTTTGATTTCCTAGAAAAGTAAGAAGCAGGCTCGAGTCTCTAAATCTTCTATGGAATCCGAATATCGTGCAATGTCTGTTGCATGTTCTAAGATTGTCTGGCTTCGTGGAATTCTATCTAAGGTTTTTCT